>CM051456.1:17501532-18101532 GCA_028274465.1 Plantago ovata | reverse complement strand
ACAAGTATACATAAGAGTTTCAAATTCTAGATTTTAGTTGTATTTAGGTCGTAAATTGTGTTTAGAAATTATACTCGGATAACTACCAAAAAAAAAAAAGAAATTATACTCGGATTGTTTGTGTAATTTCAAGATTCTCAATAGATTGAAATGTTACTGTATGAATGTAAATTGCTCTGGCAATTTCAATTGTTTCTGTGTCATTACATGCATAACCAACTAACCATCATTCATTAGTGAAGAACGCTGTCCATTAGTTTGTCATTCGGTGGAATTGGCTTCGTATAATGTTATTAGATCTTTAACAGTACTCTGAAACACTCTTTAACAGTACCTCTGAAACACCAGTGGAATTATTTGAAATTTACATTTTTTTATTCTTTTTTTTTTAATATGATCTACCAAAAAAAATGAAAAATAAGAAAAGATACAAGTGCAAATAAAAGGAAAATAGTGGAACGCATTCTACCCATACCAAATTGATGAAACTTTGATGGAGATTGTTTTAGAACCATTGTTATCTAAAGCCTTGCATGAGTTGCATCCTAGGCAACCGCTACACATTTATGCAACATAGATCCAACAAACCGCATTGAAGCTGATCAACTTTCTTCCGTTCTCCTTCTACAAGATCTGTAATCCCTAATTCCATATCATTCAATTTCAACCATTTTTATAGCTAGTTCTCGGTTGTTTCTGCTCGACTTGCTGCAAAACCATGCTTTTTCGCTTCTTTGCTATGGTGTAGCGCTCAAATCATACTAACAAAGCAAAAGGAATTCGGTTGTTCGCACCTATCAACAGTTGAAATTCTAAATGTGAATAGTAGTGTTCATCAATTTCTTGTCCTTCTTCTAACTAGCATGACCCGGGAATTTTTATAGTAATCATGTTTGACCCACAAAATTTGTTAAGTACTGTGTATAATATATACATCATGAATTTTGTAAGTGGTCCAATGGGCTATTGTCTACGGCATATGCTTAAGCTGTTCTAAGCTATTGTGAAGTGTAAACCAAGATGGTCGCTCTTGTTTACCGATTGAAGGATTACTCTTCATCTATTATCCTCATAGATAAATGACCATTAGGGAGAGATTTAAAGACCGAAAAGCTAAATTATTCCTCACACTTCAGTAGGTTAAATCTTTAAAAATAAAAAATATTACCTATAATCCCAAACTTACCATTATTATATATCGGAGGAATTTTGAGTATACATACTTGTTACCCTCAAGGCTCAGTCTAACGTACAGTAAAGACAAAAATCATTGACTCATCGAGGAATGCGAACACCACTGGAACATTCTTTTAATCGATCGGACGCGGCATTTTCTTGGAAATAGTTGTAAATTCCACTACTCAAGAATCAAGATCAAGACTCATGAAACATTATTTTTATCTCACTACACGTATAAAATAGAGCACTTGTCACCACTACGAGGACTTCATGCAGATTAAAAAAATTCTAGTAGTCCTAGTGGAATTTCTCGAACAGAAACAAACAAATTTTGATAGTGTGAAGTGTGAACAATGGACTATAATCAACCTCGTAGGTCTCATTTATCCGTGCTTAGTATATGGAGTTTTGTTCCGTAGCTAATTAATTGATCACGCCAATATCTGTATTGTTGGATTTGGTCGGAAAATTATATCCATGGCTTATACGCGGCTCGTGCTCGCTGAATTCCATTCTTTAAAAAGGAAAAAGACATCGGGATAAGTGACTGATTATCCTTTAATTATTCTCTCATAACATTCCATCTACACCTTAAATAAATATAAATAAAATACTTGCACAGCAATCTACCTAAAAATACGAAATGATCTTTCACAGTATGTATATGTTCACATGATCTAAAGTGGACTACTTGTATGTTTTTTATTGTTGGTTCATTATTTGGAACCAAGAAATGTCCCATCTTTCTTACTCCATTGTTTTATCGATTCGTTGTTCAAATAAATGTAGTGTAGCTTATTTAAAAATAAAAATAAAATGGATTGATTAGATATAACTTATCTTCTTACTTTGTTTTGCCAAATAAATACATAAAATATGTGACACTTTAAAAAAAACTCAATAATTGAGATTTATAATTTTCTCAAATATACAATTAGCATAAATGTCGAAGTGTAGGACTTGGTTTGTGGTTGACTGACCTAGGTGTCCGAGTCACTAAAATGAATTCGGAAAGCCGCTAGTGGCTTTGGGCGTAAAATTGTATCCTAGGGGTAGATCATTGATTTACCCTTTTCACCATAGTAGTGGACCCCACTTTGGGGTCCAAATTGAATAGTGAGAGTGGTAGACCAATGATTTGCCCCCTAATGTCAATATAATCGCTTTAATTAAGGTATTCTTACATGCATGTAGTGTCATATATATATTTTTTACCTTATACTCCTTAGTTAGATGGTGAATAAAATTCAGCTAAGCAAGACATTATTCACTTGCTAATGCCATGAATATATAAAAGGAAAACTAAAAGGCTGCTGATAAAGCCAGAGCAGCTATGTTAATGCCAGATCAATTTTTCTCTATTCATGACAATTTATTTAATCAATACTTTATTCCTTAATTATCATCCTTAAAAAAGATTTTATCCACTAATATATACTCGTAATTAATTAATCTTCTGTGAGTCAAATGAAATGAAGGTACGAATTACAAACCAAGTTTGTTGGGAAAATTATACTACTGATCAATATATATTGATTTTACAATCTAACCCCCTACAAGTTTAAAAATACTACTCACCTCATAAACTTTAATTAAGTTACAAAATATATTTTATTTAATTTGTTCAAGGTATATTTGATCATATATAAATTTGAGTCATAATAAAATAACATTAAAAATTTATAATGTAAAAAATATGATTATTTTCCATTAGAGTAGAAAAAAATTAAACGTTATTCATCTCATTAAAAAAATTAGAAGATTTCATGTTAATACAAAGCTTTTTTCTTTCTTTCTTTTAAAAAAGTAAAAAATTCTAACATGGGTATTTTCTTTAGTCCGTCCCTAAATACGTTACACGGTTTGTCTTTGGTCCGTTCTATTTTATTATTATATTTTTGTGGGCATTTTTATGGACCGTTTAATTATAAATATTCTAATGGAAAATAGTTATATTTTTTACATTATAAATTTGAATTTTTTTTTTTTGAAGTTATATATATTGAAAAGATATTTCAAGAGGAAATTGAAGTTTATGTGGTGTGCAATATTTACAGGGGTTAGAATGAAAATCACATAATATTGATATGTAAGTATAATTTGCCCAATGAACTTGTATGCACTTCATTCATTTATTTGACTCGAAGGAGAAGATTAATTATAGGAAAAATTGATCAAACCCCCCGACCTATACTACAAGTGAGACATTACCCCCTAACCTATTAAATTTGAGACTTAACCTCCTCACCTATATAAATTGTTGCAACATACCCCCTATATAATATTTTACTATCAATTTAATATTTTCCATTCAATTTAATATTTTCCCTTTAATTAAATATTTCCGTTTGATTCCAAATTAATCATAATACCTACCGAAAAACTAATTTTGAAAATTATGATATGAAACTAAACGATTTTTACTTTTATAATATAATATAATATAAGTTCAAATATTATTTTTCCGGTATAATTAATGAAAATATTATTTTTTCACTTTTGTAATGTAAATTGTATTGAAAAAATAAGATTTGAACTTATATTATACAAGTAAAATCTTATATTTTTATAATATAATTTTTAAAATTATTTTTCTCCCTACGAGTTTTACTCCAATTTAGGATTAATTGGAGTAAAACTGACATATTAAATTGTGGGGAAAATATTAAATTGAATGAAAAATATTAAATTAAAGGAAAAATATTATATAGGGGGTATGTCGTAACACTTTAAATAGATGAGGGGGTTAAGTCTCAAACTTAATAGGTTAGGGGGCAATGTCTCAGTTGTATTAAAGTTCCGGGGGTTTGATCAATTTTATCCTTAATTATATATCAGTTGTATACCTTTTTTAAGTATCATAATTTAGGAATAAAATATGACAAATAATTGATTAAGTAACCTTACTATGATTAGAGAAAAATTGATCTGGCAGTAACATTACTGCTCTGGCAATATCAGCATCCAAACTAAAAATACAACCCTTCACTTGCTAATATGTTTAGTTCCCATTCAAATATTACTGCTCTGGCAATATCAACGGCCAAACTAAAAATACAACCCTCCACTTGCTAATATGTTTAGTTCCCATTCAAATTTCACTTTGACACGCATAATCGTCGTGTGAATCTTACAATACAAAGCACCCTCTATCATATTTATAATATAGACAATTGATTCAATGACTAACATGGTGTTTCAGCTCCCTAAATCAGAGAGGTTTGACTTTGTTGACTCATGTAAAAGTAAGGTTCTAAACTTCTAATGGTAAAATATACTCAATGACATGGGGTGTCTTCTTTTGTTAGATACTTTGTGGAGCTAGAATCATTATTGCTACTCTTGTGAGATAATAGTTGTGGGGTGTTTGCGGTTAATTTGTAAAAGTCATAATTTTTTAAATAAATAGAAAAATCAACACATTATTATTTTATTAATTAAGAGAAAATGTCCAACACTTCAATAGAAATATTTAAGAAAATTTGACATTTTACAAAAATTTCACATATTGTATTTGGTAAAGGGAGGTTATATATGAGTTGGTTTAGTACCATGTATTTTGCTTGTATTATTATCTTGTAGGATTGCTTGTAACGTGTAAGTATGGTCTTGTCGATGAATAAGTTTATTTTACCCCTTCAATAAAAACAATTAAAAAAAAAGGGAGTGCACGAGTAATTGTTCCTTACATTTTCTTTTTATTTGATAGTTCAAGAGTTGAAATTAAGATTCTCATTTTACTTTATCTGTTATATATTCACTCTTTCATGTACTTCAACGTTACTATTTCCTCTACTTTATCGATTATTTATTCATTCCTCTAATGAATTAATACGTATTCACTCTACTTTGTCTCAAACCCTCCAACGGGTGAATTGTTCTATAAGTTTTACTTCCCCTTTGGGGCTTCATCATATGACAACCGTTCAAACTATATTTCAATTGTTTTTAACAAATATGCCTGCAGAATTTCTATATTGTTCGAGAAGTTTAAAAAATAATGAAAGAAATAGATATTTTTTAATTTTCAAAGTACTAGCTTCTCTTCTCCAGATAATGATTCTTGAGTGAAACGTCATACTTCACTTTATTTCTTCTCGATTACACCAGAAGCTCAAACAATATGTACAAGCTAATTTCCTAGCCTAAAAATTAGAACTTTTTTCTCTTTTTTCGAAAGGGCTAACTTCTTTTATTAAATAAAAGAAAAAAAATTACAAACAATCAATGCTCCAAATAGAAGTTTTCTTAGTGACAACATATATACCCCAATATGGATGACAGAAACAGAACCTCATGTTTTGATCCATATCCAGAAAATGGAAATTAGATGGACACATACAATAATTTTAGTGGAAATTAGTAGTACTTATTATTAACTTCAATATGTAGGCCACCATTCATTTAATTTCAGGTATATTGTTTATAGTATTCAGTTCAGACCTGGCCTCATCATGAACATGAAACATCAATATCAATTTCTCAGAATAGCCCAACAATTTTCCAAACAAACACTGCAAGTTTTACTATATAATCTTTGAGAGAGCAATAAAATACAGACAATATTTGAGTCCAGAAGATTCATAAATGAGCTTGTCATCAATCAAGAACAAGTAAAGTAACAAAAAACATAGATATAGAGACAGCTAAAAAACAAGAATGATTCACTTCAGAATACAGACAAACATTCATAGCACATTAAATTAAAGAACTCTAAAAGTCATACATTAGCACAAAAACTACTTTCTTTCCCTCTCCCCCTCTAAATAAACATAATGTAATATAGAGTAATATGTCTAATGCCTATATTTTGGGTAATTCCCATCTACAGCCTCTCCAATAATGACTCTTTCTTTCACACTTCACTGGTAGCCAAGTAAATATTAAGGACTGTAAATGTGAAATATTAAAGGGCTGTAAATGTGCATTACCAATTATACCCCCTCCTAACCCCCCTTTCACATGAGAGGGCTATTGAGAAGCCCATGCCAATTTGAAGAGCCAATTCCATTCCATCCAAGCCTACTAGAATCAAGCTCCCCAATGTGATTGCCTTCACCACCTGCGCCGAGCCACGGAAATCCCCATAATACCCTCCCGTTTTCGCCTTCTCTACTACCGCCATTACACATCTCTTGCTTCACCACATTCGCAACACCGCCCAATTCCTCGAACCCTAGCCCCATTTCTTGGCTAACTCCATTCATCCCCATCCCACCATTCTCCATCCATAGTACACATTGTGAAACCCGTTCCCGGGGTCGAAAAATCCAGTGGGAGTGTTCACACCAGAGTTAGCTAAACCCTCACTGTGTGCTGCCATGTTTGGATTGCCCAAAATCGAGAAGTCGTAATTCTCGAACCCATTGCTTTGCTTCTGGAGCCTAGCAATTGCAAGGCTCAAGTCATTGGCAGGATCATGGTCATAAGACAGGTGGCTCAAGCAGGGAATGGGGCTCGGGATCGGATGGTCTGGGTTCCGCTTGGAAGAAGCGGAGGAGCAGGAGGACGAGGACGAGGAACGCTTGTTCTTCCTACAACCGCCACCGACAGGGACGTTCCGCAGGGTTCCGCCTTTGGTCCAGTACCTCCTGCAGGACTTGCAGAAGTACCTGGGCTGAGAGAGGCTGTAGTTGTTGTAGTAGCAGAATTTGGTGTTGGAAGAGTCACACCTAGGGCATTTTAGGGCTTGTTGGTCAGCTGGCCTTGGCTTCTTCTCCTGCTGCTGTTTTGTGCATACCAACATGTTCTCTAGTGTCTGGTTTCCCATTTCCTGATAATCAAATTCAGACATTTATGATCAGTACAAAAGTTTTAACACTCAAAACATCATTAAGATCAATTAAAATTCGGGGCCTAATGTAAAATCTTGTGAGCTGAATTTATCTTGTTCATGGTATAAATTTGAAGTTCCAAGTCTGAATTAATTAGTGATTAGACTCTAATGGAATTTATTTCTAGTTTAACTATTTTTAGTACTCTTACTAGCTAGGGATGGAAACAAATTTCAACATCTTCAAGAATTAATGTTTAAAATAGATTGAACAATTAATTCATGTGTTCTACTCCAAATTCTGGTTATCAGTTATCACACATCTATAGTCTAAAACCAAATTAAATCTCTAGCTTCAAATCACTACTATTAAGCAAATAGACAAGAAACCAAAACAGACATGTAAAAATAAAATAAAATCTCCCAAATAGGAAAGTAAAGGGAAAAGCAAATAGCAAAATGATCTTCAATTTTGAAGAGATTAAAGTCATTTTTCTCCACAACATCTTTAGACAAGAAAGTCATTTACAAAGGACTAAAAGAAATTGACAAAAATAATCTCACCTGGTGATGGTGTTGAGCGCTTGAGTCCATCTCCATTAGAGAGCAATGAACTTAATACTTTTTCTCAAGTTAAGAGCTTGAAAGAGAACTAAGTTGAAGTAATTAAGGAACACAGGGGAGATTGGATTTAGTTGTAGTAGTATTTGAGTGTAGATGAAGATAGGAAAAGAAGAAGTGGAGAAAGATGAGAAACTTGGTATGGAATGTAGTGTATATATATAAATGTAGAATGACAAGGAGAGGTGTGTGCTATTGCTGCCTATTGCCTGTTGAAGAGAGTGAATCTAGAGAGAGAAGAGAGACAAGTGTGGGCCCAATTATGTCTAGTGAGAGAGAGAATAATGATTACAGTATTTGTTGTTCTTGTACTGGTAGTAGAATTACCATGGGATGTGTGTAACAAGAGATTTGATTTATGTGTAAGAAGAAACAGGCACGCTAGCTGGTCGTCTACTCGGCTAAATAAATAAATCTAAATTTAAATAAATATATAAAGCAACTCCATTTCTTCAGTACACTTGAGAGAGATAGCTGAGGTCTTAAGATTTTGAATGAGAAGAAGGAAGAAGAGTCAGTTTCAGATAGTGGGGCCGACTAGCGTGGAGAAGCAACTATTGTGTGGGCTCCGCCATTACGGCTACAATAGAGAGGCACGTCTCTATCCAACAACAACAACGACCGGACCGGAAGCGGAAGGACCATTTTGTTGATCTCTCAATTATTCACTTTTACTTGCATATTTCGAATCCCACACAAAATAGAGAGGCACGTCTCTATAGTATTTTGCAAACGGATTGTTTGTATCGGATTTGAATAAGTCAATTCCTATCAGATTGAAAATTTAAAATTATTTTTGAATGAGAACAAATCGGGTTCAATGATGTTCGGATTCTGAATCTTGTAAGCTCCGACCGGAGATGTGTGCAAAAGCTCCAATCGGAGCTACTGTTCATCGTCGTCTTCTTCTTTTTTCTTAAGAAAAAAGTAATTTGAGACTTATTTTGAAATACAAATTTTATAGGGGTTTATTTAACAATAATTTTATGGACCATTTTGACGTATAGTTAAATTATTTAAGTTATTTTCTAATATATAGTGTTAATTTTGTAAAGAATAAAACATTTGGGATAAATGTGTAATAAACCAAACCTCGTGTTGTTTGACAAATTTCAGAATCGGAAATTCAGGTGAGGGCAAAATGGCAACTTTCAGGTCTTAGAGCGCCTGAAAGTCAAATTCGTGGGCTAATATGTAATTAGATTCATATAAGATGGGTAGTATGTGTAATAAAAAGTTTAGCAGGAATCTGTAATAGCAAAAAAATAGAAGGGGTGTCAGATGAATTGCCCCTTATTTTTTTGATTAATTTTTTGAAAACGTTTTGACAACGAATTGCTCTTAATTTATACGGTAATCATATATATAAAGATGTTGTGAAATTATAATTAAAGTAATTTGATGATATATTGATGCATGTAATAATATTTATATATTTTTCAATGAAATTTAAAGTAATGTGTGGAGAAAATAACTTATATAAAAAGGTCGATTATAAAGTAATTATAGAGGAAATATATTTTTATTATTTGGTATGTTATGTGGAGTATAACTTCTACCCATGGAATATGAATAATTGTTTTTATGTGTTGAATATATTAAATTTAAATACCTACAAATGTTGTTTTACCTATTTAATTAACTAAATTAGTCATTCAGAGGGCATTGTCTCAAATGTATAATAGTTGAGAGGGCTAATCACCAAACTTATTAGTTTGGGGGCACAGTCTCAAAAGAGTAAGGGCATTCACAGTAGTTTCCCTATAAAAAAAAAATACTCTCTAAAACCGTTTTAAAATCATTCTCTATATTATTTTAAGTATTTATTTAACAATTTACTAAAATCAGATTCCCTTTTAGTGATATAACAATTTAACAATTTACTAAAAGTAGTTTCCCTTTCTGGTGTCGGAGCTGCCGAAAATAACAGCTCCAATCGAAGTTGTTTACAGATCCGATTTGGAGCTGTAAAAAGCTCGATTAAAGCTCCAATCGAAACTTTTCACAACTCTGATTCAGAGCTTTTACGGCTCCGGTTGGAGCTGTTAAAAGCTCCAATCGGAGCTCCCCAATGTGCAACTCCGATCAGAGGTTTCAAAAGCTCCGATGGAGCTGTGTTTTTTTAATTATTTTTTAATTTCTTTTTTGGAGATTTTGGAAATAAAAGAATTTAAAAAAAAAAGGTAATTCTTCTTTTTTAAATAAGTTCTGCCATATTTTGAATTAAAAAATTTATTGGGGTTGATTCATAATACTTTTTAGGTTAGTTTGTAATTTTGATAAATTATGTGGCTTAAGTTTAAATTATTCAGTGTCAAATTTGTAAAATATAAAATATAAGGGTCCATTGTGCAATAAACCTAATATGAAGTTGTTTGGCTTAGACAAAATTCAATTTTGGAACTATGTTTAATTCTCCTTAATTCACCTCTTGGTCAAATTCGTGGACTAGAATATAATTGTTAATCTAGTAGGGTCTATTATGATTTTAAGGACGCTAAAAGGGTATTAAAAAGTCATAGACCCTATAGTATATAAATTAATGATTAATACACTAAAACGTTTTAGGCATGCACAAGTTCAAGTTTAATATCTAGTAAGAATGTGCATAAGAAATGCACCAGGTGAGATTAGAACATACAAAAAGCAAACTGAAACTTCCATACGGACTAACGCAATTAACTCAATTACCCAATAAAGGTTATGGGTGGAGTACCACTTGACCACCCCCATCATCCAGTATATATGTCCACAGTAGCATGAATTCAGGAGTCCAAGGGTGACAAGTCCAAAGTCGAGCTCTTGCCAAGACCTATGAGGTACAATGTCATCCTTTTTCTATATAATCGAGGCCAGCCATCAATACATAGTGGTGTCGGATACTTAGTATCAAGTTAAAGTCATATAAATGAGTTTTAAGGGTACTTTAACACCATGCTAATCTAAGTACTATGTTGCTTTATCCATATTGTGTTCCCTGTATGTTGATGGAATTAATCATGCTCGTGCATTTGTTTTTATAGTTTTCAGATATTTATGAGTTAGTATTTAGTTATTTAATTAAGTAGATTAGGGCTTTCTTATTTATTTGGTGGCTTAAGTGTAGGTTAAGATAAAAGGATCGACGTGTGAGATATCAAATTCTTTACTTCTTATTATTATGATCAAATGCAGGAAGTTCACCGAGGACATCAAACCTTGTGACATGGTGGTAGGTAGTCACACAAGGGTATTTAAAAGGTAATCTTGTGGTTCTGTACAAGCCTTAAATGGAAATTTCTGATGGTTGGCAATCCGTTAGACCTAGCTAGTGTCACTGGCAGGTGCTAGAACACTACAGTATTGTGGCTAATTTTTTGGAACATCAATGTGAAAATATACGTACCTTCCTAATGACCTTAGCAATTGCTGCACCTTGATCTAAAAACACCGTGACTGGTTATTTATTGCCCATTGCACCTAAGAAAGTTTCCAAAAGCCAAATAAAACTCTTTTGCATGTCTATTGGCAAGGAATGCACAACCAAACAACACATTACTGCAATAACTATTGACACCAACAAAGGGTCACTTATCGTCATCTCATATCGGTCAGCTCGGTATGTTGTATAAAATATCAGGATATCAGCATACAATTGTAGTCTTTCTGAAAGTATGTATATCCTAGAGACAACTACATTTTGGGACAAATGTACTTGATCTTAATCAACCATAATTTATATATGTTTGTTTATTCATATTTATGTTTACTTATGTATATTACACCAGACATTAGCATGTCATATATGTATCTGGTTGTTGTATGGATATCAAACATGTCCCAAAAAATTTATGTCCATATGGTTGTTGTGTGGCGAATCATATATCCAGAAGCGCTCTAGTCGATGGTCATTTGGATAGGGGTATAAATGTCGCAATCGAGACTAGCATGTGGTATACAATACACTCATTCGGTTGAATATGGTGGACCCACCACTATGCGATGACTAGGTCATCTGTAAATGGACGCATGGATACTTGGTTGCCCAAGTATAGGTAAACCCACCGCGAAGCTCATTTGATGTATGAACTATACCTAAGTGTCTATGAGAGTAACGGAGGTTGTTGAAGTGATGTAAAGTAGTCCTTAGACTTTCAGGACATTGCCATCACATATATTGAGTAATGCACTTTGGTTGAAACCAATGCTTGCACCAGAGTACGAGGTAGATACGGTCCAGCTGGGTGAATTATAACACATATATGTTTATGGTACGTAGGTAATGCCGTGAAAGGATTCGCTCCTCGCGTATATATAGTAATGGAGTTTTGATCGCTCAAGTTCTCATGGTTGATTGATTGAAGTCGTTGGCCAGCGCATTGATATGTTCAGGATAGTCCTCGTGATATCACGGAATCAATCATCAAGTTGAGAACGCCATGGGTTTGTTAATGAAATGGACACATCATCATGTTCCAGATGTACTCGAGCTTTCTAGAGTGAAGGGACCTTACCATCGCCATATAGTACGATATGCTTCACAACCAACAGATGACTTTGAGAATCCTCTCAAACGTCCTTGTATTAATATTGCTAAGTGAAACCGTTAATTAGGAATTTCATGATGGAGATAACATTGTTGTACTTAATACATGAGACCCTATGGGTCACACTTACAGATGGACCGAATTATTGAAGAATTTATGGTTTAATTATATGATTAAGTAGATTAATTATAATTTAATTAGGTGACAATAATACTTTAGGATCATCCAGTTGAGAAATCGATTGTTGTGTTATCCGTCGAACAACTGTAAGTTTGTTAACTCTGATGTGTTCACGAATATATACAACATGAATAATCAATTAGCATGCATGTTAAGAAATTTTTGAAATTCCGCTGCTCAACCCTAGGGGTAAATCTGACCATATTTTCTTACACTTCCTTCATCGTCTAATCACACCAAAATAAATTAACAACATAACTAACTTCTTCATAAAGCATCGACTTGTAATAGAATTTATATTCTTCTCTTTGTTGTTTTGTTTTGTTTGCAGTAATTTAATAAAATGTTGGGCATCTGATCCCCCAGTTTTAGCTATTCTTAGCCGGTTTACATTAAAAATTTTTTTTGGTCGATAACATGTTGGGCATCTGCCCCTTATAGTTCCACCAACATTATGCATCATAAACCAACAGTTTGCTCCCTTCCACCAACATTATGCATCATAAATGAAGATTCTTCTCTTCCACCAACATTATGCATCATATAACAGTAACTTCTACTTGCGTGGTCTAATTTTCGACACGCATGCAAATAATTCTACTTTTTCTGGTGTTATCTTTATTTATGTGCTATGTAGATGGCTCCATTCCAACTCGTGGTTGCGCTCTGATATGGTGTTCAACCTTGACGCGATCTTCTTCCTTATCTTAATTTGGAAACTCTCATACCAGCCTTGCGTCCCTGTCTTTCTTATTTTCTTCTTCTTTTTTTTTTTTCTCTCAACTTCACCATCATTGACCCGATTGGAGATATCGCCAATGGATATGGTTGCATATCCAGTGTTTTTCCTTCTAAATATAACTTTTATGAGGATAAGGATATCAAGCAACGACGACAAAGGATATAAGGCAATGACCATTCAGTAGTTTTGGGAGGTTTTGGCTCTTTAACCCCCTATATTCTTCTAAATAGGCAATTACCCCCCTGTATTATTTTTAAAGGCGGGTTACCCCCTTGTATTTCTTAAACGGTGCAATTTGACCCCATCCGTCAGAGAGTGTATTACACTCTCCTTCATCGCAACTGTGATTGATTAATAATGTATTTATTTGCATAATTCCTCTGGATAGAATAATTTAGTTATTAAAATAAAAATTACTATAAAATTTCATTAGTTTCTACACGCCAATTCATTTTATATATATTCTTTTATTTTTTTTACTAATATTAATATTATTTTATTCAAAATTTAAAATATTTTCAAGTACTTTAAATATAAATTGTTACTTTAATTATATAGTGAACACTTTCAAAATGTAAATATTTATATGTAGTTAGACAAATTTAAAATTTCTCCTTTGTAAAAGGTTGGTCGGAAAACAAATTTATAAGTTGCTAAAGTATCTCATTCTTAAAAAATGTTAAAAATAAATAATAAAGAAATATTAATTGGTAATATATATATCATGTAAGAGACACGATCTGTTCGTATTATAATTTTTAAAATGTAATAATATATTAGAAAATGGTATTTAATAAAATGCGGATATATGACAAGCAATAAAAATAAAATCAAGCGGATAAATTGACAATAAATATAATATAAGGTGGTGATTCGACTTTTATATTAAATAGAAGGGGGGTAATCAGTCAAAGGTTAATGTAAAAGTTAACGGTGTTAGTCAGATTTAACGGAAAAGTGAAGTAAGGTGGAGAGTTGCACCTTAAAAAAATACCGGGGGTTAATTAGCCTATAAAAATAATACGGGGTCAATCCGCCTTTTATAAAGAATACAAGAGGCTAAATTGCCAAAAACTCGCAGTTATGGTAACGGCCCCTCGAAAGATATATTTTCAATGGTTAAATCACTAAAAGGGAATCTGATTTTAGTGAATTGTTAAATAAGTACTTCAAATATTATATGAAATGGGTTTAAAACGATTTTAGATAAATTTTTATAGGAAAACTGTTGTGAATGCTATTAAAATGGAAACTTTTGTCTAAAAATATGAAGGTAAGAATAAACTTTATATACTAAATAAAGATTATTAAGTACAAATTTTATTTAACTATAAATTAGCACGGGGCTGAAAAAATATTCTAACTTCACCCTTGATGGAACCGGACAAATTATTAATGTTGTTTTTTTAAACGGCAAAAATTATTAATTACTTGAATGTAAAATAATTAATGTTGTTAAGATTATTAATTTAGCATATATTAATTTAATTAGGTTTTACATTCCGAGTAAGTGGCATATTGAATGAATTAAACCTTATGAGAATTTGGCTAAATAAAACTTGTGTCTAACTCGTTGGATAAAATACCAGAATCGTATTCAAGTGTCACTTATAACCCATTTTAGTAATGATACGAGCATAAGTGATACTTGTGGAGATTATTGATAAGGCTTTTCCAAATTCATACACATGATCCATACCATTCGACCCAAATTAACTACAACATAACTTATTCACAACCTAACTTCATCTTATAAGTTTTTTTTTTACTCCAATAAAATGATTTCAGACATGTTATTTTCATACTTTCGCATGTTAAGAGTTGATATGTTATTCTATTTTAATTTTTATCACAAACTCTGTTTTTGTCTCGAGTTTGTTTGATCCAAATGAACGAAACTTGAAAAAATATTATAAATAATATAGCTCAACTCAACCTTAAGTGTTAGCTTAATTTTAAAACAAGCAAAGTTAATTTTGGATTGAGTCAAGTCGTACGATACTCAACTCCTCTCAAATAACAAACCTTGTGAGTAGGAGCTTGTGGTACATCTTGACCAAAATAAATTTTACAGTTTCAACTTAAATTGCTCACTCTTTTAGATTACGTCGGTCCGTAACGTATGCACCACATCTAAGTAAGTTGGGTTCTTTTCATGGCTGTCCTTAGCGTTTGCTTTAATAAGGACCAAGGACCAAAACTTCCACTACTGATTTGCAATTTTGCATGCATGAGCTCGTTGTCAATCAACTTCTACATTACTGCAGCAGGCGCTGTAAGCCTGTAACCACTGAAATATAATAGTGCTCTAGCTGTTTCATAGTCATATTTCAAGTCCAAATGCATAAATGGGCAATTAATTAGTACTATCATTCTTAGTTTTTAATCGAACAAAGTTACCATTATTTGCAGATTAAGAGAAGTAAATCATAGCTTGTTTAAAAATAGAGAGAAGCACACATGGATCAGCATCAGAAGTTTATATACTGATATATCACCCAATCATCTAATATATCAAAATGAACTTGCATGCCTCAAAATGGAGTTTAAGTTAACCCACTTAAAAGGAGAAAAAACAAGTAAACAACAATCTATCACCTAGCTAGCTAGTTTGACAATAGTAATTAGATCTCTGTAATTTGTTTCCTCAATTATTTTCTCCTTTTCTTTTGTCCTATATACTACTTCTAAATAAAGGCTAATCTTAATCCATTATGCTAACAGACACTTGGTACAATAATAATGAAGTTTAGAGTTAAAAAATGATGAAAACAAAATGGCTTATCCGTTAAGATAAGAAATCAAGTGACACATGCAATCCACTATAATGATATAAGAGAAGATATAATGAACCAATCAATATAATTAAAGATTACTACTGCAACAACTAGCTAGAGTACGTTTATTATATATATATATATAATCATAATTATAATTCCTACATTAGCTAGATCTCACATCTTGTGTTTCTTTAATTAAAATATTTCCGTGATTAAAGATTAATTTCAGAAATATATTGCAGGGACCAAGATTCTTGGATGGTGAGAAAATCGATGTTGGCCGGTCCCAACAAATATTCCAATATCTGTCATTATCTACCACTTCTCTTGAATGTCTTCATTATCTTGGGATCCCATGACAGTTGCTTTTGCCTCCTTCTATATTTCAAAAGACAAAAATAATCGAGTACGTTAGTACTACTGACATTCTATGGTTAGAATTTCGTGTTTATTGATCAAGTTGGGAATAAATTACATCTAACCCACCAACATTTCTCAGATGTACAAAATGTTGCATACCAGTACCACTCTTCTCTTCTACAAGGCACAAGCCCGTGCAATCCATGTATTCTCTAGTTTAACCATTCCACATCCTATAATTTGTCCATGGGTCGGAGGCAATAGCCTTGGGTGACAATTGAATTTAGTCCGGTTTTTAAATAAAGTCAAACATCTTAAAACATGCGGGCGGGCTAGATTGCATTACTGGTGAGGTTTAGGGGTACATATGCAATATATACCATCATCCGATTAAAGCTTACAAGAGCCAACACTTTGTTTAGTGTAATCATGGATCGATCTTAAAACACAACTTTGGGCGCAAAACAACATTTTTGGGAGTGGCATAGAAAATGTGGTGGGGCCATGTTGCATAATGAGATATTGATGGGATGAGTCAAATTTGTTGACTGGTCAAGACAGACAATCTATGTGTATCTCCTCCAAATCACTCCCAGTCAGTGGTAGTAGTAGTACGTTGGAATAAAACACAACATCACAATTAACAAAACACCGTAAGAAGGAATAAAGTGCAAGACATGGAGTTGGGAAATGCGCCATGAAGAGAACATATATGTAGGCAAGGTAGCGTCAATTTAGGACCATCGGGATTCTAATGCGATCGGTCCGGGGGTTTTATTTCATTTGGTAGGGTTCCATGCATATGGTGCGTCACCACTTCTAATTATGACATTACTTACTTTAGATGATGGATATATATTATAATCTCAGTTTAAATCTTCTTGGTGTGAAAGTGTAAAGACTATATTTGTTAATGATAGATTATGTCCGGATTCGCGGTACGAACTAAGAGACGACTTACCGTGATGTCAAGGGACACATGTCCGACATATAAGACCTAGTCCGACAGAAAGGTTATTTCAAGATTGGTTCTACTCGGAATTGAGGTCCGACATACGCGCGAGAAGTGTGTCCGACAAGGAACATGGATGAAAGCTCAGGGTCCGGTACCTCAAGCATGGTATGTCCGTCACATAGCTTGGTATCGGACACATTGCGCGAGACTATCAAGTCGGTCCTCGTGAAAATGCTACGCGACTCAGCTGTAGTGTGTACAATCACGAAATCTCGGACGGTATGTCGGGCAGTATCTCGGACCCCGTCCCTGTGTCGGGCATGTTGTCGGACGCCAGAACAAGACAAAATCATGGAACGTCCTTAAGAGCGTGAAATTACCTATTTGGCCCTGGAGAAGCCCTAATTTGGTACATGGGCCAGGCCCATTAACCCTCAGATTCAACTACAGCCGTACACTTGGCGTAATCCCAGGAGTCCTATCACTATTGGGGAAACACTATAAATAGTGGACATCATTCAGCTCAAAAGGTAATCATTATCTACCCAACTTTATACTATACACACTAGAGTGGCTTTCAACCCTCTAACCGTAAAGTCGATTACCCGGTTTGATCACTAGACAAACCGGAAAACCGTTACTAACCTCCCCTCAAGCTTCTTTCAGGTCTTCACTTGTGATGGAAGGAGGCTGAAGTCAAGAGGAACGCTTTAGAACGTATTAGAAGGACTTAATAATTTACCCATCAACATTTGGCGCCGTCTGTGGGAATCTGAACGAAAGGTTACCCTGTCCTACTAGCAAGAGTCCTACGAAATGGTCAATAGGAAGAGTACTAGAATTGCTCAAGCGGCAAGGAACCCTCAATCCACCCGTCCTCGGGGCCGTCCCCCATTAGGAGGAAGGGGAGGAGGAAGGGGAACCGCAGCTGCAAGGACACATAGAAATGATAATGTTGATACGGAGATGCGAGATGGAGCAAGTGCAAGCGTAACTGAGAGGAATGAGGGTTCAGGTAACCACAACCCGAATGCAATCCCCGCTGGGAGTGGATTTGGAGCCCTACAAGTTCGTTCTCAACCAGCTCCCGTAGTATTGCCACCACAACCACCACAACCCATCGCCCCTCTTCAGCCACTACAACCCGTTGCTCCTCAAGATCCTGCTGCGCTACAATTCACCCTGCCCAATGGACAAGTTGTGAGACCGAGGGACTACGGTATGGGAGAAGAACAATTTGGGTTGCTCCTCTTAACAATCCAAGGATGTTTTGCACCAAATGATGTCGCAAGGATACAACAAGAAGTAGTCCAGCAGCAAGCACAAGTAAGAGCAAGTCAGGTGGTGCAGCCTAGAGAGGATGGGGCACAATCCCGGGCTAATTCAAGACCGGTACAAGATCGAATTGGACCCCCTCGGGTTCAATCGCGAATCGGACCACAAGGTGCCCCAGATGATTTGAGAGAGATAATAGACCGGAGGGTCAGAGCATCCCAGGCCCAAGGAAATGAAAATATCCCTCAAACTCAAGTGGTAGCTCAGACTCAGATGTTACCACAAACTCAGATGGTAACCCAGAATCAAATCCCCCTTAACCAAATGTTTACACAAACCTTGCCCGAAACACGAATGGAGAACCAAGTTGGAGGTCCAGTGGTACTCCCTACTCTGGTGGGGAGCGATCCGCCTCCAACAGCGGGACTCACTTTGGGAGAACTGAGGGCTCAAGAAGCTGAACTTAAGGCACGAATAGAGGCTTTGAGAGCATCAGTAAAAGAAAAGGAGCAAGAGATAGACCAAGAGCCTAGTGCCTTATGTGAAGAGATCAGGAACCATCGAGTCAACACTGAAAGGGGATTCCCCACTCTTTATACCTATGATGGAACTACATGCCCCACCAATTACTTGATTAAGTTTGGAACCAAAATGGATGCATACGGGCATGATTCTAGGACCAAAGCATTAATCTTTCCCGCTACCCTCTCGGGAGATGCAATGGTATGGTGGACGGGTTTGGAGAATGGTTCTATCAAGAGCTATAAACAGCTCACCCAGGAGTTCACCAAAAGATTTGAAAAGGTAATCAAAAGAAGGAGAGGGGTGAAGTACTTAGCAGAAGTAGTACAGAAGCCAAAAGAGGACTTGAGAACCTTTTTGGATAGATTCCATGAAGCTTGTTGTCAGGTGGAAGAGCACACCATAAAAGAGAGAAAGGAATACCTCTATGGAAATACTTCCAATGAGGAATTCAGAAAACAACTTTCCTATTCTCGGACAGAGAATTACAAAGAGCTCGAACAATTTTGCCAAGACTTTTTGAGAGCGGAAGAATTTCAAAAAACGGTCCAAGTGAGAGCGAATTTCTCTCCTAGGGAAAAAGAAAAGGATCACCAGAAGGGGGAAAGAGACAATCAAAAACAAGCTCAAAATCACAACCAGTCGAAGGGAAAGAAACCCGAGCAAAGACACAATTTGCTCAAAGGAAGTATCCAGAGAAATGAGTTCAGAGATCAGAAATCCCCTCCAAGAGGAGGACCACCTAAGAGGTACGACACATATACTGAGCTTAATAGGCCAAGATCCGACATCTTGCACACTATTATGACCAGGAATATTGATGTTGAATGGCCTCCTCCCATCCAAGAGACAAGAAGAAATAAGAACTCTGACAAGTTTTGCAAGTTCCACAAAGGGAGAGGTCACACTACGGAAGAATGCTTCACTCTCAAGACCGAAATAGAGACCTTAGTCCGTAGGGGACAACTTGCAAACTATGTGGCAAAAGATGAACCCTCTAGACATGAGAGAACAGAAGCAAGAAGAGGAGAGGCCTCCCTACCTCCTCCACCTCCCACCCAAGGAGGATGGAAAGAACAGGAAGATCACGACCAGGACTTTGAGAACTTGCCAGTGAATGGTAGAATTTTCGCCCTCACCATAGCAGGAGGACCAGCTGGAGGGGACTCAAGGAGTGCGAGGGACAAAAGCGCCAGGGACCTCCTAGAGTACAACTCTAAGTATGGAGAAATTGCTCCTCCGGGATCAAACATCATATCCTTTGACGACAGTGAACTGCCACCGAGAAGTGCCGGAATGGGGGGAATCCATGACCCATGTGTCCCTTTGGTTGTCGCGTTAGACATTGCAAAGTTCACCATTGGACGAGTTCTAGTAGATACAGGAAGTTCCGCCAACTTGATATTTACTGGAACTTTGAAGAGGATGGGGATAGACCCTCGGAAGGAAGGGATTAGAGAAATTGCAAGTGCGCTCGTAGGATTCGGAGGACAACCGATCATTCCGATGGGAAGCATAACCTTGCAAGTGTCGATGGGAAAGAACCCCCAGAGGATCACCAAGGATGTTCCTTTTGTGGTAGTTGACATACCTTTCGATTATTTCGTGGTGTTAGGGAGACCAGCTTTGTCTCAGTTCAAAGCGGTAGTGTCAACTGTTCATAATAGAATGAAGTTTCCTACAAAAAGAGGAGTCGGACAAGAGATAGGAAACATTCAAGAAGCTTGGGCATGTTATAGTCTCTCAGCCAAGGCTGTCTCAAGTCCCCATACCAGGAGAGAAGATGCTAATGAGATTGGCCGACCTATGGATACCTTCTTTTCAGTCCGTCACTCGAAAAGAAAATCCAAAAAGCCAAGCCCCATTCAAAGGAGGAGGAAAGCCTTACAGAGAAAAGCAAAGGAACAATTGGTAGGGGAAGTCAAAGAACTGGAGGACTACAAAGTCATGCCACCGATCCCTACTACTTCCAAAAAGAAGAAATTTTTCGAAGAAAATAAGATAGAAGCAAAAGAAACTCTGAAGGAGATTCAGGTGGTAGAAGGGAGCACCGAAAAAGTCACCAAGATTGGTACTGAGATGACCTTGGAGGTGGAGATGAAACTCATTGAGTGCCTCAAGAGGAACAATGATATTTTTGCATGGAGTACTGAAGATCTCAAAGGAATTGATCCAAAGGTCGCTGTTCACCGTCTGAACGTTGATCCATCAATTACTCATATTCGGGAGAAACGAAGAGATTTCAGTGCAGAGGACAATGCCATCATCGAAGCGGAAGTGCAAAGGTTGCTTAAGGCTGGACATATTAGGGAGGTAAGATACTCTGATTGGGTCTGCAATGTAGTATTAGTGGAGAAGGGACCGGGCAAATGGAGGATGTGCAATAATTTCACAAAACTCAACAAGTATTGCCCGAAGGACCCCTATCCGCTCCCCCGAATAGACCAGCTAGTTGATTCCACTGCTGGGTGTGCCCTCTTAAGTTTTATGGACGCGTACCAAGGCTTCTATCAGGTCAAGATGGCCAAAGAGGATGTACCCAAGACCGCCTTCTTCGCTAATGGCAATGTGTACTGCTTCAACGTGATGCCATTCGGTCTAAAAAATGCGGGAGCAACCTACCAGAGATTGGTAAACAAGATGTTCAAAGAAGAGCTGGGAAGGACGATGGAGGTTTATGTGGATGACATGTTGGTAAAAAGCAAGACGGAGGACCAACACATAGCTCACTTGGACAGATGTTTCTCCATCTTAAGGAAATATGGCATGAAGTTAAATCCAGCTAAGTGCACATTTGGAGTCAAGGGAGGAAAGTTTTTGGGCTACATGGTAACTGAAAGGGGGATTGAAGCAAACCCGGAAAAAATCAAAGCCATCCTTGACCTCCCACAGCCAAAGACGCTCAACGAGGTGCAACAGTTGGTTGGAAAGTCAATTTCCTTAAGCCGTTTCATCTCAAGATCGGCCGAGAAAAACCTACCTTTCTTCAAAGTCCTGAGGAAGAGTAATCAGTTTGAATGGACAAAGGAATGTGAAGAGGCTTTCGAGAAACTGAAACAGTACTTGTTGTCGCCACCTTTGTTATCCAAGCCGGTTGACGGAGAACCATTGTATCTCTACCTGGCAACAATTCCAGAGGCAATAAGTTCCGTTTTGGTACGGATCCAAGGGAATGATCACATGCCAATTTACAATTTGAGTAAGGCACTTACCGGGGCAGAGACGAGATATATGGACATTGAGAGATTGGCCTTCGCCTTGGTGTACACAGCGAGAAGACTTAAACCATATTTCGGGTCTCACAAGGTGATAGTACTCACTAACCAACCTCTCAAACAAGTGTTGGGGAGACCAGAGTTGTCAGGAAGGCTAGCTAGATGGGCAATCGAGCTCAGTGAATTTGAGATTGATTATCAGGCTCCGTCAGCCAAAAAAGCCCAGGTTATAGCCGACTTCCTAGTAGAGTACCCAAGGAAGGAATCAGTGGAAGAAGAACCAGGAGAGACATCAAGGGCAAACACGCTGGTAATAGAAGACCAAGACTCTTTAGTTAGTCAGCGTTTCAAAGACTTGGAGTTTGCCCTGAAAGCCTTTCAAGAGGCAACGAGGAAAACACCAGAAGAGGATATGGAAGAAAACACCCTTCAAAGACCAGGGAAGGCGCAAAGGAGAGAAGAAACATTTTCAAGGGAGATGATCTTACATGCTGAGGAGGTCCTAAAGGAAAAGGAGACCGTCTCTCCTGAACCTAAGGAACCCTCTAACCAAGAAGAAGTTTGGATATTGGAAGTAGATGGATCATCATCAGGAACAAATGGAGGAATAGGGATTTACATCCGAAGTCCCGGAGGAGCTGAACTTGAGTATGCTGTTACTTTGGGGTTTAGCGTCTCTAACAACGAAGCTGAGTACGAAGCTATCCTTATAGGACTACGAATGGCGAAGGCCCTGCGAGTGAAAAAGATCAAAGTTTTCACCGACTCTCAGCTAGCAGAGAAGCAGATCTCTGGAAAATGGAGTACGAAGAAAGATGTGCTATCCATTTACAAGTCGAAGGTCCAAGAGGAAATGACAAAGTTTGAGAAATGTGAGATTGAGAAATTCTCAAGGGACCTCAATGGAAGAGCAGATGCCTTGTCGAAATATGCTTCCGCTTCAGGGGGGATAGACACAAGGAACGTTATCTTGATGAGAGTCGAGGCTTCATCCGTCATGAACCAAGGACTCAAAACTCTTCCAATCTTTGCTATATCAACAACTCCGGGAACCAGTTGGATGCACCCATTGACAGAATATCTCCTGAAAGGGAACCTCCCACAAGATCGGAGTGAAGCAAAGAGGCTAAAAGCCAGATCATTGAAATACTTTATCCAAGGAGATTATCTGTATAAGTGGTCCTTCAAAGGGGCACACTTGAGATGTGCAAATGAGGAGGAAGCAAAAGCAATCTTGGATGAAGTGCACAAGGGAAGTTGCGGAAACCATTCAGGAAGAAGGGCATTGGGCCAGAAAATTTATCGCCAAGGATACTATTGGCCGAGCTTGAGAGAGGACGCGACGTCTTATGCAAAGAAATGCGAAGATTGTCAATACTTCGCCAGAACCTCTCACGCCCCGGCAAGACCACTTATCCCAGCCACGATCACTTGCCCTTTTGATCAATGGGGAATTGATATAGTAGGACCTTTTCCGAAAGGATCAGGCCAGAAGAAATTCATAATAGTAGCTGTGGAATATTTTAGCAAGTGGGCAGAAGCTGAAGCGGTAGCAACAATCTCTGAGAACAAAGTCATGGATTTTGTATGGAAAAATATTGTTTGTCGCTTTGGATTGCCAAGGATCTTAGTCTCAGATAATGGCGCACAATTTTCTGGAGCCAAGTTCAAAGCATGGTGTGAAACCATGAAGATTGAGAGGAGATTCACTTCGGTAGGATACCCGCAAGCCAACGGACAAACCGAAGCCGTCAATAAGACACTTGTGGATCTCTTAAAGAGAAGGTTTGAGGCATGCCAGGGAGATTGGGTGGACGAATTAGATGGAGTTCTATGGGCTTATAGAACCACTTCAAAAGTTGCTACAAGGGAGACTCCTTTCTCACTGGTATACGGTTCTGAGGCTGTGATACCAGCCGAAATCGCTGTAGAGACCATAAGGATCCAAGGATACAGTCCGGGGGACAATCACGAGGCAAGAATGTATGACTTGGAAACATTGGAGGAATCAAGGACCACTGCATTGGCAAACATTCTGAGATACCAAGCATTGATTGCAAAATCCTACAATAAGGGCGTGAAGGAGAAAGACTTCCAGGTAGGAGATCTAGTCCTGAGGAAGGCAGAGATACTGGAAAACGTTGGAAAGGTACACCGCAAGTGGGAGGGACCGTACAAGATCGTGAAAGCATACTCCAACGGCAGTTATCGCCTCAAGGACTCAGAAGGGAGGGAGTTGAAAAACACATGGAACGCCGTCAATCTGCAGAAGTTCTATGCTTAGGAGGAAGAAGGACTGAATCCACTTTTACTTGTTTCATTCAGTTTATTTTGTTTAGAACTTATCTAGTTTGAGAACTTTTATCCTGTCTGTAACCGGCCATAAGGCCTATCGTACTTATATTCAAATTTCCGTCAAATTAGTACAATGAAGCTTGGTAAGGTTTCTTCTAGGATAGCACAAGTCTCGTATGATCTACTTTATTCTGATAAGGACCAACAAACGGCTAAAGTTGGGAAGGATTAAAGAATTCGGGAAAAGATAAAGCGCTCGGAGTCTGAAACGGCCTGGAAAACCGGGAGACAAGAGTTCGAAGTCGAGAAAAAGTCGAAAAACTCAAAGTTCTCAACTTTTTATTCCAAGAAACAAACATCTCGGAGGATCTCGAACAGTCAAAAAGTTCGATCTCGGACTTAAACAACCCGAGTACGAGAACTCGCGAATCACACGCTCAAAACAAAGAGCACATGACTTGTCCGACACATCTAATTCCGAGAAATGTTTCCGTTAATAAGCAGGTTATTGACACTTGTAAAGATTTCAAATTTACAAGGCGAACACATAACGGTTCCGAGATAAAATCCCCTCGGAACAGCTTCTTACGGAATAATTACGAACTTGTAAAATGTCAAAATTACAAGAGCGCGTGACAGTTCCGAGATGAAATTTCCTCGGGATAAGCTTTTTACAAGGTAAAAAAGTTAGACTTGTAAAATGTCAAATTTACAAGAGCACGTGACAGTTCCGAGATGAAATTTCCTCGGGATAGCTTGTTACAAGGTAAAAAAGTTAGACTTGTAAAATCTCGAATTTACAAGATCACATGATTGTTCCGAGATAAAATATCCTCGGAATAGCTTTCTCAGATTAGAAGTTAAATTGGTGAAATTTCAATTTCTACAAAAACACTTGACAAGTTCCGAGATATAATTGCTCCGGAACAAAATCTATTGAGAAAATTATCAACTTGTGAATTTTTTAGTGAGCAAGCCTTTAATTTGAACAACTTTAAACTTTATAAGACAAAGTAGTTGTTCGAGTTGAATCACTACTACACATGAAAAATATTCCGAGATGAAAACACTTGGCTATTTTTACTTAAGAATGATAAAGCACACAAATCATTCGACATTGTTTAAATAAAAGTACGAGTAGAATACAAAGGCATTATCCGAGATACATCTGCCGCCAAGGGCCGAATGAAAAATACTTGCAAAAGAAAGATTGTTTCAAAGAAGTATCGATTACATGGTTACTCGGGTATACCCGGCCTTCAGACTTCTTCAACTTCCGGGGGAGGAGCAGTCGAGCTTGAACTGGAACCTGGGGCTTCAACAGGAGTTTGCAGAGGAAACAGCCGAGAATCTAGAGCTTGGACGATAGCCGTGAGTTCGCGCTGGTCGCCGCTGGCTTTGATGGATTCAGCTTCCTTTATCAAACGAGCGCGGTATTGGCAAACCTCCGGCTCGACAAAAGCACAGGCCCGTCCGACAACAGGTCCCGGAAGAGTTAAGAAATTGCAGTTCCAAGCTTCATTTGCTTTGAATGGAGCGAGGAGGCCGTTTCTCAAAACCTCAGGGAACCATGTCGGGTACGAGCCAGGTCTCACCGGGAAGTCTGGGTCGTCTTTCGCGACAACAGCGCCGAACTCATCTTCCTCGATCTCTTGATCGGTAATTTCCTTGTCCGGGTAGGGAGTGAAGTCACCCCTCTTTGTATCATCAAGCTTAGCAGCCGAGAGGTTGCGCGGGTCGAGAGTGAGGCCTTCCTTGACATATCCAAGCCGGATCATTTGACCAAGACACGCCCGGAAACCTTCCTCGCGCCCTTCCTCTTGCGCTTGCTGCTTTCCGAACAGGAAAGAGACCGAAGCATAGAAATCCTCGGCCGCCTCAATCCGAGCGAATCTCAGCTTTTCAACCAGCTTCTCCCTAAAGCGGTGCAGAGTTGCCCCGATTCCAAAGAATGAATCTTTGAAAGAACGGTGTTTGGCGGCCTCCGCACTCACTTTTTTCGCCATCTCGGAGTTCTTGCTCCTCAGCATCCGTACCTCGGCCTCCAACGACTCGACCTTAGACGCCGCCAACTCTGCTTTCTTCTCGAGCTCTTTGGTCTTAGATTCGGACTCGAGCCTCTTATCGGCGAGGTCGTTTATCGCACGGACGAAACAGTTGAGCTGCAAGATAAAAGAAAGGAGTTAGAATTATTGAAAATAAGAAACGACGAAAAACTTATGAAAATTGTGTGAAAGTACTAATTACCTGTCGGCCGATTTGTCCGAGAGCGTGAGCACGATCGTACTCATCCATAGATACAAGGCGCGAGACCTCAGCATCTCGGCCTTCTCTCGTCGAAAGATCGACAAACTCGACCTCCTCCACCCGGGCTTTTTTCCTCTGTGGGCTGCCACCGTCTAATTCCGTCGGATCAGTAGCCACCCTCTTGCCTTTCGGGTCGGCTCGCTTTTTCCCCTGTTGAACAGAGGAAGTCGGAGCTTGTTGCCCCTTAGACTGACCGACATTCGGCCGAGGAGCTGGAATCTCGGGCATAGAAGCCCCTTCCTTGGCAGCTTGCTTCTCAAGCTCTTGATAGTCGGCCGCGTTTTTGGGGTTTGAGAGGCCGGGGAGAAAGGCGGGAGTTTGTACTTGCTGTTTCAGCAAGTTGTCCTCGACCATCTGCCTTTGTTTTTCCCTGTTAGCCCGAGAAGCAGCAGCAATCCGAGACATGATGTACTTTAGCCAAAAATCTACAAGGAAAAAGGAAAAGTTAGTCCGAGAAGGAGATGCAGAGACCGATATTAAAAAAAAAAAAAAAAAAAAAAAAAAAAAAAAGAAACTCACCAAAATCGTTACTAGAGCCGGTTTTCACCGGGCCAGTTAAGCCGGCGAGGTAAGGTAACGGCTGAAGAATTAAGCCGTGATAGTAATATCGGATGGGTTGGGCCTTGTTTTCCTTTTTGAACTCGGCCACCCAGTCATCTACTCGACCAAGTAGCGGACGAGAGTCGGAGTACATACCGCGGAAAAATTTCTTGGGAAAACCCCAATTTAATAGCGTGGCCGCTTCCTCATCCGACATATCGGCGGTCCTCACCTTCCTCACAAATATGTACCTATTCCACCATTTACACCCGGCCGAGGAAGGGGCGTCGAGGATGAAAGCATAACCGGCCCGAGCCTTAAAAAAGTAAAAGTCATCATTTCCGGGGCTCATCGCGACTCGGAAGATCTGATTGAAGTTTTGAAAATTTATGTCAACGCCTCGGATGTGGCAAAAGACACCAAAGCACATTAAAGTGCCTAGTGCACTCGGGATTAATTGATACGGGCTCAATCCGAGACTGTTGAAGATGTCATTAAATCCCTCGTGGTAGGGTACTCGCCATCCGCGCTCGAGAGCCATTAAGTGCACGGACATACACCCGACAGGAGGGTTATAGAAAGCATATTTGGGGTCAGGGGCGATAATCTCCAGAGAATCCGGGATGGAATACTCGTGCCGAATCCGATCCAACTCTGACTCATGGACTGTCGAGGCACAAGTTGGAGTAGTACCAAACTCGTTTAACTCCCCACTTGTATCGGGAAGAGCTAGGCGGATGCGGACCTCGGAAATTTATTCCGGCGCGCTTCAGTGCCTTTTAGTTCGCCGCGTTTAGTCCTTTTGATAACTCGACCCTTAGCATCGAGCTCAACGCCAACAGGCCGAAAGTCCCCAGTCGGACCTTCTTCATCATCATCCTCTTCATCATCATCATCTTCCTCACTCTCGGGATTGCCGGGGATCAGATCCAGTTCAATGAGGTCTTGGGGAACGACTCCAGCCCTCCCAGAAGAACTGGCTTTGTTTGACGGCCCTACACCCGACGAACTCGGAGCCCACTTGGAACGCCTCACCAAGGCATCGTCGTCGTCTGAACTCTCAAGAACAACTTGAGACGTAAACCCCTTCGGGAGAACACTCCGCACAGGTTGCACGGAATGAACTATGGTCGGGTCACTTAAACCCGGTATCTCCAAGGCTTTCGCGGGACTGTCGGAGTCACTCGAAAGTTCTGTGATCTCAGGAGAGCGCGACATAGGGACCCGCTCAGTTGTCCGATAGGCATGCCCTGCAACTCGCGCTGCTCCCATCATGATCTCGTGAGGAATCCGAGTTGGGGGAGCAGGAACAGGGGAAGGAGACCGAGCCGGAAGTTCTCGTCTCGTCTCGATAATTTGTCGACGTGCTGGGTAATTTGTACCCAGATCTTCTTCCTCGGACGCATCAGAAAGGTGCCCATCCGAGGTGGAAGGGTTTCGCGGCGGAGCAGAAGAAGAAGGCGCAGCAGGGCCCTCGTCAAGGAAGGAAAGGTCGAGCATGTCAATGTCCGACATGTCGACATTTCCCGACATAGCAGGCTCGCTCATGTTTCTTCTCTCGGACATCCTAAGAGGGGAGGAAGAAATACAAGTAAAAATCAGACAATTGTTGGTTTCGTCCGAGAGATTAGTTTAGTATTTTTTAAGTCTAAAAGCGGTATAGAAGCACGTTGTGAGGAAGGGGAAAAAAAAGAAAAAGGGGGGAAGATAAAAAAGAAGACACACACAGCGAGAGCAGAGTTCGACGAACTTACTTGGTAACGCCTGGAAGTTGGAATCTGGATGCAGAACTCGGAAACGTGTCGGACGCGTGTATCGGATCGAGAGCAAATTTCTAGTGAGAGAAATTTTGCAGATTGTGGAAAGTATAGAAATGAACTTTTTAACCCCTATTTATAGAAGGGCAACCCCGGAATACGAACCGTCGCTGACGTCAGCAATTATCTTGATCGTTGGATGAATCGGAATCGACGGTTCAGATCAAAAGTTCTGATAAAAAGACAGTTTGACCCCAAGCTACACGGAAATCGAGAAAAGCGTCACTATTTCTATGTCGCTAAAAAAACGGATTACTACTCGGATGGAGAAGGACCTAAGTCGGACGGGTGAGGAAATACTAAGATCCGGATCTTGACATTTCAAATTCAAAATATCTCCTTTTTATATTCCGAGTGTCTTTTCACTCGGACTATAAAAAGGGGAGGGGGGGAATGGAATGAAAGGAGGAGGATTGAAGTACTAACACACTCGGACGAAAACTTAGAAAATTTTCGACCACTAATAAAAGTACGACTCGCAGAGGACTCGGACTATACTGGTAGTTACGCAACTATCTTGTCCCAAGATACTTGGAAACTAGGGGGACATATGTTAATGATAGATTATGTCCGGATTCGCGGTACGAACTAAGAGACGACTTACCGTGATGTCAAGGGCACACATGTCCGACATATAAGACCTAGTCCGACAGAAAGGTTATTTCAAGATTGGTTCTACTCGGAATTGAGGTCCGACATACGCGCGAGAAGTGTGTCCGACAAGGAACATGGATGAAAGCTCAGGGTCCGGTACCTCAAGCATGGTATGTCCGTCACATAGCTTGGTATCGGACACATTGCGCGAGACTATCAAGTCGGTCCTCGTGAAAATGCTACGCGACTCAGCTGTAGTGTGTACAATCACGAAATCTCGGACGGTATGTCGGGCAGTATCTCGGACCCCGTCCCTGTGTCGGGCATGTTGTCGGACGCCAGAACAAGACAAAATCATGGAACGTCCTTAAGAGCGTGAAATTACCTATTTGGCCCTGGAGAAGCCCTAATTTGGTACATGGGCCAGGCCCATTAACCCTCAGATTCAACTACAGCCGTACACTTGGCGTAATCCCAGGAGTCCTATCACTATTGGGGAAACACTATAAATAGTGGACATCATTCAGCTCAAAAGGTAATCATTATCTACCCAACTTTATACTATACACACTAGAGTGGCTTTCAACCCTCTAACCGTAAAGTCGATTACCCGGTTTGATCACTAGACAAATCGGAAAACCGTTACTAACCTCCCCTCAAGCTTCTTTCAGGTCTTCACTTGTGATGGAAGGAGGCTGAAGTCAAGAGGAACGCTTTAGAACGTATTAGAAGGACTTAATAATTTACCCATCAACACTATTGTAGGTTAGTATAAGAGTAACAAAATCAGTGTAATTTGTTTACTAGGATGAGTAACAAAGCATATAATATCGGCCCGGACTCATACATACAAATACATGGAATTTATGACTTGTGTTATATAGGCACTCGTCATGAAATTTATGACTTGTGTCATGAGCGATGTTCGGCACCATGGTATTTAAAAGTTTATATCAACTTATTCAAATCCGTTTGTTATTTCTACCTTTCTTAAGAAAATTAATTATTTTTACGATTTTGATTTATTGTATATGCAGAGAAATGGAGCAACGAGGTAAAACCATTTCAATTAAGTAAAGCATCTAACTAAAGGAAAGAGGAGGAGGGGAATGCTTAATATGGAAACACTTTGAAACGAAGAAACTAGCTGTTGGGGCTTTGTAGGAGATCATAGTGCAAAGTTATGACAAGGATGTGGAGGACTTAACTTGCTGAAGTTATGAAGTTAAAACCTGATTTTTTTTAATTAAAAAAAAACAAAATTTCATTCAATCAAATCAGAGGAGGTATAACTGACCGGTAATCCGAACTGTCACAATTCAAGGTTAATGCCTGATTTTAATTAATTAATGCTTCTTATTTCGTCTTTCTATTTTCATTTTTCTTATTCGTGCACATCATAGAACAACACTATGGGTTAAAAAATAACTCCTAATGCCAATTTGATCAGGTTCCCTGATCCTTATAATATCCAACATAGTCCTACGTACTTTTCCACTAATTAATGTTAATGTATGCTACTCATTCATTAATTGGATGATTTAGGGTCGAATTCATGCAAGTTGTATGGTGTGTTATATACCAAAATCATCATCATTAGAGTTTTGGTCACAGAAAGACTAATGGATATTGAATGCATGTTACACATTTATTAAGTAGGGTACTACTCCAGACTAAGTGTCACAATTCTCTCTAAATATCATTAGTTAAGAAACATAATAATACAATTCAAATCAACTCATGACTAAGTGTCACGTGTATAAACGCTATTCAAACTCTGTACATAAGTAAGATAGCAAAATAATGATTTTATTGACAATGATATTGATACCACTCACTCAATAATTGTTAATGACCAATACGGACCAGTGTTCCCACTAGCTACCCGCAAACGGCGACGTTTATCATAGTCACGTCACCAAACAATCCAGCGTGATGTGTCCTTGTCAATTGTCAATTGTCATATAGGAGAACTGGTGTAGTACATTTTACTATTATCGTCCCATTACCAGGCGTTTAACTTTTTTTACTTAATTTGTTTTATCATAATTATAATCCATTATTTGCGTAGTAGATCATGAAGAACTTGTGTAACAGCTTTCTTGTTATATATGAAGACGTCACCTTTGTTCTTTTCCTAATACTCTATTATTAGTCTAATGGAGACAAAGCTTGTTGAGCTAACTTGATCATTCCATCCATCACTGATGAACAAGTTCGATCGAGTCATGTTTCTTAGAGACAAGTGGTGGTGAGTTTCTATTAATAGTCTTCTATACAAGGTAACCTAGGGTGACAACTACAAACAAATGAAAATGTATTTATAGCACTAGATATCATAACCTGCAATTTGCAACAACATCATCGGAGAAATCTGTTACATGTGAATGTGTTGATTACTCAGAACAAACATAGACGATTCATGCGACACCAAGTGATCCTGGTAGCTCTATGGTTAAGGGGCATCGAATATTGTTGGACAATTAATATAAATGACTAGATTTCATTCCTTCCCACCAGTTCTAACTTTTGGGGGAGTTTGAGTTCTATCATGGTATCAAAGACATCTGGCACTACAAGAAAAACCGAATATAGCGACGGATTTGAGGGAGTCCACGCCACGCTAGACCGGCAAGAGGACGGGACTATACTTTGAAGTCGACCGCTAGTCCTAGTTCGCCTAATCGGATGGGGAAGAGAGATTCAACAAAACAACCAGGCCGTCCTATCTAAAGTTTGAGAATAGGGGGTGGGAACGAAGGAACTTGTGAATTCAAAATATTTTTTTGAATATTTGAATAAATGAATCTTAATGATTCACTAGTCTGGATGGCGAAAGTAACCAGAAAAATGCATCTAGTGTAAGCGATCCGTCGCTAAATGCCATTAGCGACGGATAGTCCGTCGCTAAATAGGACGTCGCGAAAAGTGGCGTCGCTAACTCAAAAAGCGACGGATGATGTCATTCGTCCCTATTTTTAGCGACGGATAAATGTATACGTTGCTATTTTCATCGTTGACCAAACTTCAGACGGAGAGGTTGGGGAGGAAGACACGCCCCTTATCATCGAGATTCACGATCTCGAGATAGATGGCATTCTCCTCCTCGGCCGTGAGATCAAGGTTCTCAGTCCTGGCCAGGAACTCCGCCTGAAAATTCAAACAAACAATTAATATTTAATTAGTACGTTATTGATCGAAGAATCAAATATTCAACAAAAAGCTCAGGAATCGAAAAAATATAAAACATACCGCGATTTTTTTGGCCCTATCACCCCTGAAGGTCATCTTGCCATCCTTATCCAGCTCCCCGTGAGTCTCACAGAAGTGCTCCCACATGGTCTGCTCCCTCCCCTCCGATATCTTCATCAAATATATATATAAATTAATAAAGTAATGATTGAATTGAAATAAGACTTAAGAAAGAAAAAGAAACTATAACAAAGTACGTGACTTACCGCGTCCAGGTGGCGCGCCAACTGGGCTTTCGAACCCAGCCGATGCTTCACCGAGCCTGTCCCATCCGGTGGATTATGGGACCGGTTCTCCCTGTTCTGCTCCGACAGCTTCTGGGCTTGAAGGTTCTCCGCCCAATACTGCTTCCACATGGACCACTCCTCCTCCCCAATCCACCCCGGCTTCTTCCCCAATGCCTTGATCTTGGCGACCTTCTTCCGGAAGGCTTCGGAGCCTTCATGTTTGAAGGCATACCACAGCTCCGACTTGAACTTGTTGGGGAGGAAGAACTTCTCCTACATTTCAGAAAATATACAAAATTCAGACTAACATATATATAACACGGTGACTAACATATCACCCAAACAATTGCACATTGTCCTATTTTCAACTAACACACGGTGACTAACATATCACCCAAAAAATTGCACATTGTCCGATTTCAACTAACACACGGTGACTAACATATCACCCAAACAATTGCACATTGTCCTATTTCAACTAACACACGGTGACTAACATATCACCCAAGTAATTGAGAACATACCACTTAAACCATAAGAGGAGAAGAAAGATTACTAACCTCCAGAGCATTCCAAATCTCCGCCTTCCGCTCCGGAGTGAAAGTATGCCACTGGCCTCCAAGTGGTGGGAGATCCACTTTCTTCGTGGATTCCTTCCTGATGAACTTGCAGCCTCCCTCGGCATCATCCTGTTGCAATAACATACACAAATTAATCCAACTAAATAAAACATGAATACCAAACACACAAATTAATCCAACTAAATAACTTACACATGCCCATGCATGGGCCAGACGACGAGCTTGCCATTCACCCGCTCACCCGCCCTGTACACCTCCCCCCTATACCCATCATCCGGCAGGTTAGCAAACACGTCTGGGCCAGTAAACCCTGCACTGCTGCTAGAACGGGGGCCAGGGGACTGGGTCTCGCTGACATGAGTCGCCGAGGTCCCCCCCGACTCCGGCTGACTACTAGGGGTGCGGAATGGCGAGTCTGGATCGGCGTAGCTAAGGCTGCTGGCCGCCAACAGCTTCTCCGGTTTTTTTGGCCTCGGCATGATCTGCACGTTTAAGAACAACCGTAAGAAACAATAAATGGATTTTGAGTATACACTGATAAGAAATGACACTGGACTTTATGTTTTACAATCTTCATGACTCGTAACATAACATAATACCAAAAATGTAAAATTAGCTACTTATATATTCACTTCCAAATATACCAGTTTGAAATAAACCCACTTATATATTCACTTCCAAATATGTTAAAGTTCATTTGTGCTTCCAAATATTTTAAATTATAGGTTACTATCTAAGGAAAAAAATTACACATGCCATTTCATAAATCTTGGGAATTCACATATCATATCAGAAATTGTTCCAATCTTCTTGCTATTAAACACTATATCCTACTCTATACCCTTATCAACCCCAATCAACTCTAGCAGATAACAAACCACATACCCTTCAACTGCAACACACATACAAGTAAAAAATTTCAGAGCAACAGAAGAAATATTAAAATTCATAACTTACATCATATCATAGACCCTTCAATTACAATTTACACATAAAACACTGAAGATAGAACATTCAGCTCTAATTATAGAAACATGATTGAACACAAATTAACAGCTCAAATCAATAAAAATAAAAAAAATTGAGCAAACACAAATTGAGAAAACACTAAACTTAACTGGAATGAGCAGAGTAGGAGTTGCTAACTTGAATTGAATGAGCAGAGAAGGATAACGAGGTGGCTGGAGGCTCCGGAGAAATCCGGTACGGTGGTGCTGGACACGAACGGTGGAGGACGGTGGTTGCAAACCGAGGAGAGCGGTGACTAACGACTTATCTCCGGGTAGTGGTGGAGGAATAGGAGTGTGGTGGTGACACAATCGGTGGTGGTGGTGGAATCAGACAGAAAAAAAGGTGGGGAAATTAGGGATTTGAAAGGGGGGAAATGGGGGAGAAGAAGACGCTCCCCGATCTGTATTAAAAATCTAGCGACGGATGAGGTCATCCGTCGCTATCTATTTATTTATTTATTTGTTTTAATTTTTTTAATGTAAATCAGATTTTGGTCAACACATATAGTGACGGATGAGACTATCCGTCGCCAATTTAGCGACGGATAAAAAATCGCATCCGTCGCTAATCTGGAGCCGGATTGGCTCCTTCCAAGGACGAACTGAGCTTAGAGCGCAGTTCGTCCTTATCCGTCGCTAACTAGCGACGGATTGGATCCGTATCTAACGATCCGTCGCTAAATGGATGTTTTCTTGTAGTGTGGCTCACGTCCACCTAGGTTCGAATCTCCCCGTGACAAAGTCCGTCTCTTATTAAATTTTCAATCGATTGGCCTCCCCAAAGAGATTGAAATCGGTCACGAGTGCGGGGGAGTGTTGGAGAGAATTAATATGAATGACTAGATTTCGTTTCTCCCACTCAGTTCGAACTTTTGGGAGAGATTGAATTATATCAAATATGACCGATCCAAACAGCATCAAACGACCTTAATAGCTATTAAATAAGGAATTGATCATGTGAGAACCTTTTGGAGAGTGCTAACTCTAAACTTATATATTCATAGTGACTATAGACTATTTATAATAGCGGTACAATGTATAAACTATGAAAGGAATATTTAACTGAAGTATAGAGTATGATGTTCTAGGAATATGTAAGATTATAGCTCGTCTTACCTAACTAATAAATAATAAAGATATGACATAATTTAAAGGACCCTATAAATAATCTCTCTTACCTGAGTTTGATTACAATCCTGTAAAATTTCTGAGTGTTTGAACTCGGGATGGAGACTAGGGTGAAACTTTTAAGGTTAGGTATACCAAGTTATACCACTTAAATATTGATTAAGCTCCAATTATATTGGTATAGTATGGTTCTCCTGATACCATGTCTTACATATTGTTGGTATGATAGTATACAATTTGGGTAGAAGTGGACTTGTTTTATAGAAGTAAATCACTAGAACGGCATTTAGTATATTATTTTAATTTTAATTTATCTCAATTCATTTTAATCCATGAAAATGCACAGGTTACCGACTGATCACCCGACCACCTAGTAAACCGTACAAGTACGTAATGCATTTTTTAAATATGGTATGTGTATATTCATTCATATTGGCCACTGAGTAAAAGGCTTCAAGCTCAAAACTTACTTCACCAACTATCTTCACGTAGTAACACATGGCAGCTAATTTTGAGTGATTGCATGATGATTACTTTGGAAAGAAGTATCTAAAATTTATTCTACCATCTTCAGGAAGTCGATCGAAACATTACCGTAGTAACTACGGACAAAAATGATGGATCATCTAGCCTATATATAAAGTTTAGTCATTTACCGAGTGCCACGTTGATGATGACAAATATATATACGGGGACAAATTTAACCAAGTAGCACTTTTTAAGAACAACAAATTTACTCAATTTATTTAACTTTTGTAATGTTTTTAACCACTGATCCAATCCCGGGGGGACTCCAATGCTGGTTATATGGTTTTCAGGCTGGTTCCACACTGATACTGGTTGAGTCTTGTGTTAGCTCAGTTTTTCTCTAGCTCCTTGTTCGGTGATGGTTGATCGGTACCTTAACTTTGAAGGTCTTGCTCAATTCTCTCCCGCTTGTGCTTCAGGCTTGTGATAAAATTCTTGGTGGACTTAGCTCGGAATTTTCTTGGAAGCCTTTAGTCCTCTTTATTTAGCTTCGGTTGAGATTGTAATTTAGAGGTTGAAAACTTTGTCTTTCGTTTGGGGATTGATCCTCGTTATACTAAAAAACTCTACTCAAGCATTATTTATGCTCCGAGCGTTTTTATTGAAATTATTTTCACCGTTTCAAAAAAATATTGGTTGAATTGGTTTGGTTCGTCCTTTCGAGCCGGATTTTAAAACATAGCATTCATTTCATGAATTTGTGCTCACATTCACTTAACCCTACTAAACTCTAATTTAAAGCGTGGGAGTGCCATTTGAACGCCCTGAAGCCCAGCAATGGCGCTTTTAGGTGATCTAGTGCGTAACATAAAATCTTATCTGCATAAGGCCAGTCACGATAATCGTAATGCTCCCACTACCCCAGATCATGCAACCCTTATGCAAGTTAGAGTCCAACCCATCGTAAAATTACTAGTTTACTATACTACTTTTGTTTTGCTTTAAACTTTCTAGTTCATTTTATTACATTTCATTACAAATATCCTAATTCCTAATTTTTTAATAACTTTTTTTTTTCGCGGATTTGGTGTCTTACATAGTCTAGCATGTTTATTTATCCCCCAATGGCCGTTTGTTTGATTGATGTTTCTGTGGTTTGAGGATTCTGTAATGATCTATGTGTGTGGATATGGCGAACAGTTTTAATTGTTTACATACTAGAACTATATTTTATAAAGCTTAAGCTTGAGCCCGAGGTTTGTTCCGAGTATTTAAGTTGTAATGTTGGTGGAGCATTGTTTATGCTCTCTTATTAATATAATTTTTGTTAAGGTTTCGAAAAAATAAAATCCCAGTCGCCAATTTTCTATTCTGATCATTTTTCAATTTATTTCTACATTCTTTGTAGTAAATTGAAGATTGAATTGTTTTGAAAGACCGCCCTGCACTGTCCAGGTTGAATTTTTATCGAAGCTCGCGTGGTCTAATCCAATAACCACCAACGTCGACAGAGTTGTAAATTTTTTCTTCAAGAAAGTCCAAATTTTGTTCATTCCTTTGTACAATCATGTCTATATCCTGTTTTTCCAAAACAAATATGCAGTCTATTCTCCAAATCATCGAATCAAATCTTTAACGTTGAGACAAATTCACAATAATAAGAAAAACACAAATGTGAAAACAATTGCGCTAACAAAACTTGAATAACGAATAAAATTAAATATTGCAATGTGTTCTCATGGTGCATAGAAAAACATTGACGACATGGACCGTATATAAACCTGCAACTATCAGTTGGTAACAAAGGGTCCACTTCAAACAAAGGACGGTGCGTGGTGGACCACAGTGCCCATTTATCTTAAATATTTTCCATGATACAGATTTAACTGTAATTATAAAAAATTAATAATAAACTGTTCTTTTCGTCTGAACATAACTGAACTGAACAGAATTGAACATAATTGAATTGAACTGAACAGAACTGAATGAAGCTGAACTGAACTGAACAAAACTGAACTGAATTTATTTGTAGTATAAAATACAACTAAGCAAGACTGAACAGAACTGAATGAAAATGAACTGAACTGAACTGAAAATAATAAATTTTGATACGAAGAGAACAGAGCATAAATAAAATACTACTGTAGTATGTGAGTTGTACTGTTATGTTGTTAAACTTATGGGTTCACTCCTTACTAAAGCTTTTTTTAATCTTCTTTGAGTTTAAAGTCCTAATTAAGTAAAAAATATCTTTAATATAAGTTTTTTTTACTACTATTTAGTATAGCTCATGTAAAATTGATACTCTACTAAATAGTGACCTTGCCCTCAATTAAGCCATCAATAATATATTGGCTTCACAAACCAACGCATGTTCTTCCAGCGCACTTTGTTGTTATCCGTGTGTGCATACCGAAAACTTTTTTGGTAGGTTACCCATCATAGGATTGCTCTAGAACAATGTTCGATCGCTTATATAGTTCAGAAGTTCCTATAAAAGAATTCCGAAAAGAAAGATACAACTTATTAGTAAGAACACCATTTTAACCCCTTTCAATTGTCTAAAATTTTGGGACGTTGCATATTTAAATCATTCTTGCATTGTATTGTGATTAAATGAAAGATGGACATACTAGAGGGGGGGGGTTCAACTTCTTATTACGGTCACAACGGATTGAGTCTCGTTCTTCGGTTGTAATGGTTTACTTTTTTAGCCTTGGTTTAGAGGTTTTGGAGCGGCGTGCATTACTTATGCACCGCTTTGTATTGTTGATATTTGTTCGATTAATATATTTCTTTAGCCGTTTCACAAAAATAGAATAAAATTTGTAAACGTTAAATCTAACTACCCTACTCTACTCTTAACCAACTTATAATTTCACATTCGTCTAAACCAACCTTATAACTTCATCGGGATTCAAACTTCGACCTTTCCTATAATATTTCAGCTTACCACACTACAGAACAAGCATTTCATCACATATACTTCTTCTTTTTCTTCTCTTTCAATACATGCATTTCACATTCATCTTTCATTTCTTCTTTGTGCCATTACAAGTTACTTATCTTGTAAGCACATCTTACGTAAGCTCTTCTTATCACATACATTGGTTCATATCACACCAAATGCATATGTGAAGATCCTGAAAAGAGTATGTGTTTCAAATGCTTTCGCGCGTCTTTACACCTAAGTGCGTTTAATTACGTACAAAGGTGTTAGGGTATTACATTTTGTTATGCAGGGGCGGAGCCAAGAACTAAAGTTAAAGGGCGAAATTACATATACATTATTTTTTTTAAGTCCGGAGGATCAAAAGTTGAAAAATCGTACTCCCTCCGTCCCGGTGAGAAACCTACGTTTTATTTTTGCACGGTTTTTAATGAGAGATTTTGTTTGATAGTGATTTATTAATATAGAATGGAATGTGGGTCAGTTTTTAAATGGTATTGGTGGAGAAAATGATTAAAGTAAAGTGTGAATGTGAGGACAATGATTAAAGTAATATAAATGGTATGTGGGGTAGCATACAAAATATAAACGTAAAGAATTGATTGGGACGACCTAAAAATGAGTACGTAAAGAAATGAGCGGGACAGATGAGTAAAAATTATCTTTTAATAATCATAAATTCTATCTTTTTTTTTTTCGGCCCCGCCGGCACCCTCTAGCTCCGCCCTGCAATTATGAGAGAGTTTAAAATGAAAATTGAAAATGCAAAGTGGGCAATTTATTTGTTGATTGAAGTAGAGGGGACACGTGGCAAGGGTAAGTTGGAGGAAAAGGACGAATATTTCAGTTTTACGAGGAAGAGAGAAGGACAAACATAATGTCCTAATCAGACGTCATCATCATGTTTCCTGAGTGGGATGTGGGTCCCGATTTTCGGTTGTTGCAATATTGTACTTTCTCTCCATCGCCAAGCAAAGAATAATCCTACCTAGCTTCTTCTACATGGGTGGGTCCCCCATTTGTGCCTGCTTGCTTATTGTACTAGTAGTAGGGCTAGCTAATGCGGCTGGTTGCGACTTTGTGACAAACCAAATACGCGCGAGTATGTAATGTGTAGTAATTATGTTTGTGAGTATGTTATGTAACGGAAATTTGTTAAGAATGTTTGTAGTGGTGTGTTAGTCGTTTAGCCATTGGGATATGGAATATACATGTAAAATGTGTGTGATGATCGAGTTATAATATATTCGATGAACTAACACATTTCTTAGTCGCATTGACCTGCTGATCGGAGTTTATTGGGGCCAGCAAAGTGATGTTAATAGAGAAAACACTACAGATGAGGATATATATTCCCGATAAATTTAATAGCTTAATCAGAATATGAGTTGTTGCATATTGGTTTAGGCGTAACTCTATTCTTGATTTGTTTAAACAATTTGGACCATTGTGGTGAGTAACTAGTGACTTTTAGTTGTCATTTTAAAATTTTCATATATATTAAAAAGAAACTTATTGAAGTTCTAGATTTCTAGTGAAAAGTTAGAGCACTCCTCATAGAAACACTTTTGGGACTTAATTTGGAATTTAAGCGTCAATAAAGTTCCAATTAAGAACAAAAATGATTTTAATTGAGACTTTTTTGGCCTACTATTTAGTACCCTATGGAAAAGGGTATTAAATGGTACTCCTCAATTAAGCCCAAAACATATAAAATAATTGTTTAATTTATATTATTTTAGTAGGAAATATAATAATGGAGTAACATGTGACACATATGACCCACATAGAAGCCCAAACCATTGAATATTTCAATTTGAGAGGTTTTTCTTTATTATTATATGTTTAAAGTTCCAATTAAATTCCAAACCATAATAATTGCTCTTAAGCGTGAAAAACCTATTAATAATAAATTAATAATATAATATTATTTTAATAGTAGTGCCTATAGGGAATAAAAGAAAGTTAAACTTATTATTTAATAGTAATCATTGTAGCTAAAACGACAAGTATTAGAGCACTCAATATGGTTGGGGCTTAACTAGGGGGCTTTTATAATATAAGCCTAAAAAAAAATCCATCAAAATCAAGTCTCCAATGGTTTAATTCAGAGCTTAATTGGATTTTTTTCGGGTCCCATATTACATCATTCTAAATGTAGTTCATTTTTTTTTTTGTGGGTTCCATATTTGGGGTTAAATTGTAGTAGCCCATTTTCATTGCCCTTTATTGCTCTCATGCATTGGAGACTTTCTTGGGATTTCTAACTTCAATTAAGTCCCTTTTGTAGTCTCTATAAGGAAAGTTTAATAAAATAGTAAAAATTTTAAAATGACAACTTAAAAAAATACTGCATTAGAAACAGTTCTTTTCGTATGAGCAAAACTGAACAGAATTGAACAGAATTTATTTGTAGTATAAAGTATAACTAAGCAAGTTTGAACAATTGAATAGAACAGAATTGAAAATAATGAAATTTCATACGAAGATAACATAGCCTTATTAGTGTATCAGCTTGGTTTAATCCCCCACAAAAGTTCATCTTCAACAAAATAAACTTTTGTCGTGTGATTTGCCTGAGGCTAGTTGGTCTTCAACATTTTTGTGAGATTGGTCCAAAGACCAAAGCCCAGGTCTCGACAAATCCAGTCCAGTTAAGAAACTGATCAAGGCCCGATCTAATCATAATCACAAGCCTCCAAATGTTTTCCATGCACCCTCCCAAGCTTTAATTTCTACTACAATCTATACTATCCAACAATCACATACAACTCAAAAGTACTACTCATCCCCAAGTTCCATTATAAAGAAATAAGGGGCTTTCGTATTGCCATTCTGATTGATTAATGTAAGTAAATTATTTTGAGCTACTAGATCATTATTGGGTCAACAATGTCAACATAACTAGTGGTGGGATTTATTGACCAAGCTAAGTGTAGCACTAAGTGTTGCAATTAAGTGTCGCTTCTGTCACTCTCTATTACTTTAAAATAATTTTAAATAGCTGAAATATAATTATATACTATACTAGAAAAGCGTGTCACACATACGCGTGACAAGCGATTTTTCATAGCGTGTTTTATTATATTTATGAGAATCATTCGACGGATACGTAATACTTATTATAATCATGTCGCGTATGCGCATGACAAGCAATATTATTTGAACTAATAATATTGAAATTTTAACTTGGTGTTCAAATGAGCTTGCAATATGATGAGCCTAGTTTAGTTCCACATGAGCCACCCTAACACTGTAACACAATAAGAGTAGATTATGTCATGTTAATTATCAGATTCACCGCAACTTACCATTTGGGGAAGGGAATTGGATCAAGATGATAAAATTTGGCAAGCAGTGATATCAAACTAAATATACCTACCAAGTACCAACTACCTTTAACCTTATTGATGACATACCTATATATACAGAGCCAACATTTTCAAACTGTGAAAATCAGGCACCATTTTCAATCTCAATTAGTGCCATAATATTCATTAGTGAAACTTACAGGTGTGAAGAGAAGATGATTCACAATGTGCAGAAACATCATGAACCAGAAGACTGCAGAGTTGAAGAACAGAAACGAATTAATGAAGAAGCGAACTTGTGCGACTTCCTTAAAGCTCTAGCACGTCTCGACTTAGATGAGCAACGCATAAGTCGCATTTGTAATATAGAAGTAGGCGACTACGGATTAGTCATGTAAGTAAAGAATAGTCGTCTGTAGTTAGCGAATTAGGAGTGTGAGTCTGAAGCGGGAATATAAATACTCTTCCCCTTCCTTCTTTCTCTGTACAGAAAACACTTTTCATTTTTCCAGTAAATACAAACACAAGTTTATTTACTCTGCTCTCTCTCAGTCATGTTGGCTTCCGTCTTTTGCGTGTTATCCATGGGTTTTGACATGGTATCAGAGCGAGGTTGCCAAACCTGAGCTTCTGATTACTGTAGTCTCTATTCCTTGTGCTAATCCTGCTGTTTGTGTGTGATTTTTGTTTGAGCAGTTTAATTTGGGGAAATTTGTCGTTTCAGCTTGTTTTCTGTGATTGAGCTTCGTTTGAGTTCAATTTCGTCGTTACATCGATTCGCTGCTTGATTTCGAGTTCTCAGTATAGCTGATTTCACCGTGTTCAGCTATTTTTGGTTGATTTGTTGTTTTTCACCTGAGATTCAATTTTTCATAGCAGTTTCTCTCGATTTGTCACTCGATTTGTCAGTTTGTCACTTAATTGTTGGTGAAAATGTCTAGTTCTAGTGATTCAAGGTCTAAGGATGAGCGTGTTGAGGATGAGGAGCTCGTGTTGCTTAGCAAGCTCAAAGATGCTCAGAAAAAGGACGCTGGGAAGCAGATCGTGGATGAGGATCCTGCAAATCCTAATAGCGTGTACTATCTAGCACCAACGGACACACTGACATCTGGAGCATCTAAGGTACCACTTCGAGGTCCTAATTATCTCAGTTGGAAACGTGAAATGTTGATGACTCTAGCTTTTAAGAACAAAGTAGGTTTCGTTGATGGCACTATTCCTGCTCCACCTTTAGAACATAAGCTGTGTTTGGCTTGGGTTAGATGCAATACTATTGTATCTTCATGGATTTTACATTCGTTGAGTGAGGAGATTAAGGCTACAGTGTTGTTTATTGAGAATGCTAAAGAGCTTTGGGATAAGATCTGTTTGAGGTATTCACAAGCTGATTACATGAAGATTTATCGTCTGCAAATGAATCTATACACTTTGGCGCAAGGTTCACAGACTGTTGAAGTATTTTTTGGACAATTATCTAAGATTTGGTCTGAGCTGCGTCACTATAGGCCTGTTCCTCCTTGTATATGTGGTGTGGGTAGCAAAGTCAAGCTAATGACCTGTGTGTTCTGTAATACTGAGATTGATAAGATCTTCCAGTTTCTTATGGGATTGAATCCTGATTTTGATCAAATCCGAGGTCATATGGTTTTGAAGGCTCGAACACACACACTTGATGAGATTTATCAGCTCATGATTCAGGAAGAAAGTCAAAAGTCAGGAAGAACTGGTACTGGTAATGATCAGAATACTGAGGTGGTGTCTGCTACTTATGCTGTGAATAGCAATGCCAATTTCAAGAGGAAAGGGCGCTCTGGTCAACATTGTGATCATTGTGGAAGGCCAGGACATACTCAGGATAATTGTTATAGGCTCATTGGTTTCCCTCCAGGGTACAAGTTCACCAAGAAGCCTTCATATAACAAGGATGGTTATAACAAGTCTTCATATCAGTCACAAGGCCAGCCTTCATTTCAGTCACAAGGCCAGAACAGTCACTATGCTCATCATGTAGCTTCTAATGATGCTAATGCTCAATGTGCACAAATTAGGACACAGCTGCAGAATCTTATGCACCTTGTGGACTCTGGTTCCACTAGCTCAACTATTCCCTCTGGCCATGGCGCTTCTCAGTCTGGTGGTGGTATACATATGATGCAAGCTTCCTCTCAATTTGCAGGTCCTAGTTATTCTCAACATGATGGTTCTGATCACAATCAAGAAAAGATGGCAGGTATAACTTTCACTCCTTCTCTTGTTAATCATGCTCAGAGTTTAATCTCTTGTCTGTCAAATCACTTTGTCATAGATACAGGAGCCACAGATCATGTGGTTTGTTCACCTGATCTATTCACTTCTAATGTCACTCACATTCACACCACTGTCCATTTACCTGATAGAACACAGGTTTTAGTCACACAGATGGGAAGTATTCAACTCACTGATCATTTGACACTTCACAATGTTTTGTATGTTCCAAAATTTCAGGTCAATTTACTCTCAGTGAGTAAAATCACTGATTTAGGTCAGTTCATATTTGTTTTTACTCACGATTCTTGTTATATCCAGGAAGTTTCTTCAGGGATCAAGACTGGACTCGCTAGGAGATTTAGATCACTGTTTGTCATGCCTATTCCATCACATTCTGGTTATATGGCTTCACATGTTAGTTCTTGTTCTTCTACTGTTTGTAATTCTGCTATTTCTGATTCTGTACTTTGGCATAATCGTTTAGGTCATCCTTCTTTTGCTAAGACTAAGATGATAAAGTCTTCTGATATTGTTTGTAAGGATCACAAAGATTGTACTGTGTGTTTAGAAGCAAAAATGAAAAAGCAACCTTTTCCTCTCAGTGATAATGTTTCTTTGCATATGTTTGATTTGTTACATTTTGATGTGTGGGGCCCCTATTCTCAGTCTTCTTTAAATGGCCATCAGTATTTTCTTACCATAGTTGATGATCACAGTAGGTATACTTGGGTTCATTTATTCAAGCACAAGTCAGAAGTTAAGATGCTTATACTTACTTTTATTGCTCTGATTAGAACTCAGTATAACTATTTGGTGAAGTCAATTAGAACTGATAATGGTGGGGAATTTACTTTTGGTTCTGAACTATCTGTCTTGGGCATTACACATCAAAGAAGTTGTGCTTACACGCCCCAACAAAATGGGGTGGTAGAGCGCAAGCATCAACACTTGTTAGGTGTTTCTAGATCACTTTTGTTTCAGTCAGGAGTTCATATTAAGTTTTGGGGTGATGCAGTTCTTACAGCTGCGTTCCTTATTAATAGACTTCCTGCTCATAATCTCAATGGCCTGAGTCCATATGAGTTTTTCTACCACCAGTCCCCTGATTACAGTTACTTGAAAGCTTTTGGCTGTCTCTGTTATGTTCTTACTTCACCAGTTAACAAGAAGAAATTTGATCCTAGATCAGATCCTTGCTTGTTCATTGGTTATCCTCCTCACATTAAGGGTTACAAAGTCTATAATATGCGCACTCACAAGGTTTTGATTTCTAGAGAAGTTCATTTCATTGAACATATTTTTCCTTGTCTTTCTTCTAGACCTGTTATCTCTGCTCCACAAAATCCTCCTGATTCTTCTTTGGCAGATGATATTTTTCCTTCTATGTTTCCTCTTTCTCCTATTCACACTACTGATAATGCTTCTGATTCTATTTCTTCATCTCCCAGTCATGTCTCTACTGAGCCAGTTTCACCTGTTCACTCACCATTATCACATACACTTTCCCCTCATCATAATCATCCTTCTTCTTCTTCTTCACAACATTTTTCACCTACTCCTTCCTCTTATCATCCTGAGCTCACCTCACCTCCTCCATTACATCCTTCTCACTACTCTTCTTCCTCATCTACTCCCATTTCACCTATACCTCTGGAGTTACCCACTTCTTCATCTCCAGTCCCTGTTCGGACTTCTACTAGAGTCAAATTGCCAAATTCCAAATATAAGGATTTTTATATGAATCTCTTATATAAGGCTACATTGGCAAAGTCTTCTAGTAGATATCCTATTTGTCATTATGTTCACTATGATCACCTGTCTTCTATTGACAGAACTTACTCTTTGCTGCTCATGGTTCATAAAGATCCTAAGTTTTACCATGAAGCAGTTTCTTCACCTCATTGGCAAGAAGCCATGGGTCAAGAGCTTCAAGCTCTCAAAAATAATAAGACCTGGACTGAGGTTTTGGTTCCAGTTGGTCATTCACCTATTGGTTGTAAGTATGTCTACAAGACAAAACTTAAAGCTGATGGATCCATAGATAAATATAAAGCCAGGCTTGTTGCCAAAGGCTATTCTCAGCAGTATGGTTTGGATTATCTGGAAACTTTCAGTCCAGTTGCCAAGCTTACTACTGTTAGGTTGTTCTTGGCTATTGTTGCTCATTTTGATTGGCCATGTGAACAAATGGATGTAGCTAATGCTTTTCTTAATGGAGATTTGTTTGAGGATATCTATATGGATGCTCCACCTGGCTACTTGTTTCAGGGGGAGATTATACATCAGGCTGCATCTCTTAAAGTCAAGCCAGTTCTTAAATTGAATAAGTCCTTGTATGGATTGAAACAAGCATCCAGGCAATGGAATTACAAATTGACTGAGATACTTGTTGAGCTTGGTTTTGTGCAGTCTGCCTCTGACTATTCTTTATTCACCAAGTCTGCAGCTGATCACTTTGTTGCTTTACTTGTTTATGTTGATAACATCATAATCACAGGTTCTTCATCTGTTGAAATTGAACATGTTAAAAAGTCATTGCATTCTCAATTCAAGATTAGGGATTTAGGTAAAGTTAAATACTTTCTTGGGTTGGAAGTAACTAGAACAGCTACAAGTTTGCATGTGTGTCAAAGAAAATATGTTTTAGAGTTGTTACAAGAGACAGGTCTTACTGAGTGTAAGCCTGTAGTCACACCTATGGAGGTGAATTTAAAGTTGTTTGTTGATAGTGAACAAGTGCTTCATGATGTTACAACCTACAGAAAGCTGGTTGGTAAGTTGATATATCTCAACATTACCAGACCGGATATCACTTTTGCTGTAGGCATTTTAAGCCAGTTCATGGATAAACCCACAGTTGAGCATATGACAGCTGCTCTAAGGGTTGTCAAGTATCTCAAGAACTCACCTGGTCAAGGCATTATGTTTGTTCATAATTCAGGAACACAGCTCATTGCTTACTGTGATTCTGACTGGGCTTCATGTCCTTTTACCAGAAAATCTACTACCGGCTATTGCATCTTCTTAGGGAAATCTCTGGTTAGTTGGAAGAGCAAGAAGCAATCAACTGTTAGTAAGTCATCTTCAGAAGCTGAGTATAGAGCTCTAGCTTTCACAAGTTGTGAGATAGTATGGCTCATTTCCTTGTTAAAGGATTTCAAAATTTATTGCAGCTCACCTGTCACACTTTACTGTGACAATCAGTATGCAATTCATCTCACTAAAAATCCTGTTTTTCATGAGCGCACTAAACACCTGGAAATTGACTGCCACTATGTGAGAGACAAGGTGTTAGAAGGTGTGATTCAAGTGATTCATATTCCAACCAAGAAGCAATTGGCTGATGTGTTTACTAAGGCCTTAACCAGAGAACATCTTCAAGAGCTTATATCCAAGATGTGTATACAAGATTTGTACACACCTCTTGAGGGGGAGTGTGAAGAGAAGATGATTCACAATGTGCAGAAACATCATGAACCAGAAGACTGCAGAGTTGAAGAACAGAAACGAATTAATGAAGAAGCGAACTTGTGCGACTTCCTTAAAGCTCTAGCACGTCTAGACTTAGATGAGCAACGCATAAGTCGCATTTGTAATATAGAAGTTGCTAATATAATAGGCGACTACGGATTAGTCATGTAAGTAAAGAATAGTCGTCTGTAGTTAGCGAATTAGGAGTGTGAGTCTGAAGCGGGAATATAAATACTCTTCCCCTTCCTTCTTTCTCTGTACAGAAAACACTTTTCATTTTTCCAGTAAATACAAACACAAGTTTATTTACTCTGCTCTCTCTCAGTCATGTTGGCTTCCGTCTTTTGCGTGTTATCCATGGGTTTTGACAACAGGAACATCTGAACGTCAGTCAGTTATATTTTTAAGCCATCAACTGTTTATTCTCTAAGAACAAGTACACCAAGGATAACAAGATACACCATAGCAGCACAACAATATTGACATCAAACTTGTTTTCGGCATGACCTTTGTTCTGAATGCAAAGCTTTACACATGTACTCCACTTGTAGTAGAGACTTAGCCAGTCATGAACCCGTTAGAGTCGGTGTATGCAACATGTTTCTGGATGTGTTAATTGAATTTCCCTGTAATTACTGAACAAATTTAGAATATGCTATGGGAGAAAACAAATATTAGGTTGAGATCACTAAATCTGGATGAAAAAAAAGTGTTGTTCTCACTTTGAAGTCTCTGTCTAATATGGAGAAACAACTAAATACCTTCCAGCTTTTGGGTTGTAGTGAATACAATTAGACAGAAACAGCACATGCATGCACCAGTATGTACGAAGTCTAACTGTGTGTAGAAAGAACCAAAAAGTAATAATCCAACCTCAGTGAAGCTCCTGGAGTCTACTTAATTCTCCTAGTTTCTTGCTTGTTAGATCATGTTCTACATCCACTTGGATCCTCCCAGGATCTAGGAATTAATCCTTGATACCTATTTCTATCATATTTCGAGCCTGGCCATCACTTTCTACTTGTGGTTGAGCACATCTGGCAGGGGAGCCTCTTGCCCATCGTTAACTTCTCCGGAGTCTAAGACCATATGATGCTATTAAAGCAAACACATAGACGTCAACCCAAGGAACCTCAAAACAAGACAATATTAACTAAACCAACTTAGAAATTGAATGGTACACTGATTGTAATACTTAAGACAATCCAGGAAAATCATTTAACCCTAAAAAAGATAATAAAAAATATTCCTTCTATTCTACGTCTTATTGAAAACAAGGTAAAAAAATCACCTCTATTCTACGTCTTATTAATACACTAATAAAGTAAACACAAACATAAATATTGAATACTAATTAAATAACAGATGACAATCAGGTAATTAATCAGTAGACTCGAATTATTAAATATCAACAATAAGAGCTTATAGTGATTGTTATCGCACAACAAAATAGATTGTAGATCCCAAACCGGTGGAGATTAGGAATTGAAAATACAAAAGAAGATTAGGAATTCAAATTTAGGGAGATTTTGGGAGAGAGACGTACACAGTGGACTCACACGATTCCTTTCACATGGTCCATTGATATATATAATCATTACTACTGTGATGCGGTAAAGCTTGTATTACCACTACATATCCATCACATATGACTCGTAGATCGAATATAACTAAAAACCGCTAACATTATTTCGTCTACCTCTTATCCAAGAATACCACTGCGCTCAAACGGAGAAATCCAGCTTCCTTGTCAAGGAAAGTTGAGCTCAGGACTTAAAGACCCTATGCCGAACTAGCTTAATAAGGGAGTCTATCTTTGTCCTCCAATTACAGAGTGAGCGAATTTGGTTGAGTCACAAATGTTCCCGTTTACGCATAATTAGATAACCCAAGAAAACAGGACGAGAGACAAACGGTGGTGAACACTCCTTGTAGAGTCAAAGTTATCATAACCATACGCATTAGTTCGTACATGTGATAACCAGTTATGATCTGTCACTCAATGATCATCGGTGATGATACTAAGTTGAACTAACTCGACTAACCAAATTTAACGTCAATTGTAGTGAGTTATCGTTTTCACTACAAGAAATCCTAGAAAGCCACCAACTTTAGACATGGCTACTATCCGTGACTAACTTAGCCACGAATCGGTGTTTTAACAACGGATAGTCACAAACTAAGCCTGGGCGCTCCGTCCGTGCCTGTCCAGGCCCGAGTTCGTGAAGTTAAGCCGCACATAGAATCTATCCGTGGCTAATTTGGCCATGTATAATTTATCCGTTGATAAACCTGTTGACCTCTTTTTTTAAAATCAAAAATGAAATTAAAAAGGAATTCTCGTCGTGTCCAGGTGCCATATGATTCCCCAAATCATATGAAGTGGTTCCTAAGATGTATGTCCGGATTTACTAAGGGTTATCAGACTTCATGGTTACTAAGATGTATGTCCAAATTTACATATGAAGTATAATTGTTTAAGTACTTGCAATATTGAGGAATGTAAAGAAGAAAAGTAAGGAATTCATAATATACTAATTCGTATTGATTCAGACAATCGAAACGGTTTCATTACAACACACTAAAGCGAACTATTGCTCGACGGGCACAACTCCACCAACAAGATACTGCATTCTCCGTCCCAGTGAATTCTTTACGTTTGTTATGAAAATAGAGACACTATATTTTCATAATATATTTTTATAAATTAATTTTTCGTTATAGTTTAGAAGTAAAAGGAGCACAAAAAGATCATTAAAAATAAACGTAAAGAAATGATTGGGACTGATGAGTACTTATTATTATTATTATTATTATTATTATTATTATTATTATTATTATTATTATTATTATTATTAATGTGGTAATCCTATTTTTCTATTAGCCTTTTATTAATCACGCAAAATTAGAAGGGAGTCGAGAGACAAACTGTGCTCCCACCCCTCTCTGGATACAAAAGCTAAGTCTAGAAAAAAGAAAAACATCACTCCTAACATCATTGGAATGACTAACAGATAAGCGCTTGAGGCGCGAAAGAGTAACCAAGGCTTCCTCGTCGAGCTCCCCAAAAGTAGAAAAAGCAAAAGGGATGAACGAGTAGCTGTGCTCTGCACACTTAGAAGAATACTTTCTCTTTTTCTTCTGAACGGCAGTCTGCAAAGCAGCTCCAGGAGCCCAAGAATCCAAACCCCCACCAGCAGAAGGAGAGACACCCGTGACATCCAAACAAGCATCTTTGCCTTTGGGACCAATTGTACAACAACATATCCGCTGGACGAAGGTCCCCCCCATCATCGGAGAGGAAACCCCATCGGGACCACTTTCCGCACCGCACCACCAACCTTAGAGCAAATATCAACCAAAGTATCGCGCACAAGATTATGTCGGAACTTCACCCCCACCTCGCTAGAACAGTGAACAGCGTGGTCGTCCCACTGGTCCATCCGACGCACATGACAACTCGAACAAGAGGAACCATCAGGGAACAAAGGGACTGCCAGGCGATAACACAACACGGCTCGAAACTGACGTGGGTTCATCCGTTGTCCCAACCCGTCAATAGGAATGGTGTAAAGGTAATCTTGTGCATGAGGGGCACGCACACAGCTAAGAAGAGCCTCCTGTTGACGACTCAAACCATAACGTGACGTCAGATGTGCATCAATGACACCGAAATAGCTCTTTGCCAAAGACTTCATAAACTGGGGGGCAGGAGAACTAGCAGTAATAGAGTGAGAATCTACACCACAAAAGGCCGAGAAAGCGTCCAAAGCAGACCGAAAGGTAGAGACAGGCGAGTCAATCCCAGATCTCGCCAGAATCCGATCCTACAAAGAGCTAGACTATAAGCGAGAGGCGATGAAAGCATACCGACCGACATCCTCAGCACACAAGACCCCGAGACCACCAAGTCTGATGGGTAGTGTAGCAAGCCGCCACTGCCAATCTCCATAACCGGGTCCTAAGCCTGTAACAATCAACTCCAAGGAAGTACGCAAGGCCTGATCACACTAAACCTGAGCACTGCCTAGATACACAGGAGGGCAAGTCCTCAAAGCAAAAGACACTCCGCAACCCCTGCACAATTGTGAAGAAGAAAAAGCTCGCACTGCGGGTCATCAAGCTTGCAGATAGCCTCCAAGAGAGAAACGGTCTTGGAAACTCGACGCGCAACTAAATCACTGCAAAACTCAAAGTCCCCACTAACAGAGCCCCCAAGAAGCTTGACGCCTCGAAGCGGATGAGAGATAGAAGCAGGGAAAATGCCAACCATCCGTCCACGAAGGACCTCCATCGGCCATAAAAGCTCTGTCTTATCTACATTCAGGTGCAACCCACGAGCCCGCCCATCGACACGGATGATATCTAAAGCCTTGGCAACCGTCATCAAGATACCACGCCTGAAGGGAGAGCTCACACGCCTGGTGAATGGCATGAACTAGTGGATGCAGAACCAGGGAAAATAATAAAGGACCCAAAGGATCCCCTTGTTGAACCCCCTGAGAAGACCAGAGAACCGAATCACAATAATAAAGCCGAGCAGGCCGGGAATAACAGAACTCCACCCAGGGAGAAATGGTCGGGCACCTCAACCGAGACTCCTAAAGAATGGTTCTCCTGTCAACAAGGTTAAAGGCATTTCTGAAATCAACCAAAGCATAGAGAGCCCAACCTCGTCCCCTCTAGCCTCCACAAACCTGCTGACAGAATGAAGTACAGCCTCACAACCACCTGGCACCCCAACGCCAAACTGAAAGTCGAGTAAGTAGGAAGTCATCGAGTTCCCAACAAAAGAAGACACAACCTTAGAGACGAGCCTCCTCCACACGGTACCAATGGCGATGGGACGAATACCCCCTTCTGGCTTAACTAGCGGAGTTAAAAGAGCACTGGCTATAAACTCCCCAAGCTGACTAGGGCACTTACCCACAAGAAAAAGATTGACGACCCCAATGATTGAGGCTAACATATCGTCAGATACAGCAGAAGCGGCACCCCCCAAAACATCCAAAAAATGCTGGGCTCTTAGTCCGTCTCGACCACATGAAGTTCCTTTGGGGAAGTTTGGGGTCCGATTCAACACCAGATCTTTGTGGACCGAAAGTGCGTCCACCACAAGCGAGGAAGAAGGCACAACCGGAGGAGAAGCAAAGGGATGCTTGGACTCCAACTCAACCCGGGTGTCAGGAGAATCAAGGGCAACACCAGAAGAAGTGAGGACCTTAATTGCAGCAGAGAAATATCCGTCGTCCAAATCCGGATGCACTGGAATATGTTAGCCTCTTCAGAGTCCCTAGGTCTCGAGTACCTCCGCCTAGGGGAGGAAGAGTCAGCTAAACAGTCTCTAACCAGACCGAGCCTCTCCCCCGGATCCCTCAAACGAGCAATGGCACTAGAAATGCCGACAAACTGACACCTCTCCCTCTCTCCAGACATGCGCTGAGCTCTACTAGACGGCACAAAAGCAGCCAGAGTACAGCACGACAGGACAAGAAGCTCCACCCACGAAGCCAAGTCACTCGGGCAAGCCAGGACCTTGTCAAGTGCACTGAGAAAGATTCTGGCAAAACCAAGCCTCAACTTAGGAGGAATGCACTTGACCGTACGTACTTGCTTCGAGAAAAACCGGTCAAGGAGGTCAACGTCAAAGAAAAGAGAGCCCACCCCGCCATGAAGCTCCGGAGAAGACCTAGAGGAACTCAAATCAGTTCCCACAAGCCCCACACCAGAACTGACCCCAGGCGTCGGATGGTTCGCAACAATAGGTGAAGGGATACCGAGGATAGTGACATCCTCCAAGGCCGGCGCACGAACCACAGTACCATCAGCATGCTTACAACTATTTGAGAATGTGTGAGTACAAAGGCAAACACCACACAACCAAATGTCCGCCTGATGGAGAGCACGGTCCAAAGCTGAGAACAAAGAGAAGTCACTAGCAATGCGAGCTTTGTGAGATGCCTTTAATGCCTTAGTCATAAAATGTTGGGTTCTGAAATGGGTAATAAAATAGCTCCTACGAAGCCCCCGGACATCTCGACCACCACTACAACCCTCGTAATCACGCAACGGGCAAGGAATAAAATCCGCACTCCCACTTGCCATGCAAACCACGTGATAGAATCCCAAATACTCTACCACGTGACCAAAGCCACAACAAAACCAATCCACCAAACACCCACCTGCCACATGATACTATGTATGTCCTAGAGACAACTTTTATTAAGGACAAATGTACTATTACACAGCCAACGTAATATATTATATGCTTGTTTATTCATGTTCATGTTTACATACGTATTTATATATTACACCAGGCATACAACATGTCATATCTTTATCTGGTTGGTCTGTATAGATATCAAACATGTCCCCTGTGGATAGATGACTGATCACATAATTAGTGGGAACTATATATGTGAATTATCATCTATCCCAAATTCTCCCTAGTCGAAGCTCATCTCGGATGTAGGGGTCTGAATGAGGCAATTGAGACTAGTATGCGAGGAGGTTATACTTGTTAGAGCAAGTGTGAGTCGATCCCACGACCACGGAACGGATCGTTAGAGCGAGTTCGTGATGTTCCCATAACTGCGCATAGTTGTTCGAGGTGGATTCCGAACAATGGAAGTACCCACCGGATACTCCCATCGATGTATATTCTACACTGAAGTGTCTATGTGAACTGGAGTTGTCGAAGTGATGCCATTCGTCCTTTGACTCTCAGGACTTTACCATCACATTTGTTGTCCCATAATATTTGGTTGGAATCCAACGCTTACGCCCTGAATAAGAGGTAGATACGGCCCCTTATGGGATTATGGCTAAATTACAAATGTGGATGATAAGTGATCCTGGAGAGGATTCATCTCTCATGTGTAGCATTGGAGAGAATTGCTCAAGTCGTTCATAGTTGTGTTGGTAAAACCGCTGGCCAGCGTATGGATATATTTATGAATGGTCATAAGATATATTGTATTAACCAAACAACTCACTGAAGGCGCCATGGATGTGTTATTGGGATAGACACTTCATCGATCCTAGATGCATTCGAGTCAGCCAGATGAAAGGACCTTAATTACCATCGCCGCATTGAGTGCAACAGGCTTAAACAACGAAAGGTAGCTTTGAGATTCCTCTCAAACGTCCTCATGTATTAATATTGCGAATGGGATTGTCTACGAATTCCATAATGCCTAGTAGAGGTACTAGCTTAATACACTGAGTCCATATGGGTCACACTATGTGGTGAACCAGCTTATCCGCATGACTATAGGAATGAGATTATAATTAATTAGATTAATTATAATTAGATATGGCACAATTAATATCATGAGAATATTAATTGAATTAATTGTATTTATGAAAATACAATTAAAGATTATATTTTAGAAATATAATTGAGGTTGGAATTAAAAGAATATATTAATTAGATTAATATATGCACGTGGACAAAATCTAATTAGAGTTATAGTTGCCATAGACTTGCATGTGGGTCCCAAAAGTGGTGCGGCCGAATGGGTGGAGGAAGGAGTCCAATCAAACTTAAGGGGAAAATTTTCCTAATTGAGTTGTGATTTAACTAGGGAATGAACCTAGACATAAAAGTTTACTTGTGCAATAAGAATTAGAGTTCTTATTCCTTTTAGGAGTCTAATATAATGTTCTTTAGGCTTCTATTGACTACTATATAAGTAGATGGTTAGGAGAGCTTTATTCATACTTTCTCATTCACTCTTCTATTCTCTCAAGAAAATAAAGCTCTCCTCCCTCAACCTCTCTAAGCCACGCGCGCCGCTCCCTGTTCTTGGTCAACCGAGTTTGACTCGAGAATATCCTAGCATTCTCTCGATAAGCTGTTCATCCGTGGATACCAAGATTGAGGTTCTAAGAAGCTGGAAACTAATCTTTCAACGAAGGAGAAGATACAGTTGATTATTACGAGGATCTTATCGATTGGAATCCAACTATCGATTCTGTTTTAATTCTTACTTTCGGAGTATTTTAAGTCTTCTAACTAATGTGTTTCAATACATTTTATATGCATGTTAAGAAAATTTTGAAATTCCGCTGCACCACCTTAGGGGTAATTCTGACCGTATTTTCTTACACCACAAACAAAAAGAAAACCACAAACGAAACCGCAACAAAACTGAAAGGGAGATCCAAAGACACAAAAAGAAGCACCCAAAAACAGCACCAACTGTAGCTAGACAGTAAAAACAACAGCTGCCAAAACGTAACCCCAAGCCAGACCCTGAGGGGAACAAAAAAGCTCCAGGCCTGCAACCGGCCGCACAAACAAAACCAGAGCAAAACGCCGCACTCAGAAACAGAAACGGTCGGACAGTGCAACAGAAACGTCCGCGCATCGTCAATCACCGAAGGGAGACAAAAACAAGACAGAAGCTCCTTTCCCGATCAGACCAGAAACACCAAGAAGGAAAGCGGAAAAGGCAAATACGGAGACAACCAGCACACACAGAGCTACAAACAGGCCGTCACGAGCGGAAACCCACACCGACGCAACAGAGGGAAAACAGAGCAAAGGGGGAAGCAGAGAAGGACATCTTACCAGACTTACCGTTGATTGAAAGGTCCAATTGCGTTGGAGGAGAGGCTAATTTCTATCGACGAAGACTAGGGCGGCCATGGCGATCAAAATCGCCAGAGGAAAAGAAACTCATTCCGTTCAATCACACAAAATTGGAAGGGAGTCGAGAGACAAGCTGTGCTCCCACCCCTTTCTGGATATAAAAGTTTTTTTTTTTTTTTTGTTATTTTTTAATAAATGCTAAATATTATTATCACGTAAAGTTAGATGGGCGTGTAGCAACAAGTTGTGCTCCCACCGTTCCCTTTTTTCAAAAATAATATAATCTTTAATTTTAATAGTTAGTTTAGAAAATATTATTTTGGAAGTTTTAAAAGTTAAGTTGTTTTTCTTTTTACTGCATATTTCCATTATTTATATATTTTCTTAGTAAAATAACAACAACGGCGAAAAATTCGCATATGAAGTTAACTCAATTTTAAATGTTAATTTTGTATTATAAATAATGTAATAAAAGTCCCACATCGCTAAAGTATAAAATAATACATTGGAGGACCATAAGTACACCAAGTGCACTGAGGAGGACATTCATCTGAGGATTGCTGAAGTGAACAGGATGATGTATGACGATGCCTTCGATCGAGACCAGTTAATTCCAGAGAACGCAAAGTTGTTGACCCTCTGTGGCATTATCTATAAGGATAAGGGTGAAACTGACAAAGCTTTAGAGTGCTTTGAAGAAGCAACAAATCTGGATATGAAGCTAGTATGAATTGGCCTCAGTCCTCTGGGCACAGTTGAAGGAGGCTCGCCTAACTTCAAAGACTAGCTCTCCGTCTACTGACAAATCTTCTACTGATAAAGAGTTCACACACTTATGCATTTGGTGGATGAGATAAAATATGTTGTCAAGATGCGTTGTCTTGGCCATGACAAGCTTCTCAATTACTGTTATAGTTTGTAAGGAACTCTGAAGTTTGTAATAGTCGAGTTGAGTCTGTAATTGGCTTTGCCGAGAGCCCGTTCGGATTTACAGATCGACGTTTGTATTTGACAGATTTTGGAATAAAAGTAAAATAATTTTCTAAAAAAAAAGTGTTCACACACTTATCAAAATTTCATTCTGAACCAGAGAGTTAAAGTGACGCAGACTTGGTATTTGAAGCTTATGGGGATGGTGAGTCCTTTCCCGATGGTTTTGAAGTGGAATGCAGTAAAGGCAGGAAAAAACACACCAGGCATCGTGAAGAAAATAAACCAAGCAAATGGAACCGCACCAAGTAGGTCCCTATTGTCAATAGACTCTATACCTAGTGTCGATTGAGTTTGCATACTATAAGAATGAAGTACATTTATCTCGTTTTGGAATTTTTAACTGTTTTGATCAGGATTTATTATAGTCGTCGTTATTGCCTGTGTTAAAAAAAAAAACATTGTTATATACGAAATTCTCAACATATAGGTCAGAAAGGCAGACGAATCAGATAAAAGTCCGGTAAGAAATTTATAGATGGGAGATGAAATATACTTCCTCCGTTTCATTACGAAGTTCCCAAGGGGACTATTCATCGCGACCTTTGACCACGTATAACTTTTAAATTACATTAGAGAAAAATATAATAAAATTATATTATGAAAATATACTCCATTTAATTTCATAATATAATTTTATTATATTTTTCTCTAATGTAACTTAAGAGTTATACGTGGTCAAAGGTCGCGATGAATAGTCCCCTTATGAACTTTGTAATGAAACAGAGGAATAAAACTGCATAAGTTGGAATAACACCTGCTGTGAGGTCAAGATATTCAGCTCCTCCTACTCATTTGCTATATAGTAAATCGTTGCTACCCTATTAGCTTGGACCATCATATATATTTTTTTAATTACTATATAGGAAATCGTTGCTACCCTATTAGCTTGGACCATCATATATATTTTTTTAATTAAATATCTCAAATGTGCATATATGTGGTAATCATCTTCCTTGTATTACCAATTAATATATATATTATATAAGATCAATCACATGATGCAAGACAAATACAAAGTGCAAGATTATTCTTACCTTTAACCTTGAAAGAAGTGGTCTCATCTTATTTTTACCCTTAGAATAAGGGTTCTTTTGACCATTGGGAGTAGGATATTCTTATTCTTACCTTATTAATAATTTGCGAATCGGTGTTCTCTTTTATATAAAATTTTCATTTTTTCAATATATAATATGATTTATAATCTTCAATAATATAGAAAATATTATTCTTTTTGCAAGTTTTGAAAATTATTAAGCTATTTTTTTAATTATATATTTTATATTTACATATTTTTGTAGTAAATAAGAACAACGACGATATATTTACCTAAGAAGTGGACATATTATCTCCTCATTGTTGTTCTCATTACACACAGTCGAAACTTTGACTCATCAATGCTAATACTCCACCTAATGGAGTTTGGTAAGAAAAATTAGGATACCTTGATCCGTGTGTGAGCTGCTAGAGAGGCCCTAACTCAACCTTGCTAACACGCTGCTGCTTGACGTGTAAGTTGGAATGTACTGGAATGAGCTATATACGGTAAATAATTTTTTTTCTTTTGCCTTTATTTTATTCTTTTTTCCATTTGGTTTAATTGTTCAAAGAGTAGAAATTTAAAACAAATAGAAACTGAAACGTAAAAGTTGGATTAAGGGGGATTGTTGAAGAGTATTACGTGTTTCGTATAGTGATACTCCTAGCTCCTCCATATATACCCTATTTAGTCTACCACATATCATTATATTGAAGTAATCCTTATAGCGTGCAAAACAAAGAATAATCACGTGACAACAAAATGCTTTTAAGGATTAGCGGGTTGTAGTTTAAGACTAATGTAATAGGAATCTAAGTAAGAGCAAGAGGGGAATAAAGAACAAGAATCCAAAATCAGATGCAAGAAAAAACTTTCATAAAATAACTGTGTGAAATGTGAAAGTTGGGAGGTAGGGATTGCCGGATTGAGACTAAGTGCAAGAAAAAACTTTCATAAAATAACTGTGTGAAATGTGAAAGTTGGGAGGTAGGGATTGCCGGATTGAGACTAAGTTTAGTAAGGTGAGATAAGCATCACTTATCATTTATTGTGATTTAAGAGCATTTAACCAATGTGAATTTGCTCTACCATACTTCTACATTTTTCAACTCATTGTGCATGGTTGTCACTTGTCACACTTAAACAATAATTAGCTAGGCTTACTATAATATCCTTTCTACTCACATTTCTAACCCTAACATCAACCTATATTGTCTATATGATTTTAACACTCATTCGAACTTCAAATTGTTTGTATAGTTTTGAGCCACAAATGTAGTATATGTTCGTTGCTACTAGATGAAATTTTTGTAGTTTGCATTCCTCAAGTTTGATTTTGACAAGATGACATTAGATCCTAAATTTATATTCAGATTTAGCCGTTTTTTCTTCTTACATAAAAAAAATCTTCTTAATCATTTTCTAAGCCATGTTTTCTTTACTTGCAATTTTTCGTTAAAATACTCACAAAATTACTATATAACCTAGTGCGTGAACTAAACTTTCTTAAATGATACTCCCTCCTTAATCAAATGTAAGATATTTTAGCAAAATTACAAAGATTAAGAAATGCAATGATTATCCTATAAGAAACATAATTAATTCAAACAACTCATTAAACAAATGAAAAAAACAAAACATATATAGGAATAAAGCAATATTTTAATGGTGGTGGAGTAGACTATAGAACGAAGCAATCTTTCTGAACGAATGAGGTGAGTCAGGTGACCAAGTCAAAGTCGGAAAAGTCGGCTTCGCTAATATTCCAAACTCAAGGGGTTACTCTGCAATTTTCAAATTCCAATCTTCATCGCCGAATTACCGTAGAGAGAGGCCTTCTTCTACAATCTACATCCCTCCTCTCTCAGTAACAACACAGACACGATGCGGTGCCGTTTCGCCTTTCCTCAGCTGCTATTACTCCTCCTCTCAACTCTGCTTGTGAGTTGGATTCATGATCATTCAGCTAATGCAGAAGTCATCACCCTAACTTCCGATATTTTCAACGATAAGGTAATTTCACAACCTTTTTCAGCTCCTCTTAGATCTCGTACTTCTTATATGTTCAGTTTACGCATATAGAACCTTTGATTTACTGCCTTTTCATTGCTTTAATTAGATCATTTCAGATTCTCATTTTTTGTTCAATTTTATTGCTCTCTGATGTTCAATTGAAGTGATGTGATATTCTGCAAATTGGCCTAGTGTTTGTACTGTATCCAGTCGATTGGTTGGTGATGGCATAGTACTGTTGTTGTAATTAATGTATTGGTTGTCTAATACTGGTATAGTGATTTATAGATTCAGGAGAAACATACGGCGTGGTTCGTTAAGTTTTGTGTCCCTTGGTGCAAGCACTGGTAATTCTCAGCTTCTTTACAGTAGGTATTTTTTGTTGTTGGTTAAGTGGTGTGTTGTTTTGTATGTGCATTAAAATTGGTTGAGATGTGTTTTCAGTAAAAACTTGGGGACACTATGGGAGGATCTAGGAAATGATATGGAAGGGGAGGATGAGATTGAGATTGGAGAAGTGGACTGCTCGACTGATAAGTCTGTGTGTAGTAAAGTGAACATCCATTCATACCCCACATTCAAGTTGTTTTACAATGGTGAAGAAGTTGTGAAGTATCAAGGTGATCATTTATTCTTTCTTTCATTCTCGTTCATTGTTTTTGGTTCGATCGTGAGTTTCTTGCTTTGTAATCTTTGAATTCATATCTTGTCCATTATCTTGTTATTCAAATTGATTTATCCATATGGCCATATTCTGATTGTAAGACTTTAGATGTATTGGTTATCTTGCCACAAAGTGATTGCTGGTGATGCGATAAAACACACTTCACCTGAATTAATATTGTCCTAGACTGGCGAAGTTTGGCACTTCACTGTAGGTATTGCAAAGCACATGACCTTCTGTAAATTTCACTAGTTTTTAGTCGTCTTCAATGATCCATTGTCACACATCCAGCATCTCTCCGGGCCTCGCACTTACCCTTTTGAGTATATAAACTCACATTCAAGCTACAGCATTAGTCACTCTGTTTGCTCAAATCAAGATAATGCAGCACAATGTTTGTACGCATCAGTTGTGTAGATTCAGCCTCCTTGATAGGAATTTTTATTTTTTCATATTACCATCACTAGTCACTATAATTTAGTCAGGCTCCTTTAGAAAATAGGTTGCGTGTAGATTTTTAAATATATTTATGGTCTATTATTATGTTCGTACTCTTGTTTGTCTGGAAACACTTTTTTTTTTTCTTCTTTTTTTCCATCTAGTTGTCTGGTGTTAGTAATATGCATACTGACCTTTCCAAAATGTTGAAATAATATAGACATTCTGTAAACAAAATCTTACTTCTATGAGATTTTAATCAGTTCACAGTATGTATTAGTATAGCTTCCCATCATCCTCTCTGATCTAGTTTCAACTATGCCTTTGGTGAAGCTCAGTTAACTTCTAGGCGACTTGCACTGTGTCCAGTGCATGTCTTCACAAAACAATGGATTGCAGTAGGAAACCATTATAAAAATGTTGAGCCTGTATAAATTTAGGGTTCATGATAATACGCCTGGATGAAAGGAGATGATAAGTGGCTCTTTCAGTTAATGAAATATTAAAAACAACTTTATCTCCTTTCCTCCCAAGTGTAAAATCAGCATCATTAAATGGAGGCATGCTCAATATTTCTTAAATGGCTTGTTGATACATGCTAGGTGAAAACTGTATGCTAAAAGTCTTGTGCTTTGGAAGAAACATATTATGAGATGGATTAGTAGAAAGAACGGGGGAAAGAGAAAAGACACGGCAAAGGAATGGAAAAAGAGAGGAAAGGGAAGTATAACCCCAGGGGGTGGGTGGCACACCTACAAGGGTTAAAAGTACTTCCAAGGTCGGGCTTGTACAATAAGTAATTTAATCTTGATTTTGTGTCATTGGATTAGTTGGCATACTGATGGTGTTGCAGCCGTACTCTTATTATCTCCAGTCTAATTTGTTGAGGTCATGTAGTCCTCTTCAACGATATTAATATTCAGTATCTGATTTTGCCCCTCTTGAATATCTGATAAAAGAATTTATGGATGTAAACCTTATTACCTCTGATTGTTAATTATGAAACCAAGAAGGTGATTGATGTATTTTACCATACCTTAACTTAGTAGCTGAATGAGCAAGATAGTCATATTTTATGGTAAAGTTGTATGCCAATGCTTATGTCCTGAGCCATGTCACCTAGACTGAATAATTTGCTAGGAAAGTTCTATACAGTACTAACATAGCTGATTAATTTCCTGTGTAATGTACTCAGCTAATCATATATGAGATATTTATGTCGTGTACTGACATATGATGTAACAAACTGAATTTTCAGGTACTAGGGATGTTGAGTCGCTCAAAGCATTTGTTGTCGAAGAAACTCTCAAGGCAGCTGCGAAAGCAGAAGAGGAAAATGATGGCGAATTATGAGTTATATAACTGGCATGTCTTCAGGTAATATAGAAGGCCCTCAACTGCTTTCTTAACATGGCATCTGAAGCTAGTATAAATTATACCTTTACTCCTAGATGCTACGTTTGTGTACTTTCTTCCTGTCTCATGAAGATATGGCCTCCTTCATATGCACCAGGTGAAGTCAGCATGATTTGTCACGGAGCAATGTGTGATGCTTTGGAGTGTCTTACTGGAGAGACTCTCAGCCTTCAGCAGCTATATTGAACTGATGGTCTCATATCTGCTCTAGCAGCTTTTGTCTCGCACTAGATTGATAATGTAGACAGTTATGCCAACTAATGAGATAGTTTAATCAGTTTCTTGGATAGACGTTTCTTTCTCTGCTGAAACCTGAAAGTATATTTCAATAGCTAGTTTCAAATTTTTTACCTGGCACAATTGACTGAAAATATTGACAGTTACTAAACATATGGCCTATCTTGATTGAAATTGTGTGCATGATTGTCCTCAGCTCTGCCATGATAGCCAGTATTTCGCGTGAGCTGTAATTTGTTTGGCAACTGGCTCAACGTAGCCATTTCTAGCTAATTAAGGTGTTGTTGGCCGCCGGTTAACTAGGGGTTGGTAATTATTAGTTACAAGTTACAACTATTCATTTAACACTTAGAGGGTGCTCTACGATCTGCCAGCAATACATGCCTTTGTGAGACTGAAGAATCATGCATCTAGAATGAAATCAGTCTGCATATGATTACTGATTAGTATATCGTTGAACTTGAGAGTTGTTGGGATTTCCACCCAATTATGAAGAGGTCTATTCCCCATCCAGATCCAGATATAGGACTTCACAGTGAACTCAAGCAAGCCGTGTTATCCTGCGGAAAGATATAAGGTTGAAGAATCTTTTCCCCCGTTCCTAAAGATGGAATTACAATATTAGTACCCGTTTCAAATTGCAATTGCTTTGGTACAGATAGAACATTAATCTTGATGTTTCATTGACAATCTTGATGTAATGGGTAGGGGCAATACAGCTCTACCGATGAGATGCCACTTCTGCCATTAAGGTTGGCAATTCAATATATACACCTGGATCATTAACGTCTAAATAGTGTATAATGAAATCAGATTACATCACATGGCAATATATTGTGATGTAACATATCGTGAGGTACAATATTTTGTGTGAGTCCAATTTTTGCGACAACGTATGTAAAAGTTTTAGGATACAATATTTACACGATTACAATTTTTGATAATTTTATCATTTGTACTTTTGTAGGGGGTTACTGTAAACGTGATTTTATGAAATTACTTCACTTGTATGTAAAATCATTTTCTGGAGGGGCCAAATTGTAATAACGACTACTACTTTCTTTTTCCCCCTCACGTGACTTGTTTGTTTGGTTCCTTGTTCTACGAAGAACCCTAATTTTGATTAATATACTAACCTGCAAATTTTTTTGAAAAAACCCCTATCCAATAATACCGGTGCCATATCTGATCGGAATTAGTTGATTTGCTGCTATCTAACCTGAGGAGAGGCCTCTCCTTCATTTCCAACCGTAAGTTCGAATGTCTCAGTTAAATATATAATATTCCCTGCTTCATTGCATTTTTCTTTTATTTCATTGTTTTATTCCTACTATTACACTCAGTCAGTAACACTTACGTTTTTGTTTTTAATATGTGCATCAGTTAATTCGTAGGATAGTAGCAGTCATATACTCATATACACAATTAGGCTGCTGTATTTTACTATTTTTATCTCCAATTCTGATTTGGCATTGAATTGAACTCTGTAGATTCAACTGATGGAAGAGTCTTTAAATTGTTATAGTTTGATGGGAGCTCAGCGAACAGTATGAAGCAATGCCAAACTCCTGTTGGTCGAATAAATCAGTTATCTGTATAGATTCTGATTGCAATTATTATCTTGCTTACAAGTACCAGAAGTCGAGTTTCTTCTTACTCAACTGTTCAAATCAGCTCCAGTAACTACCTGTTTGACCCACCCTGAGTATTTGCATAGATGAAACTGTGCACACACAATGCATTGATTCTTTCAGCGAAACCGGCTTTGAGAAAGCTAACCTCATTATCAATCTCTACATGTGCCCAAATTCAGGACTCTCATTTAGAGGGGAAAGATGATATAGACCGATTTGCGGGTATTATACAGGATAAAGACCTTCTGAAAAAGACCCAGAATGGGAAACTGCTTGTTCTTGACCTTGTTGATCGGGGCACCATGGCTTCTGATGCGCGTTTGTATAGTCAGATTTTCAGAAAATGTACTGATTTGGGTAGGTTCAAAGAAGGAAAATTGGCTCACGCCCATTTCCTCAACTCTAGATTCAGAAACTATGTTGCTTTGCAGAACTCACTTATCAATATGTATGCGAAATGTGGTGATTTGGCTATGGCACGGGAAGTATTTGATGAAATGCCTGAAAGGGATATGGTTTCCTATACTATTATGATCACTGGGTATTCGCAAGGTAATGAGTTCATGGGGGCATTGGATTTGTATGTGGAGATGGTGAGGAAGGGATTGAAGCCGAACCAGTTTACATTTGGTAGTGCTCTGAAGGCTGCAGGGGGACTGGAGAGTGAAGGAGCTGGGAGGGGGATTCATGGGGTTTGCCTGAAGTCTGGGTATGAGGAAAATGTGTTTGTTGGGAGTGCATTAGTTGATGTATATTGCAGGTGCGGGAGAATAGAGGAGGCAATGCTTGTATTTGATGGGTTAAAGAGTAAGAATGAGGTGTCGTGGAATGCTTTAATATCTGCATACGCAAGGAAATCAGAATTGCACAATGCGGTGACTGTGTTCATGAAGATGAAACGGGGAGGTTTTGAGCCGACACATTTCACATTTTCTAGCATATTTTCTGCCTGTGCTACTGCTGGGGCTTTAGAGCAAGGGAAATGGGTGCATGTGCATATGGTGAAGATGGGAGTCAGTCCTGTTGCTTTTGTTGGTAATACACTCCTCGATATGTATGGCAAAGCTGGAAGTATCACTGATGCAAAGAAGGTCTTTGATAGGCTGGTAAGGAAGGATGTGATATCGTGGAACTCCATGCTTACTATTTATGCACAGCATGGGCTGGGGGAGGAAACTTTAAATCTCTTTGAAGAGATGCGGGCCATGGGAGTTAAGCCAAACGAAATCACTTTTCTTTGTGTGCTCAATGCTTGCAGTCATTCTGGACTTTTGGACAAGGGGTTGTATTATTATGAAATGATGAAGAAGACATACTATAAAAAACCGGACATTACACATCATGTGGCAATGGTAGATTTACTTGGCAGAGCAGGCCAACTTGATCGTGCAGAGAAGTTCATACGAGAAATGACCATCCAACCAACAGCAGCAATATGGAAAGCTTTGCTTGGAGCATGTAGGATGCATAAGAACATGGAATTGGGTGTTTATGCTGCGGAGCGTGTTTTTGAGCTCGATCCTCATGATTCTGGCCCCCACATGTTACTTGCAAACATCTATGCCTCTGCTGGTCGGTTAAGTGAGGCTGCTAGTGTGCGAAGGATGATGAATGAAATTGGGGTTAAGACAGAACCTGCTTGTAGTTGGGTGGACATCGGGAATACTGTCCATACGTTCGTATCTAATGACGATACACACCCACAAAGAGAAGAAATTCATAATATGTGGGGGATGCTTAAAGAGGAGATTCAGAAAGTTGGATATGTTCCTGACACTAGCCATGTGCTTTGGTTTTTAGACGAGCAAGATAGAGAAGAGAGGTTGCAACATCACAGTGAAAAACTTGCCCTTGCATTCGCGCTTCTCAATACTCCACCTGGTTCACAAATAAGAATAAAGAAGAACATTAGAGTGTGTGGAGATTGCCATACGGCGTTTAAGTTTGTTTCTAAATTGGTAGATAGAGAAATCGTGTTGAGAGACACCAACAGATTCCATCATTTCCGTGATGGTTTTTGCTCCTGCAGAGACTATTGGTAGAGGTATGATACTATATCTCCTTCCTATTTACTCATTTCACTAATCCGGATATGTTTTTTTGGCAATTCACAATTTTGTCAGAGGGTCTCCCTATGCTACTTAACCAGTCAATAATCTCTGTTCCTTGTGGTGCATTGAGTTCAAAGTATTCGTATTATTGAATAACTCTAGCTTTTGATGTTTCATGTAAGTTAGATCTGGTAGGTTCCATTTACTATGGCTACGAGTTAGTATGCCTTTGGAATTTCTCTTCATTTCTTATGCCATACTAACATAGTACCAGGCGTGCAAATGATTTGAGGTTTCTTTTAATACGATTGCAGGATTTGTCCTTTATAAAAGACCAATAATGTCTTTTGTTAAGTGATCATCATGCTGTGATGAAACCTTAACCAACTACCTTCCAAACATGGAAGAACAAGTGAAAGAGTAAACAAAGAGGTAAGGCGGCTCTGATTGAACGGAGTTGATCAGTTTGATGATTATGGAACTCAAACCTGACTTCCTGCGTTTGATAACTATGAAACCAAGGAGGTGATCAATCTAATTTGCCCTGCCTTTGAACAATATCCTGACCATGTCAACTTGGAGAGATTTCTATTATGTACTAATAACTTGCTTGCTGAAAACTGAATCTGCAGGCACTGGGGATCGATGCTGTGCCACTCAAAGCATTTGTTTGTTGTCGATAAAACTAGCACGACGATGATGCAGAGCTGGAAAATGATGCCAAGTTATGACTTATGAGTCATATAAGTGATAAAGTTGCAGTTTTAGTGTGATAAAGTTGCAGTTTTAGTGTTCATCAAACATTTCAATTTCTTCTAGTACATGAAAAGTTGAAAACATATGCCACTAAGTGCTTAAGTTTTATGAATACCGGAAGAAATGCCATTTTGGTGCTTTAATTAAATGCCAAAAATCCAGCTTCAATTTCAAGTATTTCAACGCATTCATAATTCAAAATACGATTAGTGACACTTCAAAAATGATTCTGATTCATAAAAATTTACCTGGTGCTTCCATATATAACAATGCATAATAATTTGGATCAATTAGATTTGAGTTGGATACATAACATTCTCCATAAATATCATTGTGAAAATAAATTGGTGAAAATAATAAATTTCCATAGGCAAAAACCGGATGGCAAAAGACCATATAATATAGAGATATAGATCAAGAATGTTGCAAATCATATCAAACAATTGGAGGGAGCAAGGATAGTTATAAATGCACTAAATAAACGCAAAAAACAACTCTTAAAATTTAAATGACCTATGCGATCATGCACCTTCTCTCATTACTGCTACTTTGATTCTCTCCGTAGTACATTTGACCATGTTACTCACGTTAGCTATCGAGCCCAAACGCAGCTTCGCCATTGGATCACAATTAAGTAATAGAGTTATATGTGCACATAATTACATTTTAGTCCAAACTCAATCACATTTGAGTTGACCATCAGTTAACACACTTCCAACCAAACATGACTTAATAAAACTATATATTTTTCATAAAAAAATTAATTTAAAAATTTTAATTAAAAAAACAAAATTAGTTTAAAAATTAATACCTTTTCTTCTTTCATAGAGCTCCGGTACCATCCGGTACCGGAGCGCCGGAGCATGCTCCAGATCGGACCAGTAGATCGGAGCAAGCTCCGTGACTGAGCTTGCTCCGGTAGATCGGAGCAAGCCCCGCTCCGAACGGGAGCAAGCTCTCCGTGACTAGAACTTGCTCCAGTAGATCGGAGCAAGCTCTAGTCACCGGAGCTTGCTCCATTCACAAGTTCCGATCTGAAGCAAGCTCCAGTACCGGAGCAAGCTCCGCTCCGTTATGGAGCTTGCTCCGGTTGCCGGAGCAATCTCCGGTACCGGAGAAGAAGAAGAATTGAAAAAGAAAAAGAAAAATGGAAAAAGAAAAAGAAAAAGAAAAAAATAAAAAGAGAAAATGAAAAAATAAATTTTTTCTCTTTTTTTATTTTAAAACAGTAAGGGTTGTTTGGATTCTTCAAAATCCAATTTTGGAACAATGAATTTGTGTTGACTTTGGACTAAAATGTAATTATGTGCATAAGGAGGTTGATTTTGTTATTATGGCCACTAGTAGAGTATTAAAAATCAATGAATATCTGGTATGCAAAGGTCACCAAAGATCCCCCAGAATTACCCGTTGGAGCCGCACCCACCGGACTGACTGACTCATTTGGCATTATAACAAAACCTGACGGCAAAAGCGCAACATAATCTGGGTTCCCGCCACCCAAAACAACATTCATTGCGCCACCATCCACATGCGCATATACAACATAGAACCCTACCATGTCAGAGAAACTCTCTTGTAGTATGACCATGTTGCTTTGAGTTGAAATGGCAGCCTGCGATGTCATTTTGCAAACTAATAGCGGAATAAGTGTAGAAATTCATCACAGAGTAATAATGTTGATGATTTAATGCCTTACATTGACACTGAATAGAGAGACGCGGTTTCTTGGGTCATGACTGTTGGAATATTTGCACTATCAGGAAAGTATCTGTATATGAAGGAAAACTGGAAACAGAGAGTATATATGTAGGTGTAAGTAATGCTGCAGAATAACGGGATAGTTTGAGTTCTCTGAGATAATATTTGCCCTGCACTCGTGCTCACACCAAACTAAATTGGAACTGGTTTCATTAATCATGATCTATTATTGAATTATATGCCTGATGATCATTTATTTGTTGAATCCTGAATAGATCATATATATATATATATATATATATATATATATATATATATATATATATATATATATATATATATATATATATATATATATATATATATATATATATATATATATATATATATATATATATATATATATATATATATATATATATATATATATATATATGACGTATTAAAGAATGTTTCCACGTGTGGTTGAACAATATGATCATACTAGGACCGTTAAAATGGGTTGGAGCCAGAGCCGTATTTAACAAAAATGGCTCCAAAACTTTTTGTATTTATATATTTTTAACATGTTCAAAATCGTACAACTCATGAATGAGTAACTATACTATAAGTTAAGATTTTTCTAATCTATAGGAAAATTCGGCTTCCAAAATAAAAAGACCCTCGGGTCTGAAACATTACAAACAGGTCAATAACGTTTCTATAAAACCCCAAACAAACCAAATTCTTCACATGAAAACACATAGTAAAAGGTGTAATATGTGTTTCTCATTTCTTCTCCTACAAAGTCAATCTCCAATCACAAGCTCCGCACCGCCGTCTTGTAGTAGCAGATGCCATCTCAGTAAGTAACTATGTAGTTGTTATTTGTTCATGTACATATTTATCATTTTCCGGTAGAATATATGGAATCTCGAACTCGTCATCTTCTTATTTTGTTATTTAATTAGTTATTTAATTATGTCAATAAGTTAGGGTTTAGATGGACTGTTTCTTCTAGAATACTCCGTTAGTTGGGCTTAACCAATAGTTAGTAATAAGGCCTGTTAGTGTTTTCTTAGGTAGCAAGTCAGTCCTTTACTATTTAAGCATTGTACTTCATTCACTTTTATTATGCAATGGAACAGTAGTTAGTTAAAGAGTTCGGTGGAACCGGCCCCATCGGGCTCTAATTTGTCTCGTTAGGCACGTCGCGTTTGACGTTAAAGTATCCAGGTTTCGAGGTGTTCTTGTGCACAGGAGGAATCGACCAGAGGCCATCGTTGGTGATCCAATCGAGTGTCTCGACCACTCCAGGTTTTGCTATTCTTTTATAGAGGCCTTAGTGGGTATTTGTGCTTTATTGTTCTGTTTATCTGTTTAGTGTATATGAATATGGGTAGGGTTTTGGACTTATTGGGTCTTTTAGATATTCTGATAGTATTAGGCTTTTGGATCCATCATATAACTCTGCTAACTCTCACTCCATTCCTTATCCATTTCCTATACTTGTAATACCCCGCTCTCTTTGTGAAATTTGTTGTAACTTCCCATTTTGATTCTGTACTCCAGTGATCCCCTTTTGAGCATGTTGTTCATTCCTACCAGGCACCAGCCTGTAATTGTTGACCAGCTTGATCATTTTTTGGTTTTTGTTTAGCCACCCAAGCTTCCCTAGGAATCATAGAACATTGCCTTGCATTATGCTCAAACTTGTAGCATTTGTAATACTGATAATGCCTCATTTAATTCATAGATAATTCTTTGCTAAAACTCTTCTCCATTTGCCCCTTCAAAGTTATCTTATCCACGATTTCTCACTAGCTTGTAACTCAACCAGAATTCTGGCATAATCTAGCCTATATTTGCTAGCTGTTAACTTATCCATATGACTTGGTTTACCTATCATACTTGCAATTTTTGTAATCATTTCCAGAGCCCAGAATTGTAAATCTAGACCATGCAACTTAATTCACACTGGACAATCGTGCAATTAATTAGGATCTAGTTTCACCCTCGAATTCCATTTCTTCAAAACCAGTGGAAATTCTTCCTTAACCATCCAAGGACCTTCCTTCTCCATAGATACTCAACATAGCTTCTTCTTATTCAAATCTAAACATAAAAACTCCCTATTATTCAACATGTATTTGTGGTTGAAATGACCATTGACTCGCTACGTATCCCTCGATAGCCTCAAATGGCAATTTTTGCCCAACTAAAGTACCAATTAACACAAATTTCAAATATACTACATTCGAATTAACATCAGTCGCAGAGAAATCAAGTATTTCACTATGCCCAAAATTACACAGCCGTGTCTCACCAAGGTGTATGACCATACCTTTGAATGGATCCCATGTGCTATTCATTCCACCGTATCCCGATTGACAAAAACTTACGCAAATTTCCAATATACTACATTCGAATTAACATCAGTCACAGAGAAATCAAGTATTTCAAGATTGACCGACGGAATATAAGGAACCTTAACAAGATTTTCAGCTCAACAATTACATGCAAACAACTCATTACAACGACAATTGTTCCTCGGCTGATTGACTCCGATATCCCCCTCGATTTGACGCCCATCGTCGGTCATTCACGGAAAATCTATCTTCTTTATAGTCTCAACCTCATGACTCATGAGAGTATAATTACCAAAAAAAAAAAAAAAACCTCATGAGAGTATACGATTTTGGTGTAATATAAGGATACTTTCCGGTGAAAAATGGACTCAAGAAAAATGAAAAATCAATTATAAAATTACGAAAAGTATTTAGGTCGGATGTGTAATTTTCGCCATGTCACGACTTTGTCTCGGTTGCTGCTTATAAAAATTAAAAGCCAGACTTAAACCCTACTCCCTCTCACTTTCTCGCTTCAGCTTCTCTTCCAACCAGCGGCATAGCAATAAGCTCAATCACTTCTCCGATCGCCAAAGGTTAGGTTTCGCTTATCACTATTCGGGATTATGATATAGGATTATTTATCCTTCTGATTTTGATTGCATATCTATATGGAACGAAATGATTTGTTCAGATGCTTTTCTGTATCGCTTTGTTTTAGTGTGGCTCTGTTAAGCTTCTCTCATGCTCTAGGTTTTCATCCATTTCGCCTTCTTTTGTTGATCAGTAATCAGAATGATACTAATCTCAATTATGCATATTGAATTTAGTGAAGTTAGTAATGGATATTGGCTTTAGGAAGATTGTTTTATGAGTTGATCGATTATTCGGGCATGTTGTGAGTAATTAGGATTCAAATTGACTAATACCTGTTTGATTTTGCTTTTTCTATGTATCTTCTCAATTGTTACTTGGTTATAGTTTTGATGATTTAGGATATGTATACACTGGGAGGAGATTTGTTTCTTACTTATTGTGGAATTGATTGATTACTGATGTGGAATCTGTTTGCAGCATTAGGACTTAACCATGGGTAAGGAGAAGTTTCACATCAACATTGTTGTCATTGGTCATGTCGACTCTGGAAAGTCGACCACAACTGGTCATTTGATCTACAAGCTAGGTGGCATTGACAAGCGTGTCATTGAAAGATTCGAGAAGGAGGCTGCTGAGATGAACAAAAGGTCGTTCAAGTATGCCTGGGTGCTCGACAAGCTTAAGGCTGAGCGTGAACGTGGTATTACTATTGATATTGCCTTGTGGAAGTTTGAGACCACCAAGTATTACTGCACTGTCATCGATGCCCCTGGACATCGTGACTTTATCAAGAACATGATTACGGGTACATCTCAGGCTGATTGTGCTGTTCTAATTATTGATTCCACCACTGGTGGTTTTGAAGCTGGTATTTCCAAGGATGGGCAGACCCGTGAGCATGCATTGCTTGCTTTTACACTTGGTGTGAAGCAAATGATCTGTTGCTGTAACAAGGTGAGAATTGGGAGCATGTTTCTTTATATTCTTTATAACTTGACATTCATATATATATTTTGGTATGTAACTCAAGATATTTTGTTTTACTGTATACAGATGGACGCTACCACGCCAAAATACTCCAAGCCCAGATATGATGAAATCGTGAAGGAAGTTTCCTCTTACCTCAAGAAGGTTGGGTACAACCCTGACAAAATCCCATTTGTCCCCATCTCTGGATTTGAGGGTGACAACATGATTGAGAGATCCACCAATCTTGACTGGTATAAGGGTCCCACCCTTCTTGAAGCTTTGGACCAGATCTCCGAGCCCAAGAGGCCTTCAGACAAGCCCCTCCGTCTACCTCTTCAGGATGTCTATAAGATTGGTGGAATCGGTACTGTACCCGTTGGTCGTGTTGAAACTGGTGTCATCAAGCCCGGTATGGTCGTCACCTTTGGCCCTTCTGGCTTGACCACTGAAGTAAAGTCTGTTGAAATGCATCACGAATCCATGCCGGAGGCTCTCCCAGGTGACAATGTTGGCTTTAACGTGAAGAACGTTGCAGTTAAGGATCTCAAGCGTGGTTATGTTGCTTCAAACTCCAAGGATGATCCTGCTAAGGAAGCTGCCAACTTCACCTCCCAGGTCATTATCATGAATCACCCTGGACAAATTGGACAAGGATATGCTCCTGTGCTTGACTGCCACACATCCCACATTGCTGTCAAGTTTGCTGAGTTGGTGACCAAGATTGACAGACGTTCTGGTAAAGAACTTGAGAAGGAACCTAAGTTCTTGAAAAACGGTGATGCTGGTTTCGTGAAGATGATTCCAAGCAAGCCTATGGTGGTTGAGACTTTCTCCGAGTACCCTCCTCTTGGCCGTTTTGCTGTTCGTGACATGAGGCAGACTGTTGCTGTTGGTGTGATCAAAAGCGTGGAGAAGAAGGATCCCTCTGGAGCCAAGGTGACTAAAGCTGCAGCCAAGAAGGGTGCCAAGTGACCAGTGCAGGTTCTCGCTTGCTCTACCTTTAATGCCAGGGAACAGTTTTTCTATGATTGGGTTATAAACTCTGTTAATGCTCTTTTTGGTCGTTTTCTATACTTGTCAAGTTCAACATTTTCGCCTTGTGCCTTGAATATCAGTTCCCAGAACTGGGTACTGGACAGGCGGTGGCAGGATTCGTGTTTTGGTTCTTATTTGTGATTGATAACATTTCTCATTCATATATTGAGCTCAGAAGTTCGTCATCTCTCCTTGTGATTAAGAGTCCATATATGTTATGTTTGTCGTAAATCTGTGCTTCACTATTGTCTACCTGTTGATATACTTGAAACAACAAAGCATCCATGGCCGAATGGTTTAGGCGCCCAACTCGGTATTTTGGGATTTTGTAGGTTCAATTCCTACTGGATGTATCGTATCAATTGAGCTTCTTGACTTTGCCTTTTATTTTTTACACTTTCCTTTTTGTTACTTTGGTAAATGAAATAGTTTTATCTGGAGAAAGCAATAAGAATAAATAATGAGATCTGGCATCCCCTTTTGAGTGGGGAAGTTCAAGTTTATTTTGAAACTAATGGCTATGATAATAATGTAGTGAATTACATAATGCCTTCACTTAAAAGATTACCAACACATCTCAAGATTCAAGATCCAAATTTCATCCTTGTCCTGCTCCAAATTCGTATATCTTCCGGGTCTCTGATAGACGCCACTGTGTCTCAGTCGGACAAAGAGGCAAATGGTGGTCTCTTTCTTCCATTTAGCAACAAAAGCAGTGTTATTAACTCTTGCGAAAGCAAGCATTGTAAAAATCATCAAATTGGCACACTATTGGCCTCTTTGAATACACCATCCTCTTCTGCTATGGTACAATGCCGTCCCAGTTTCTGCATAACAAATACATTATACAGTTCAAAATGTATGCTAAATCAAGCACAAGTTTGGCTTATTATGCCACGACAAACTCATCAGGACAGTCAATACTGTGCCTAACAGCTCCACACTGTAAGAGATCAAATGCTAGATAGTTCATAAAGCTGCATCCCCAGGAAGTGAAGTGCTGGAGTAGCAGTTAGCAGCTCAAACCATGCAAAAGCTAATAGTTTTTACTCGGCTTACCTCGTTTAATGAGGAATCACTCTGTTTCTCCAGGTCGCGCATCGTCTCTATTGACAGTCCATACCATTCATCTATCCAACCAAAACACTTTCTGTGACTTTCAAGAAACAGTGCCCTTTCTCCCTGTAAGAACATCATCCATAAAATCCAATGTTTTCCTCAACTCAATGGCATATCGAATGAACTAACAAAATCTCAAGAGACATACCGCAAGGAGGGCCTGCTCAAGTTTTCTACCAAAGCCCCAATAAGGTGCATCTATTGTGACTAGCTTGTATGCTGTCATAACTGGTTCACATTGTGCCTGTACGTAATGGAAGCAAGTTAACGATAAACAGATGAATGAACAAACCAAGTTATCATTAGCCGGCTATTTCAGAAATCATCACGCAGAACAATCCGCCCTGCATTCATGTTATCATGAGACAAGCAATACATAGCATAGCAGCAGCTCATGCAGTTTCAGTTTCTGATTTTAGCCCCTTCTGTTTTCGTGTAGAATCTCAGAACTCATATTGTATAAACCCTTTCAAGAAGAACTATAGCAACGGGAAACAGAAGGAACTAGCTACTAACCTGCCATCCGTCTAAAAGTGGACCTCGGCCAGTTCTTGCCGACTGGAATTGTGTGAAATTAATATTACTATTTCCAACGACGTAGCTCCAATAATCACTTGTATCTGTAGCTATGTTGATCATCTCCATCTGCCTCATTGCTAATTGCTCCTTGGTTAATCCATGGACCTATTGGTTGGATATTAGTGTATTACAGGAAATATTCTTGGAAGAATATAAGTTGGCCTATTTCAAGATCAAGTTCCTTTTTACAGTTGACTAGCTGGAATAAGAACTTACATTTTCAGATCGTCCATCGTCTTCCTTATGTAATGTATCAATAGTCAGTATAAACTTTGTGAAGTATGGACACTGCAAAGTTGACAGGAAAAGATCAATAACAAAGTATCATTTAGCAGTGGCAAAAAAACACATCAAGATTGCGGAGTATGTACCCTGATAACTGTGTGATCCCGAGATGTTTGTGCCAGCAATCCATACAGAGGCAACACCAGATGTTAGACAACAAAGAAAACTAGAAAGCAGACAACAAATGCTCCTGTAACATTACCAATTTGTGTGTAACACTACTGACCTGATTTACATCTCGGGTAGGCATTCCAGGCTTCTTCTTGCATCACAAGGGCATTGGCTGGAGCAAATTTAGCCAACCAAGAAGGAGCTTTACTGCACCACAACACAGAGAACAAAATCATAGATAAACAACAGTCCTCAACTGATTGACATGATAACAATGAAGAAAGTTCCTTCAAACTCGAATATTACCTCTGTAACCGATATATTTTCAATGTGTATTGACCTTTTCCCAGTTGCTCGTCTTCGAAAGGCTTATTCTCCAATACCTCCACCCCTTCGGTTCCATCTGTGCTCTCTTGCTGCATCTGCATCACCATATACATCTGTGCTACTTGATACTGCACCAAAACTCAAAAAGTTAGCCTAGTACTATCTAACTTGGCACAACCAATTTACATTGGACATGATTATCTTATCCATTCATTTTACCTCTTCCACTGACAAAGGCATCACAATCCGACTACTCAAAGTCAAGGAAAATACAAATTCCAACACAAAACATAAACTACTCAGTATTAATGCCAACGATAAACAATATGTATATGCATTTCATTTTGAGCATTAGACTACTCAGTAACAATATGCATATGCATCCCAAAATTGTGAGTTGCGCCACTGGCTGGTCGAAGCTATTCTTCGTGCGCCCGCCCTGCTTTTCGACTTTGATGCATTGTAAAGTGCAACACATAAAACGTACAGTACAGACATTGAGCCGCTGGTACGATAAATTAATTTAAAGCACAAAGCATAAGGAGGTAGTATAATTTGCAATTGAACATTTCAAGAAGCAAAAAATGGATTTAACGAGAAATTCTTGTTCCATGTTGAATATGTGCAGATACAATACAAAAAGAAATAAAAAGCACAACAAAACGTTTAGAGAGCGTAAGAAAAAGGATACAATTCCTTAATCTGAACCATGTCTATAATTTCGTGATTGCGTATGGTGGTTACAATATATCTGAATGATGCAGGCAGGCAGTACAAAAGGGATTGATTGAAACAGAATTAATTATCCCAGATTGGAAACAAGGTAAAGGAGAATTTTTGTTGTTATCAATTTTGGAAGGAAAAAGGCAAAGAAGAAACGACAGAGGATGGGAAGATGAAGTAGCGGAAAAATGGAGTGCAAAAATTGTTTTGTTGAAATGAAGACAGGAGGCATATTGTTACAACGGTGGAGGAACGTGAGCTATGGTGCGTGGCTTTTTCGTGTTATTTTGCTTTTCTTGGAAATTCACGAATGGGAAAAAGAAAACTCACAACATTAGTGTTGGCCTGCCTAGAAGGGACCGGCCTACTTTGCTTCTACACGTTTTCTTTTTGGTAAATTTGCCTCCAAACACTCTGATATGTCCGTTTGTGCAAATTGTCTCGGAAAGTTTGAAAATTTGCAATCGATCTCTATTCGTCTATGTGATTGTATGAACCACCTATGATTATGATGTACACCTGAAGGTCAATAAGGTGTTGTTCGTATAATCACATGTTTTTTAAATGTCATATATCATCCTCGAAACCAACTTTTGCCACACAATAAGTTTTTGGGGCCAATTTTTGTCCAGAATCAATTTGTTAAACACAAAATTTTGTTGTTTCCAAAAATTTGTTAAACATGAGGGTTATTAAGACGCATTATACATGAATTATTGCATGAAAATGGTGTGACCGTCAATACTTATGAATAACTATATCCGAGTATAATAAATGGAACACCTTAAATGTTTCATTAATGACATGAGTTATAGAGAGATCGTATTTTGATTCTTAATATGACATAAATTTCACTTCTCAAATGTATTTCTCCAATGAAGAGATATTTACAATAATATTTGAAATTGAAGGAGTTGAACTCTAAGGGGGCTTTTCTTTCTTAAGACCTAAGAAAAGTAGATGAGACACACATAGACTAAGAAATTACCGGTTTGATTTTCCAAAATTGTTTATTTTGTTCGAATATTGCTTAGTTATGGAATTGTTTGATTGTCCGAAATAGGTGATTTACAAAATTTGTTACTACAATTACTCATCCTACATGTAAAGGAGGAAAAAATACAAACTTAATGGAGGTGTTTGTATCTCTAGCAATTCAATTGTTTTGGGGTGCAAGTTGCTTTTAGACAAGACTTGGGAGACCAAGTTTGTGTGGATCAAAAGGGAGGCCAACACTTGTGCTGACTTTATAGCTACACTAGCTGATATGGATATGGAGAATGGTATCTTTCGAGATAATCCACCTCCCCCAATTGTACCTTTTTACAATTTGATAAAGTCTAGACTATAATAATCTTTCATTACACAAAAATAAAAATAAATGATTTCTTAAGGGGAGTGGTTATAATTTCTAATAGTATAGGGGTCTAGCTGTAGTATAGTCATAAAATGTAAGGCACATGACGTGTAAATGCCGTCGGTTCACGTTTTCAAAATTACACATCAGTCACACTTCACCAACTCCCCCAAATAGTCGTGTCTTTGAAACCCTAGTTCCCTTTTGGCCAATCCAAAGAGGAATCAACTTCATCTCCTGTCAAACAGTAAGTAAGCTCCATTGTTGAATAGTATGGTTCTTTGTTGTTCATTGTGCACTTTAATTTTCCGTTTAATTTTCATGACAGATCTGATTCCCAGTATATGTAGCTAGTTCAACGCATTTTGAACTTTTCTGCATTTCTGTGTTGAGTGTTTGTTAATTCAAAATCCAGCTGAAAGAGGCGAATTTACATGTGTGTAGTGTGTTAGTAACGTTTTTTGAGATTGTTGATTGGCTAGTTATTGAACAAATTCTGGGTTTAATTCTAAATTTCCATGTGTATAGACTTGTGATTTGCTTTATGCGTAGGTTGTTAAGCAAATTGCGTCTTTAAATGTGAAACAAAATTGAATTGAATGTTGTAGGCTTTGTGTATGGAGAAAATTTCTGGTGATTGTGGCTTGGAAGGGGAAAAGTGTGAGGGGGCAGCTGACTCTCATCTTGTTGATCGAATAAGTCAGTTTCCAGATGACATTCTGGTTCTTATCATATCTGGTTTACCGCTGAAGGACGCAGGGCGTACTAGTATTCTTTCATCTCGCTGGATCGACCTGTGGAAGTACACATCCCGGCTCAGTTTTCATGACGAGAGTGCGTTAGACAGGATTGTGGAGGATCATGAGTTGCTATTTGAAGAGAGGGTCAATTATATGCAGTGGGTGAACAGGGTTATGGAAACGTGTAAATCGCCCACCCTGTCTGAGTTCAGTATTTGCTTTGATTTAGACTTTACTTGGCGACAGTTTACTACTAAGTGCATAGGGTTTGCTTTAGCTCATCAAGTTGAGAGATTAGAGCTGGACCTTGTAGGACATGGTCAATCTGTCTGCAGGGAGTTTGGACGGAGCTTTATATTCCCAGAAGAGTTTCTTTTTCCATCTGGAGAGGGGTTATCAACTGTCGAAGCCCCCTTCAACTTTGATTCTCTCAAAGTATTGTCTTTGAAATGTGTCGATGTTTCTGACCTAGTCGTAGAGTTCTTCATACGTCAGTGTCCATCACTAGAGCAATTGGTGGTATGGGGCTCGTGTAAGGTAATGCATCTTGAGGTTTCAGGTCCATCCCTCAAGTTAAAACACTTGGAGATAAGAGATTGTAGTTTAGATGATCTTAAGGTATTCAACACAAATATAAGGTCCATTTGCATTACAAGATCACCGTATGTCACAGTCATGCTTCAGAATCTCCCCAGCCTCACAGAGCTCTCCATCACTTCACTACCTTCATATTTTTTTGCATTTGCATATCCTATGATTTCTTTATGCCGATCCCAGTTGGAGGTTTTGACCCTATGTGGTTGCAGGCTGAAGGATATCACAAAATTTCGTGATACCCTGGTCCTAACTAAACTGAAGAAGTTGGTACTGCAACTCTGGGCGCCGAAAACCAGTAATCTCCTTGGAGTGTTTACTTTGTTGAAGGCAGCTCCTTTGCTGGGGGAGTTTGTTGTCGAACTAGGGTTTTTTCCATGCGAAGCAGTAAAACAAGCCGAGGAGGCTGCTGGATCACCCCACAAGTTCCTCAAGATATTGAAAATCTCTGGATATCGTGGCAGGACAAGTGAATTGGAGTTAGTAAAGTACTTCCTGGAGAATGCAGTTGTCCTTGAAAAAATAATTGTTGATCCCAGCAGGGTGGATAGAAAACGTAAACCCATTTTTGATCATGAAATAGCAAAGGAGCAAAGCAGGAGGCGTTTTGTGAGTCAACAGCTTGAAGGGGAAGTACCAGAGCACATAGAACTGATTGTTCTGTAACTTCATCAGAAAGATGCCAACACTTGTATTCTACAGTTTTCGCCTGGCATGGACATGTATCCTAAAATGATTGATAAATGTGATGCTTCGTTCAGAAGAGCTGTTTTAGCCTTCATTGTTTTGTAGTGTCAAGGGTTTTGTTGCTTTCTCCTGATTTTTGTAAATGTTTGGAAAATTTATGAACAAATTTTGGACTAGGTCATGTGTGTTATGGGAAAGGAATGTGGGATGTAAAAATGGTTATCCAATAGGATATTTAGGATATTTTTGGGCTTATTATACGGGTAACCATTTAATAAATCAGGAAATTAATTACATATAAGAGCTCTAGTTTAGGAGGTGTCATTACAAAAGAAAAGACCCCTTCTAAAACTCTTACAAAAACATGCCAATCTATTCTTCCTAAATTGGATTTAATAGTATATTTATCCATTAGTGTTAGGAAATTAAGCCTTGTAATATGGTGTTAGGTTCCAAACAAGCCTTAGCACGTAATATTATCCAGTACCAGTAGCTTTAAGCACTGGAAAACCATTGTAATATCGAAACTCTATCGAAATATACCTGTAGACTGTAGCCTCCAATTTCAGTCTATTGCTTCTATACTATCCCTTGCGTCCCTACATATTTGTGGTATCAGAGCCAACCTTTGGCCTAACACTGATTCCCGAAATTAAGAAATAAAAAATCTGGCACCTACTAATGGTTCCCCACGAGAGGAGCCAAAATTTTGGTAGTTTGCCGTAATATCCTGAAGTCCCAGTTACCTGTTTCCATCCATGAGAAATCACTAGAAAGGACATCAGGCTCAGTTGGGCATGACACGAGAAACGATTCATGCCCAACTGAGCCTGGAATTAATGTTACTGGGTGTCGTTATTACAGAGATTTCTTATCTGGCAACCAAATTCTAATCTGCCATGAATTTCTTTTGATCCCTATACTAAGAGTTACCCAAATAAGAAGTGTGAAGTTTCATAAAAATATAACTACCCAAGATGAAGAGTCTTCTTGTCAGTAGAAGGATAAGCAGTAAGGCTGTCCATCATATTCAGCTGGAGCATATCGTTGCGAGCAAAGTAAGCCTGCAAAGCATACTCTTGCCCAGTAGACATCAGGCCAAGCTCCTGTAGCTTCTCATTTTCTTGAATCTGTAATCAGACAACATTCTAATCAGTATTTGTGCAAGAAAGATTAGGAACATGCAGTTGATGCATCTCTGTATATCTTGGAGAAAGAAAGAAAGACTTATAAAGAAATCTAATCATCTGTAGGAACAGACACTGTAAAAAGTTAAAAACTCATCATTTTGCCATTCTTAACCCAAAAATCAAGATACTCATCAGATCAGTTGAGAACATGTGGATACTTATTTGTTTTTATTGGATTCATATTTATAACATGTTAGCCAACAACCGGTGGTGTTGAAGAAACAAGTGTCGAATCATTGGTATTAACTTTCAGAGTTAAGTTATCATTATCTGTTAACATTACCTTTGCCCTGAGGCAGACATTTTCCTGTTCCAGCATGACTTCCTATTTGGTAGACACGTTTCACAAAAACTCAAGGTTACCAGTATGTGATAAGAGAGAGAAAATGTGACAGAATGCTGAAAAAATAAGATGAGTTCGAGATAGTTACCCTCTTCTGAAGTTCTTCAGTTTCAGCAAGTATCAATTCATGCTGGCAATTGGTAAAACGGTGTCTCAGAATTAATATGAAAGAAAGCAGACAAACAATTTTAATGGGTTTATCAGAATGCATATCCAACTCTGGTCTCTGTATGTTGTTTTATCAGAAATGTTCCATAAGACTATATATATATATATATCCCTTAGCAATTTAGCATCCAAGATAATTAGCTGGTTTCGGTGTTACGTATGTTATTGTATTACACTGATGAAATCCTTTTGCTTACAGCATGTAGTTTTACCTTTTGGCCCTGATCCTTGTTATGCTTCTCTCGAGCCTGGTTTCGAGCTGCTTCATCTCCTTCGCATTTAAAGTGGCCAAGCCTTCACCCATGAGATGCCTGTGAAAGAGACTGCATCAGTTTGAGCATGTTATAGGAAATGATTTGTTGTAGTCTTGTAGATGTGTGTATATAACAGACAACTTCTTTATATATTTGATGAAAGGTTCATATTCTAATACATGATATCAATCGAGCTTCATACTTTTGACTTGAGTACGTATATATATGATATACGATACTTATTCGTGTTCATATTTTCTTGTAACTTAGTTGAAGAATGGGACTGTACCTCGTATCTGTTGCGGCAGATTGTTATGAGTACCTTAATTCATGTATACGTGCTAAACACACATTGAACACCCTAGCTATGTAGCTGCTACCTCTAGAAATTTGAATACTACCTGTTGGAGCTCTGAAGCATCTGTATTTGCTGGCGCAACTTCTTGGACTCCTGTTGGTAAAACTGCATCACATTCAAGGAATAGAAGTCAGAATTATATTGGAAAAAGTTACTTGATCATTCTGACATACCTAAACTACGTAAATATTCACATGCCATGTTAAATTTATCGATCCTCTTCACCCAGTACTACTGTAAAAGGATACATGAATCTGCTAGAGTTGGCCAACAGGCAATATGCAGTAACATCTTGAATTAATGCCCCATGTTTGATCATGAAACTTACTTGAGCATTGATTTCTTGAGTGGTGTAAGCACTTGAACTGTCTGCAGTTGCCTTTTTGTAGCGTTCTATAGTTGCCCTAGTGCTGCACAAAGTATTTAAACAGTGAACAAAAGCTTTGAGATTATATGCATCAAGAAACCTAGCTAAGGCTCAATTTACGAATACAAATCTTCTAGGAGCACTTCCTTAATCATCAACACATGTGAAATTTTCATCTTGACAAATAATCCAATAATCTTTAGCAATTTAGAACTCGTACAAATTTGCTGCATAAGTCGTGCCAATCATAATCAACAATTCAACATAATGTTTTATTTGTTTTTATAAATTGTTCTTTGATTATTTAGTTAGCATGTTTAGAAAGGTACACGTACGCACCTTAGAGCTTTCAGACATCATACATGAGATAAGTCTGGAAACATGAACCCATGATAAAAAAAAATTGATAAGAAACCAACATACATGTGTCTATGTGCACCACAATAAGATATTGCGTTGAACTAGAGCCCACATCTACACATAGTTCAGGTGTGAACAAATTTTTTTTGATAAGATCAATAATATATACTTGAGAAAAGGGACATCTTGACAATGAACATGGAAAGCTTTCTCAAAGCTTATCTCAGCAAAATCATGAAAACATGTCAATCAATAAAGTACCTGAACACAATAATAAATTTATATATCTGAATGTTACAAACAGAAGAGATTCAGAAAGAATCAGGTTAGCTAAGAATGGGCACAAACAATTTAGTGATAGTGCAAGAAATGATGAGAAAAGAAATTAATTTGTTTTGTCTGGTTCAAGGATATCTGACCAGTCACACAGTTTTCATGTGAAAACAAGCTTCTCTATATAGTGAAGTTTTTTAAATGTACCAAAAGCTTCATTGTATTATTGTATTCTAATGGCATTAATGCTTAAACATGGATTAAAGCCACTGATAAAAATGTGTTCCCCCATGTTCACAATGTTTTGATGGCATCTCAAAATACCATGCAGTAAAGAGATGGATATGTCCAACCTACTGCATATTCAGTTGGGGGAAAATTAATGTCCAACATTTCCATCAATGAAAAAATGAGTATTCTCAAATTTTTCCAGTGGTGGAGGTAAAAATGTGATCAGATGTTCTTCTTTACCTTTTTTTTTTTTTTTCTTTTCTTTAATCTCTCAAGTGGCTAATTTTGGTACTTAAAGAATTCTATTTTTGCCCTATATATTAGATTTAATTGTTGGTGTAATGGTGTATATATACTTTTGTCACTTGATGATATGCCACCATGAAAGTGAAAATACAAGATTACAAAAAACCTAAGACAGTAAGACTAGCTATGTGCTTAGAACTTTTTGAGAATGTATCTCTTTTTGAGAAATAAACATTTAAGATGCTTTGAAAAAAACCATTTTATGCATAATTTTCAGAAAAGCATTTCAAATTAAATATTTTTTTTATGATATACTGTATGCCAAATTTGAGTAAGAATAAAAAGTTCAATGTCATGGCTCATGAGCCATCATGTCAAAATTTCTCTGTATACTTTTATCATTTTATTTTCCCTTTTTTAAAGTGGCTAACTAGTTTTGGTCCCCATGACATGCATGCCAACATAAACTTGCATGAAACTGGAAAGATAAGAAACCTAAGACCAGTTATAAAGTTTAGGACTTAATCTTGCAACAAATTTAGTTATCACAACCGGATACTCTCTCTAAGTAAAACATATATTGCTCGAAAGGGAAAGTATTGGAAATCTACACATGAAAAAGCCAACTGCAAGTTTTAAACAACAAATTGATGAAAGAATCATGAAGATCATGATTTTTCTTTCAGCTGCAGTTCTAAAGAATAGTTTCTTCTCATGTTGTCTCTTTGCTATTGACTCTTGTGTTTTCATCATCAATGTGACAAACCATGCATGAAAGTACTTAACTTCTGAAAACATTTTATCCTTTCTTAATTATATACACATATATATATGGGGAGATTATTCATAGCCAACAGTTGATTACACCCAAGTTGACCATAAACAGTAAACGCCATTAGTATATGAAAACAGTGAAGTTAGCAGATAGTAGTCATTTAGCATTGGTTTTAAGCGTTCTCAGATGTAGTCCTTACATTACAAATATTAAACTCTACTTAATAACAAACTCAAAAAAAAAAAAAAAAAAAAAAACTCCAATTAATAACACTTATCTGGCTTTTTCATCAATCAAAATTCAATCATAGACACCATTTGTTTTTTGTTGATTAAGAAAATGAACCAAACACTCTTTACTTTATGTTGCATTAATCGTTCTACTTTTCATCCACGCAAAACACATTCTCTATTGATGAAATATACTGATTAAAAAGTCTCAAATAAACACCACAATATGAGCAATCCAGACAGCATAATTGTATGTTTGAATATTTAGTAGATTCAATGCCTACAAAATTACCTAAATGAACTCAATCTTTTAATATCAACCATGATGTGAAACAAAATTGTGAAAAGTCCTAAAACAAATGGTTGGTTCCATGTTTAAGAACTCAAGGATCCTAATTCCTAAACATGATTATTTCTAGTTTTTCAATAAAATAAAATAGAAACCTTATACATAATATGGAGCAAACTATATATAAACAAGAAATTATGATGAATCATCACATCTACTTATTAGTAAGTTGTAAAGATAAACTAGAAAGATGAGTGATTAGTATAGTGAGAACTTGAGATATTACTTATTGTTGGCATACTCATAGACGCGTCCACGGCTAGAGAAAACAATCAGAGCAACCTCCGCTTCACAAAGAACTGAAAGCTCATACGCCTTCTTCAGCAGCCCATTTCTTCGCTTGCAGAATGTCACTTGGCGGTTGGTGTTGTTCTCAATCCTCTTGATTTCAATCTTTCCCCTTCCCATTTCTGAATTTGAACCCTAATTAATCATTAAACGTATGTATCATTTTATCAGCATCACATTCAACATCATTTAATTATATTACTAGCTTGTAATAACAAGGGGAGAACACATGCATGAACTTATATGCCAAGTCTTAGATAACAAAAGGTTCACAGAATTGATTGTAGAAAAGCAGAACTTTCGAATAAAATCGGAAAAACTTTGTATTTGGGAAGAGGGGTTTGAGATTTAAAGATAAAAGATCAAGAAACTGCAAAATCTTGAGACTGAGAAATCAACTATATTAATATCAAGATAGGCATCAAACAAACATCTGAAAATTGTGCATAAAGCATAAAATAGATCAATAATTAAGATCCAACATCATTTCTTGTATAAAAATAAAAATGTGTCAATCAGAAAAGATCAAAAAAATGTGTCAATCAGAAAAGATCAATTAATCTTGGTTTTATCAGATCTGGCTCAAAATTTTAACCAAAAAACAAGAAAGAACTATCAAGTTATTAGAAGTGAACTACATCTACATATATATGCCACCAAAGTTATTTTATATATATATATATATATGACTTGTTGAAATCTAAAATCCAGCAAAACATTTAAAGATAAATCAAATGTATATATAGTACCTCCATTATTGTGGAAGAAAACTTTCTTTTGATATTTTGAAATTTAACCTCTTGAAGAACTGAACTGACAATAAAGAAGAGAGACATATATAAAGGAGAGATTACTACGGTTGTCTGGGATGATCATATAAGAAGACATGGGATTCTCAAAAGGATGTTTGCTATCCACAAAAATTACAAAGAAAAAAAAACATTATTCATAAAGTTTCTTGGGAATCATCAAACAGAAATATATACAAATCCATGTAAGAAAAATCACTTAAATCACAGGTTGTTTTTACCTTAGAGCAGTAGATCCATTGTCCAATCAAGAAGCTGAGTATGTATGCCCAAAAACACCAAAAACAGGCAATAAATTTTGACAACATTTGGCACTGTGCCAATTGCATGAAGAGGGAAAGAAATGAAAATGAACAAAAAACTAACAAGTAAAGTTATTATATTGTTTGCTTAATTATCTATATGCATGATGCATCTGATCTCTCTGATTAATTAATTTATTATGACAACACATATATACTAATATACAAACCTGGTGGGCTTATGATGAACTTGTACATGGAAAAAATTTCTATTTACCGGAGAGTTTCAATGCTCTTCTTAAGAATCCTTCTTCTTCTTCTTCTGATCTTGTTCTTGAAACTGAATATTCTTTTGTAGGTAGTTGTTTTATATATATCACTTTCTTTCTTTATACGTCTGTTTTATAAATAAATGTATGTATCATGTATGTATGTATGTATATAGATTAAAATCAATAATGTAGTGTATATGTAAAGTATGTATTTTTTGTTTTAGAGAAAGAAAGAGATAGAGAGAGAGGAAGAAAATGACATGCTCTGTTGATTACCAGATATGTAGCAGGCGTGGTGTTGTGGTTTAGTGATTATTAGCAGCTCTGCACACACAACTCTACACAAATATGGCAATGGCTTCAGCCTTTTCTCATTTTACTCTTTTGCCCCCCTTCTTATAATATCTTTCAGTATCTTCTTTTCTATTTCTTTCTTTAATTTCAAAATCTTATATTTTGAAATCGAATGGATCCTTAGGAAGTGTTTTATGTACTAACATGCATGTTTATGTGTTCCTTGGGAAATGAAATTAGGGTTGTTTGCTTTTATGCTAACTTGATCGAGCTAGAAAGTTGGAATCAACTATCGAGTCTATTTTACATGTTTAGTGTAATTTATAAGTAAATTCTGATAAAAAAGAGAGGAGAATATATGCTTTAATTTATTAGTTGAATTTCAAGATTTTAAATTAGGTTTGTAACATGAAATTGTGAACCCTAGCTAAACTAGTTTTCTTTAATGCTAATTAGTACTTGAAAACTTCAAAAAAGATTTTCGATCAAGCATTTTGTGAGCTTGAGAATTTTTATATGGTTAATGATAGTTTTATTATGATATAAGGCATTGAAGTGATAGCTATCAACCATTTTGTACTGTTTGACTCATGTGGATATATATATATATATATATAATGTTCATTATTATATTTGTAATTGGTTTCACTTCCATTTCTATACCGGTTATTTGACCGGTGATTGGTGTGATGATTGCAACCTTATTTGATCAACAATATGTATAATACTGAATGCATGTTAATAAGGTGGTTGATAAATGGGAAAATCTATCTTGAAGGTTGAGTGGAGCCCATCCAGGTTCATAAGGAGCTTCTTAATATCGTACATGAAAGTTCATAGAAATTTCATGTGAAGGTGCATCAATGACCTTTATCATTTATCATTTATCATGACGACCAATGTACATTTCTAACTTGAACGTCTCATAACCCTTAATTTGATGAGTGAATTGTGAATAAATGAATACTCCTCCATTTTATATCATCATGCTTTGCAAGGCTAAACGTAAAACAAAGTTAGGTTACAAAATCCCTACTTACAGTTTTTCATATTTGTGGTCCCAAAAGTTTGGACCATCAGTATTATTTCTACCCGGGTCATGTTTTTAAGGTCACTTCCACTTTAATTAGTCTGCACTTTTAATTTCATGTTCTTCTCAAGTTTCAGGATTTTAATTTACCATTCTCTGTATTCCAATGGCATAACCACATTTAGGGCCTTATGCATGATAACCATAATGCAGCCCCGACTGGTTCCAATCGGTTCAGGGATATCCGGATCGGTATATCGTTGAGATTTGGAATTTACCACTCCGTCCGATCCGGACATATTTTTTTTTATATAAAAACGAGTAGATAGGAATTTCTGTTTTTAGTAGTACTAGCTACTTTTTTTAATTTTGATAGAGTCTAAGGACTAAGGACTGCTAGTCATTTATTACAAAAAAAAAAAGAAAAATAGACCTTTTATTTTATTTTTTTAATAATTAGGACAGTATATACATACCGGTCTGGAGTCGCTCCAGTCCAGAATATTATTCCTCAGGTTCTAAATTTGGATGTATTTTTACTTTTTAGATTGCAAAATCTTGAAGCTCTTTAGGTTTCAATAGTCTGAAAATCCATTTTTAAAGTGCACGATTAACTATGAAACCAAGCGGTATATGCACTAAATGAACAGCTATATTATATGAACGTACGTAACGATTTGCAACTACATTTAATCCATGTAAGGTATATTTGTATATACCATTTCTTGGCCAACAATGACTTGCACAAGGTTCATATGGATTTACTTATATGTAAATGTGAGCAACTAAGAAAAATTGTGATATCAGTATCAACTGGTCTAAAGTCTTAATGCATTGTAGAGGGGGTACGTACCTTTCATAAGCTTGACTGCAATTCATTTCATTTTCCTTAAATGGTAGGGAAAATTGATCAGTTGTGGTCCAAGATAAGTGGACATCAGGTTTATTGTTTAACATCATTTTCCACTTGCTGTGGCATGATTCTCAAATTTCAAAGAAACTGCAACATTTGAAATTGAAAAACACAACTAAATGATCAAACAAACAGTATCCCAAAAATTGTGCATAGAACATGAATATTGTAATTTGCTTTATGTTATTAGAAGACTCTATATATATCACCAACACTCTTTTTGAAAGGAGGATGAATTCTAGTTCGCATTGTGTGGAAGATAATTAAGCGTGATTTGCTTCGATTCTGAGCTAAACTCTATGGTATTTCCGTATTTAGCTCAGTGATGTAGTATCTTCTATATTGGAGGATGAACATTTTGTTCAACTTCTGCATAACCTCTCAACATTTATCATATACAGATGCTTAGATATGGTTATGTTTGAATCTTCCGCAAATTTCTAGTGGATTCTCTATGTATGGTGGCTTGCCATTAATCATGGTCAAGTTTCTTTCTTCACAACGTTGCGTGAGAAAAAAACCAAGCGCAAAGGAGTCTTGAGTCTTGACAAGGCCTCAATTCTTACTCATAGTAATTGTTGCAAGCTTCTCACCAACCAATTGATAAAAAAAAGCTATGTTTTGTAAAAACTCTCTCTTGATTTTGCGAGATCTCTCTATTATGTAACTAATTAAAAACTAATTTCAATGACAGATCATGCTATATAAGTAAGTTCGACGCAAATTTTAAATAATATAAAGTGTTATCATATTATCTGGTCACGAAAGGAAAAAGAAAATTCAAACTAAGTAAATTCATCATTTCACTACCATATCACATAACACAAATAATACATTATTTTCATTTCTATACACTTAAAACAACTTTAAAATTATAAAATAATATGGGCCCGCCACAAGCCTTGGGCCGGGCCTGTGCTTGAGACAAATTTCCCGAGCCCAGTTCGGACCTCTGAAAGCCATCCCTAACTGGCCCATAGCGACCCGATCAGTAATGATTTAATTTTGGGTTCGCATAAACTAAACTTATATTTTCCTCGCCAGTAATTAAGTCAGTAACCACTCCACCCAAAAATCTCTCCATAATATCATCATCTTGTTGGCACTTGGCACAGAGTCTCTGATCAACCTCATCAGTCAAAGCCGATCTCATTTCTCATCTTCGTATCAAACTGTAAGTTAGGTTTCTTCTTCAGTCGACTCTGTATTCTCCTTTCTCCGTCATTCATATCATCAATATCATGCTCTTATTTTCATTTTTACTATCAATGAGACACTTAGACTCTAGATCGTATGGCATCGATTCGTAATAATCAATTTGGCTGTGATTTGATCCGAATCAAATTCAATTACATGCAGATAGTTTTTTTGCTGTGATTTTGATCGGAATCGAATTCAATTACACGTAGATATTTATTTTTAGCTGTGATTTTGATCGGAATCTAATTCAATTACATATACATATTTATTTTTAGCTCTGATTTTGATCAGAATCGAATTCAATTACATGTATCTTTATTTTTAGCTGTGATTTTGATCGGAATCGAATTTAATTATATATGTAGATATTTCCTATGGAAAACATTCAGAGTGTTGATTGCTTGGAAGGGGAGCCTTCTGCAAAACGATGTCATACATCCAAGGCTGTTGTTGAATTAAGTGATCTTCCAGATGAAATTTTGTTTGATGTCATATCACGTTTACCGCTTAGGGAAGCTGGGCGTACTAGTATACTTTCGCCTCGATGGAGAGACATTTGGAAGCACACCACGCGGCTTGCTTTTGAATCGGAGACTGTATTAAATAGGCTTGCAATAGCAGAGGATGATGAGTTGCCTGGAGCGAGGATTAGGTATGGCCAATGGGTGAATCAGGTGATTGCATCGTGCAGAGTGCCCACGCTGTTAGAATTCAGGATCTGTTTTGATTTTGACTCCCGGTTTATATATACGCTTAATAGTTGGTTATCGTTTGCCTTTGCTCATCAAGTTGAAAGGTTGGAGTTGGACCTCGTAGGACATCGTGAGTCTTGTGCCATTCGCTGGGAGGAGTTAGAGAGTCACAATTATCATTTGCCGGTAACCTTCCTTAGCGAAGGGGGAACAGGGACATCTTGGTTTCCTAGTCCAGATGAGCTCAATATTCCTCGACCCCCCTTCAACTTTGAGTCTCTCAGGGCTCTAATCTTTAAAAGTGTGGATGTTTCCAGTGATGTCATTGAGTACGTGCTACGTCACTGCCCATCTCTAGAGGAACTGGTGGTGTGGGCATCGTGGAAGTTAACGGATCTTGAGATCTCAGGTCCCTCCCTCAAGTTGAAACACTTGGAGATTCGAAACTGTGAGCTTTTACTCAGTCTTAAGGTGTCCAACATAAACCTGAGGTCTATTTGCATTGTTAAATCGTCAGTTGGTAGGTACTCATTTGAGAATCTACCGAAGCTTGTAGAGCTCTCCATCACTTCAGCACCTTCAAATTTCTACCATGATGTCTCTTCTATGATTTCTTGTTGCCAATCCCAGTTGGAAGTTTTAACTTTATGTGGTTGGAAGCCTAAGGAAATTGTAAAGCTCCATGATTTCCCAGTCTTTACTAAAGTGAAGAAGTTGGCCTTAAGATTTTGGGCAGACAGAAACAATAATCTCCTTGGAGTGGTTTGTTTAGCAAAGGCAGCTCCTTTACTGCAGGAGTTTGATGTAGAATTAGCATGGTCTGATCCTTGCAAAACTGAGAAACTAGTCGAGAAGGCTGCAGGATACCCCCACCAGTTCCTTAAGATATTGAAGATCTCTGGATACTGTGGTAGAACCAGTGAACTGGAACTAATAAGGTACTTCTTGGAGAATGCAGCTGCACTTGAGAGAGTAATCGTTGATCCTCGCAAGCTTTATAAAACCCGTAAACCTATGTGTCGTGATGAAATTGAAAATGAGGAATGTAGGCGGAGTGTCGTAAAGGATCAGCTTGAAAGGGAGGTGCCTGAGCACATAGAACTTGTTCTTCTGTGACTTCATGAAGGAATGTAGGGGAGGTACCTACATTTTGCCATATAGTTTTTCTTGTTCCCATTAGTACCTTGCATAACTGTTATCTTCAATGTTTACAATAAGAGGGAGAGACCAACTAATGTGTATTTTCTTCTGTTGAAAAATAAACTGTCTGGTCCTTATTTTCTTCGTTTTGTTGGGATATTATATTTTACGAGTATCTTTAGCTTTCTATCCACTCACATGAATTACAATTTACAATAACTAATAAATGCATGAATTTAATTAGGAGTAGAATTTAAAACTAGACGAAGTTCATTGAATCATTTTCATACAAGGAAGAACAGGAGAACAAACGATTTTGTAATTTGTATCTTGGTCGGACTGAAAAGGAAAAATCTCCTGTAATTCCAAAGCAAGCGCCAATAACCGGACAAATATATTAAAAAACTCCCTCCCAACAATTTTTTTTTTCTAAAAAACAAACCCTCTCAATTATTAAATTACACTAACTCCCGCAAAACAATTATAAGCATTGCACTCGGGCCTCGGCCTCGTAACGCAAACTCAGTTTTTCATTAACACAATTTAAATTTGAAATAAATTAGTACTGGTTTGGACGGATAAGGGATTTTGTGCAACATTTATTATTGTTTTGGGGGTATTTGGAGCAATGCTGATAATTTGGGACGGATAACGTTTATATAAGTACAATTGAAGGGTGTTTTGGGTAGTTTACTCCCATTCCATCCTACTTTAATTATTTATTCCCAAAGCCGGCTTTTCATTCTCAACTCATCCATCACTCATGCAATCCGACTGTTCTACTACTCCCAGATCTGCAGTTCATTGGTGAGGTCTACTTTCTCTCTAACTTTTTGTTTTTGTGTTTCAATTCTTGGCTTTAAATTTTTGTTGAAATTAATAGGCTACTAATCATGAATGGATTACTTTTCATCAACTTCTTGATGCATGATATTTGTTAAATCAATCTTTCTAGCTATTAGGTTTATTTATGTTCCCATTTGGTTTACCTTTGTCTCAGTTATATACTTGTTGAGATTGATGAATGATGACGTCTGTGTATAAACATTATGTTTTTAAATGAAGAACAAAACATCAATTAATCACAGATTAATTTATATATGGACTGGGAATTGACTGGGACTAGCAACTTGACTCTCTGTAGATCTTGCTAATGAACAAAAGACTGAAGCATTATGGAGGAACGTCAATTCCAATACCCTTTTGAGTGGGTTTTGGGAGAACTTCGGAAAAGCCTGAAAAGAGCCAAATGCTTCCTATGGGGTATTAGGAGCGAGTTGGGAAGTCTTTGGGGTTGTGATGATCGAATAAGTCAGCTTCCTGATGACATTCTAGTAGTTATCATATCTAGTTTACCTTTGAAGGAAGCTGGGCGTACTAGTATCCTTTCATCTCGGTGGATAGACTTGTGGAAGCACACACCGCGGCTCAATTTTGAAGACACTAGTGCTTTAGATAAGATTGCTTGGGCTAACTGGATATTTGGTGAAGTGGAGAGGTTTTTTTTTTTTTTGAGGAAAAAGGTGGAAAGGTTGAAATATCAGCAATGGGTGAACAAGGTTCTTGAATCTGGCAAGGCTTCCCCCCTGTTAGAATTCAGCGTGCACTTTGATTTAGACTACTCTCAGCAATCTGTTATTACTGTGTGGCTGGCACATGCTTTTGCTCGTCATGTTCAAAGGTTTGAGCTGAATCTTTCAGAGTATGGCGAACGAGTTTATAACTATAATTTCCCAGAAGAGCTCCTAAACTATGCCAAGGGTCCATCTCAAGTACAGCAGTTCCACATTGAGTCTCTCACAGTGTTATCTTTGAAATGTGTGGATGTTTCCGGTGAGGCCCTTGAGTTCTTTTTAAAATACTGTCCATCACTTGAGAAATTGGTGGTCTGGGGCTCGTCTCAGTTAAAGACGCTTAAGGTTTCAGGTCCATACCTAAAGTTGAAACACTTGGAGATACAAACTTGCAATCTTTTCCTTCGCCTTGACATCTGTGACACAAATATAAGATCTCTATCTGTTCTAAGATCAAAGCCACAGATCTTTCTTGAGAGCCTTCCGATGCTTGTCGAGGTCTGCATCTCCTCACCCGCTTCTGGTTTCTTCAGCAAGGTCTTCGGTATGCTCTCTTGCTGCCTCTCACAGTTGGAGGTTTTGACTTTAAGTGGTTGCAAACCTAAGGATATCAAGAACCTTACTGTGTTTCCAGACTTGAGTAAACTGAAGAAGTTGGTTTTGAGATTGTTTGCAAATGGAAATGTAAATATCCTTGGAAGTGTTCTATTTCTTAAGGGGGTTCCTAATCTAGAAGAGTTTGTCATCGAACTGGTAGGGTATACAACATCTACAGCTACAAACCAAGTCCAGGACATTGCAGGATCACCACACTGGTCGCTCAAGGTGCTGAAGATTTCTGGCTACTATGGTCAAGGAGGTGAACTTGAGTTGGTAAAGTACATTTTGAAGCATGCAGTTAGACTTGAACGAGTCGTTGTTGATCCTCGCATGATGTTCTGCTCACGACCCCTTTCGGGTTGGGAGATTTGGTAGAACAGAATAGGTGGAACTTCATAAGGCAACAACTTAAAAAAGTGATGCCCAACCATATAGAATTGGTTCTTCTTAATTTCATGTAGGAATATATATGTGGTGTTATGACTGATGACAATGCATATGTTTGATGTTTGCAAGTTATACAATTTCAGGGCATTGGCATGAAATAAGAACACTAATGGCATGATGAAAGATTCTCCAAATGAAATTATGCATACTAACAAGCTGAGCTGAGGTAGTAGTATATGTATTTAATTTATTTGGATAGAACAGAGTCATCTAAAAATTTAATAATTGAAACTAAAACACTAGGTTTGCAAACTTTATATAGGAACTCTCCTAGATGATTTTGGTTTTTATATATATATATATATATATATATATATATATATATATATATATATATATATATATATATATATATATATATATATATATATATCATTACATATCTCTTTAATAATAAGGTAAATAGTTTAGCTTTTGATGAGGTAGAACTCATATTCTATTTTATTCTTATCAGTTAATAATTAATCATCACAAGTTATGATAAAATTAACTTCATGTACCCGAGCAATAGTATTAACTTCATGTACCCGAGCAATAGTACTTAGTTCATTGATGCTTGGTAGTACTAGCTCGGGTTCATGAATTTACTTTTATATGATAACTTGTGGCATGAAATGAATGATGATTGGGGTTGTGGTACATGAAATGTTCTGTATTCGGGTCCTTTTGCCGGAGTTTGGTAGGGTATCATAGTGTTTAGTGCGGGTGTATTGAGAAGCGCATTACTTATACTTCATCTTTGTAATTTTTTGGATAATTGTGAATAAAATATTAAAATGAATTACCATTTAAAATATAATGTCAACTATTAGTTAGATGTTGGGAGACTTTCAACAAACCAACAAAATTTTAGGACTAAAATTTGTTACTTCCACCCAAAAATTATATTATAAAAGTATATAGTTTTTATATTTTTATAATATAACATTTTAAATTATTTTTTTATAATGAATTATGATTAATTTGATGTTAAACCGAATATAAAAGAAAGTCATCAGAATCAAATGAGATTTTTTTAAACGTTTTCGGAGAAAGTATAACATTAGATTGGCTCCATAATATTATTGGTAAAGATGTTTGATGAATGTATTCCTGAAGCATTTTTTTGTACTTAATTTAGTTCGTTTCTAATAATAAAAAAATTCTGGCGTTAAAAAAATAGAGATATTATTATTAACATGTAGAGAATAAATACATATGTGGGATCATAAAACTTATATAGATGCCGGGATGGTAAGGGTGTAGAAGTACTACGTAAGAAGTTGGAAGTTCGAATTTTAACGAAGGGATATGGTGGTTTAAGTATTTTTTTGGACATACACAAGTAACGACTCATCAACAACACTATCACTTTTTTTTCTCATATTCCTCGTAATTGTAATAGGGCATATCCATAGTTGGCGCATTCATCATAGTTAGCCCTTCCAACTCCGTATCAAGGTCAGGATCAATCTCGTCACAAGCATCAATCGCGTCACTAGCATCAATCTCGTTACTACCACCAATCTTTATCTCGTAATAATCTTCATCCTCACATTTTAGCTTGTTATCGTTCAAAAATACCTTAATGAAAGGAACATAGAAATTTGTAGCTAGGAATTTGACCAAATAGGTAGCTCATATGTCCAATGTGATTGTGAGGGAGTTGATTTGTTGTCGTTATGATCCGGATATATCTTCCATTTGAAATTGGATGAAATTATTCTTAAAATATTACTTTTTTAAAGATAAAACAGAGAAAGGCCACTTCGATTCCAATTTCCAAAATCTTCTTTCATATCCTTTGAAAGGTGAAACGGTAAATACAGTTGACCCAAATTCCCCATAGCCTTACCCAATTCTACATTTCTGCTCATTATTCCATTCTTGTTCTGGTTGAAAAGAATCCTCGCCCGATCGCCGAGCTAACCTTCTCTATTTGATTCATCGGTAAGTTCAAGTTCTTGCGTTGCTGATTCATCTGTATTTTTCCATTTCCATTCAACTCTCGCATAGAATATTCTTCTTTTCACTTACGCCCATTCATATTTGATTTGATGCTTCTTTCTTGTTATTATTTTTTGTTGGGTATTTTGATTCTTTCTCTTACAACTGTTTGGTTATGACTGAGTATGCATTTTAATTTTATCAACAGTCTGTACCCCTGTTTTTTACTGGGGGAAATTGAATCAAATGGATGAGAACTCAGACGAGGGTTGTACTAGTTTGATTGGGGGAAATTGTTCAACTACAAATATAAGTGTTGTTGATGTTGTCGATGATGTTGTTGATGTTGTCGATGATGATGATCGAATAAGTTCACTCCCGGATGAGATTCTCATTCTTATTGTATCTTGTTTACCGGTGAAGGAGGCTGCTCGAACTAGCATTCTTTCTCCTAGATGGAGAAACTTATGGAAGCTCATAACACGCCTGAATTTTGAAGATGAGAGTGAACTAGTTCTTATGGCAAATGATGTTGATGAGCATGTACGTCGTTCTGCAACGATTAGGTATATCAAATGGGTGGACGAGGCACTTCACTTGTGTCGATCGCCTACCTTGTCGCAATTCCGTGTTTGTTTTGATCTCTCAATCGATTGGAAATTCACTCTTGATATGTGGGTTAGATATGCCTTTGCTAAGCAAGTTGAAAGTTTGGAGCTGGACTTATCTGAATGTGGTGATAAAATTCGCTTGATTCATGGAGCACATTATGACTTTCCAGAACTGTTATTTGCTCATCCCCAGAGTCCATATCGATATGCACAGTTAAACTCTATCTACACCAAGATTATGCTGGAAGACTACAAACTTCCTCCAAGACCATACAGCTTCGAGTCTCTCAAAGTATTGAGTTTGAAGTGTGTGAATATTTCGGAAGAATCTATTCAGTTTTTTTTGGTTCGTTGCCCGTTTCTTGAGCGATTGGTGGTTTGGGGCTCAAACAAGTTATCCAATCTTCAGGTGGGTCCTTCCCTCAAGTTAAAGCACTTGGAGATAGTCGATTGTGAAAATCTAGAATGCATCAAGGTGTGCGACACAAATATTACGTCAATCTGTTTTGCAAGATCAGACGGAATACAGGGTATACTCTTGCTTGAAAATCTGCCTATGCTAGTTGATGTCTCGATTACTTCAACCTCTACAGATTTTTTCAATGAGGTGTTTAACATGCTTTCTGGATGCCTTTCCCAATTGGAGACCTTGACTCTGTGTGGTGCCAAACCTAAGGAAATCGTGAAGGTTCATGCATTTCCAGAACTCACAAAAGTAAAGAAGCTGGTCTTGCGATTTTGGGCTGATAGGATTGATGATAACTTTCTTAGACTTGTTACTTTTGCAAAGGAAGCTCCTTTACTGCAGGAGTTTGTTGTGGAGCTGGCCTGGTATAATCCTTCCAGGTTCAAGAAAGAAGTTGAAATGGCTGAAGGAGTGCCGCACGAGTTCCTCAAAGTTGTGAAGATCTTTGGATATTGTGGTCGTACCGGTGAACTACAATTATTGAGGTACTTTTTGGAGAATGCAGTTGCACTCGAGAAGATAATCGTGGATCCTCGCAAGATTTTCAAAACGCGCAAAGCCCAGTCTAGTATAGATAAAGAAAGCGAAGAAAACAGGCGGAGTTTAATCATGCAACAGCTGGAAGCGGAAGTTCCCGAGCACATCGAGTTGGTTGTTCTTTAACTGCATATGGTTTATTCTGTCAAATTGTTGGCATTCCTTCTCAGAGACTTAAATGCAACAATGTGGAAGCTAATGGATCAGCAGCTTTTGACATGGTGCTCCAAAGATGATCTCTATAATTGCTCCTGCACTAATTCCAGCTTTTTGACAGAAGCCGCCGATCTAAAATCCAGGTTTTCCAGTCAACAAAATCCTAACCAATGAAGCTACCAACATGAATACATCAGTTTACAAAACATTACTAGTCTAGAACAATACAGTTTCAATCCAGAATGTATTTGTATCACAGAGTCTCACATTTACATACAAGGAAGAACAGGAGAAGAAACGCTTTTGTAATTAGTATCATGTGAATTCATAATTTGTAGTTTGTTGTCGAAGAATAACGCATGCATTATTAGTATTAATGTAGTATTATATACTTACTCCATTTCATTATTTCATTAGTAACTTCCTCTTCGGTCAACTGCAATCACACGTTTGAGTCATATATTACACCTAAATTATATTGATAAAAAAAATTCCAAAAAATATTTAAAATACTACAAACTTCTGAACTTTAATTACATAACTTTAAAAATGAATTGCATCCTATAATTTAGGAGTAACGTGCGGTCAAATATAAAACTTGTTGACCGAAGAGGAAGTTACTAATGAAATGGATAAAATGGAGGAAGTAGTAGTTAGTTAAATTATACTTACCAGGCCGGAGCGTAGCGGGGTCTACTACCTCCATTTGACGTTGTTTGGCTCCGGCACTGCGTGCGCAACGTATCATGTGGTGTAACGACATTGGTACTCGATCAGGCTTTGGGAATAGAGTATTCCCTTTCCAAATTCATACATAGCATAGTAGTAGCTGGAATAGGCAAATTGGAAGAGCTCGTACTTTAAGCATGCATTGCGTTAAGGGATTGTTCACTACTATATGCTATGTTTGCGCATGACTTGAAACTTGAAAGCCTTCCCTGGCTCATCCGTAGGGTAAATTGCATTTTTGGCCCTCTAACTCTCCATTTTAGACACGTGAATTGTGCCTATGTGGACGAACTGAGGTTAACATTTTTGTGAACTAATGCGAACGAACTATGTTACGGATCATTTCAAGATTACTTCCCCAAATTATATAGTATAAACCCTAAATTGAATTTTACTTCTTATAACTCCATACTTTAATGTAACAATTCCCTACAAATAGTCAAATAAAATATAGAGGTTCTACTAATATACGTTTGTAGAAATTGACGATCAACATAAATACAACACCGGAAAGAGATGGCGAATAACACTTACATGGTCAGGAAAAGTAATCGACCTACAAAAGCAAACAAATCGGAACAATCAAATCAGTTGCGGCAGGGCAAAAAATGTTGTAATTCTACAATCGATGTTGAGATCACAGAAAGCAAGATCAGATCTAGAGAAAAACGGATAAAATAGAGTCGGAGTGAATTACCGCGGCGGAGATAAACGGGACGACGACGGTTTCCCAATTCCCTCTAATTTCCAGTCATGTGTTGATGAAGTGTGTCAAAGTGCGGTCCGGGTCAAGCGGTCAAAGTGTGGTTTTTTGTGTTTTATCACATGTGGATATGAGATGGAGTGACATGGGATGACAAACGTTCAGTTCATTTACATTGGCAAGTCATTCAACCGTCGTATTCTCTAATTCGCCCGCTTCACGCTCTCATGCGCCGATTTATACGAAATAGAGGACCAAGAATGTAGAGAGCGCCAAATCGAAGACCAAAAACGCAAAGTATGGAGAGTTAGAGAATCAAAATTGCAATTTAGCCGTCATAGGTAATTGGTGTATGACAATAAGTTAAGTTTGATTTTCATTTCCTAGTTGAGTCTAGATCTTCTTACATGCAATTAGCTTCGGATTCTTGTGTGATATCACAAACCTATACTACTGTTGAGCATTCATAATTGCGAAATCATTACATGTCGAAATCTAATCAAGCACTTGATTTGATTTAGACTTGCTCATTTAGTCATTTATACAAATTATACATTATGTAGCGCTATTTCCAACCACATCTTGCAGAAAATAATTATCAGGAAATTAATTCATTCAACCATTATTGCAATTGTTCAATAATTTTAGAGGAGTTTAGAATTTTTCGTGTAGATTATTTCCATTTTTCGTGTAGATTATTTCCATTATTGCAATAGTGAGTAACAAGCTGCCAAATGATGTTCATGCCACTCTCAAGCGACATCAGGAAAGGAGAGTGTGTTAGTGTCATCCTAGTATCTTCTCTTACTCACTTGGAGCCATTTGACGAACCGGCTCCATCTTTTCAGACAATTTCTTTTCATGTGGCCTTGCTATCGGCAACACCAACATACAATCTATCAAAATTATTCTTTCCATGTGGCCTTGCTAGTTTAATTTCTTTGATTTAGTTCTCTACCATACAATTGTGGTCCAAGTTTGGGTGAAGCAATACTCTACCATATCTATGTTAGATTATGTAAAACCCGTGTTACCCAACATCTAAAAACCCAAGAAACAGGATGAGGATTAGGAGTTTACTTTTGGAAATTTAAATTCAATCTGACTTTAAAATACTCCCAACTGATTGTTGAATTCTAGGGTCAGGCTTCGTCCTGCCTGATATCAGGCAAATTAATCTAAGCCATTAGATCAACTCTTCGCCAAAATTATTTTGGCGATCGCCTTTTCGCCTTATCCTTCACCTTGTTCCCTTATTAATATATTAATTTATAAAATACAATCAAAATATTAATATTTTCTAAAATATTATTTTACTCTCCAAAAATATAAAAAAATTAATAAATAATTTTTATAATTTACTTTTTTTATTGGATGAATTTTTTATTATATTAAATTATTTAAGTTATTTATTAACAAATTCAAAAATATTTTAATTATATATATATAAGCCCAAGTACATGCTCGTATAATAATATAAAATAATAGTAATATATATTAATTTATTTTATTTTTAATATATTAATATTTTTAATAATTATTTTATTTCAAGGTTATTTAAATTAATTCATATTTACTAGATAAAAATAAATTTAAAAAGTTGTTTCGCGTTCTTGGCGAAGGAGAATGACATGTCACACTTTCATTGGGTGCATGTTGTCAGGCAGGGCGAAAGCCGCCTGACCATAGAAAAACCCATGTTTAAATCTATTTAAATCGATTTTGATTGAGCAGAACTGAATTGAAAACCTTTTTCTTTTAACTAAAGATAATAGGACCTTAAGTTCAAACATTGAATCTGTTGAAGAACTTACATACTGTTTAATAGCTTGCAAGAGTGAAGATATATGTGATTAGGTCTAGTATCTGTATGATCGAGTAACGCCTTGATTGATGTTTGTTATTATAATGAAGCTTTTCAGACTAGCGAGAATTAAACTGTGGAAGATAACTTGGGTCAATCTAAAGAAGCAACACAGAATAGGTAAGCATTGTTTTCACTCTATGCCTTCGAAATTTTTGTTTCGTGTATATTTTGTCAGCCTTAAAATTTTGAGCTGCTGATGTTATGTGATTCTTTAGCAAATTATATTTCCTATGTTTCAAATATCAGTACTGCTAAATGGATTGATAATATTTGGTTATGTCTTAAATCGACTTATATAACTTTCAAATGAGAAAATCTCATGTTATTTGCATTATCCCTAGGATGTTAGAAATGTAGATGGTTATATCAACAACATGAAGAAGCACTCACAGTACAAGAAAGATAGAAATTAGTGACGCAAATTAATTAGCGACGCATAACCATGCGTCGCTAATTTTAGCGACGCATAGCCCATACGTCGCTAATTAGCGACCCTTGAGCTTTGGTCGCTAAATTAGCGACGCATGGTTATGCGTCGCTAATTTTAGCGACCCATAGCCCATGCGTCGCTAATTTTAGCGACCAAAGCTCAAGGGTCATTAAATTAGCGACACATGGTTATGCGTCGCTAATTTTAGCGACCCATAGCCCATGCGTCGCTAAAATTAGCGACGCATAACCATGCGTCGCTAATTTAGCGACCAAAGCTCAAGGTCGCTAATTAGCGACGCATGGGCTATGGGTCGCTAAAATTAGCGGCGTATGGGCTATGGGTCGCTAAAATTAGCGACACATGGGCTATGGGTCGCAAAAACTGCATAATTTTAAGGTGGGTCTCCTCACATTCAACTGGAGCTATAGGGCTCATCTGTTATCGGATTGGTGCGCATAACCTACCGTTGGATACCTCGTTGAGTTATCTACGCGTGGACGTTGATTTAAGGTTGATTCAATATTGTATGAAGGAGTTATGGATGAAATGGCTAGACTGCACTAATCTTGCACACTTGAACGACTCTAAAACCTTTATTCGAACTTCTGAATATGTGCTTCTAAGGTAAGTCTAAGTTTTTCCCAAATGAATTTCTTGGCTTAAATCGAACTACGGTCACTCACGAACATATCCATGGAGATCGAGAAACTTCAACAAGATCACTTTGCAGCGTTTTAAGCTCAAAATCACAGTTTCGTACCTAAGTGCTTGAAACATGAAAAATATCAAAACGTGACACTATTCTACAAAACTAAAAGAAAAAAACACTTAAGAAATAAGGAGTGCACAAAGAATATAAAATAACACCAAAACTGAAGTCCGTAACTAAGTAACCCCAACCGTTCAAAAAAAAACTATTAGTGTCTAAGTAACTCAACCGTTAAGAAATAAAAAAAAATTAAAATTTTTAGTGACCTATTCCTTAGATAGTCCACTTAGTAATTGAGATATCTCAAACCGTATGAAGATATAAACGGTTTATAAATATAAACATATGGAAGTGACTATAAAGAGCAACAACTATATATTATCTAGAACTTATACAAGAATTATCACAAGTATTGGTAGCCGAGCAGGTTCGAAACTCAGGAAACACAAGGTGGACTAGAGAGGAGAATTTATTTTTAATAAAATTTTCCAAAAATGACCGATTTAGCGACGCATGGGTCTATGCGTCGCTAAATTAGCGACCCAAAAATGGGTCGCTAATTTAGCGACCATTCTATGGGTCGCTAAATTAGCGACGCTTGACCCCATGGGTCGCCTCGCCATTTAGCGACCAAGCGTTTAGCGACGCATTTTCTATGCGTCACTAAACTGCGTTTTTCTTGTAGTGTCATCACATGATGAATCTAGGAGGCAAGAGGTATAGTTAAACAATTTAGTCTATGCTGAATGTTGATCATCTCGCAGGTCTCTTGTTGTTGTTGATTAGATATTAATGCAGTCATCTTTCATAAACAATTTACCTAGTGAAGTGAATGTATAGGAATTGTGTGGAGCTCTTCCTAGAATTGTGTATAAATTGCAGTACTTTTCATTTCACTACGCATGTAGTGCTACAAGTTCTTTCTAAGCTAATTCAGTGTGAACTGTACATGTGCTTTCTCTGATCTTTTTCAATGTTTTGATTTGCAGTTTCATTTCGTGTGGGACTTGAGACAAGATTGTTTCGGTTTCGTGCAGCTTTCCAAGTCTTCTATGATTCAGGCTCGAGATGTATAATCATACACATTATGTATTTGCTTCTGCCTTTATAAGAAGAAGTACAGTTGTATATATAGACTAATTCGAACGACATTGAGAAGTTCGCTAAAACGGAAATGGAAATGGTTTATAATGATTTGAGCTGAAGTGTTTCCGATAATTGTGTGGCATGTTTCTGATTATTTGAGCTGAAGTGTTTCCGATAATTGTGTGGCATGTTTCTGATTATTTGAGCTGAAGTGTTTCCCTTTTTATGGTCAGCTGCAGAAACTTTTCAAATTTGTAAACATGTAGATCTCATAGAAGTTGTGTCACATCTGCAGTCCTAAACCGATCAGGGTAACATTTATCTTGGAGATCTTTTTTAAATTTGCCATACCTGGAGGAGTTTGTATTGCCAATGAGCTAAAAATGTTAAGCATTTGACGATTTTCTTTTGTAGTGATTCCTCAACCTTGGCGGCCTTCATTGATTATTTAGCCTACTTCGGGTATTATCCTTGATTTAATATAAAAAATTTTGGTGTTCTGCTCATACATGTTCTTGTACAAACTGTTTTGGAGTTGAAGCACAATGTTCAGAATCATTCAGCGTCATGTGCACTTCTTACAGGTACCGTTCTACTTACATATACTTGTCGGTGCTCAGCAGCATAAAATGGAACTTGCGTCATGGACATCAGTAGGTGACGCATAGTATGTATATTTGGCAATTTTTTTGTCATGGTATATTTGGAACTTCTCTGCCACTTTTGATACTGATATGACATACTAAAGTCCTTGCATTTTTATGATGGGTTATAATGGGTGTTTAGTCTAGAATATACAGACATGACATACTACAATAGCTTTGCATTATTTGTAGGTGCTATAATTATGCATACATTGAGGATACATTCATCATTTTGTTCTCCTGGAGTCCTGGTATATACTGAACAGTTACAGCTAGAGTGACATGAAGAACCTGACAAAAGTGGGGTGTTTTATAATGGTATTATTCTCGCTTTTTGCGAGATGTAGCGAATTCGATTCTCTCGCTACATATAGCCTTGAACATATTGAACTAACTTGCTTATTATTAGTAAGTCTGTATAGAAATATGAAATATTAGTAGATGATGACATGAGTTATTGTTTGTTCAAATTTTTTAATAGTATGTGCTTCTCAATATTCAAGTTTTAACTACTATGTTGCTCAATGTTGAGGAGTTGTTAACTTATGACCTGCATGTTTTGATACAGTGAACGTGGATGTTCTCTGCTTCTTGATGGCATTGATGATACGAAATCAGATTAGGTCGGCGCTTTGGTTAACTACAATATGTACGCCTCAACAGAGTATAGTACGTTTGGACTCAGAGAATCATGTATGTTACTGACTGTATCATGTTTTAACGTATTCATTTGTGTATCATGTCACCAACATTTGTTTCGTTTCTATTATGTTTTAATGCTTTTCTTGTGTCTTTAGAATTATTTATGCAATTTGTGAACAAATTAGAAAGGTGCATATATATGTTTGTACATCAAATACTCTCAGGCGTTTGCAGTTTACAGTTTGAATAACTTTTGTTGTATAACCGTCGGAGTTCTATTTCTGCAGCACTAGATACGATTAGAATCTGCGTCATGATTTGCATTATGGTAAATTGGTAATGTTGAGAATATTTGTGATCATGGACCTGTATATGGGTCTTTGTAATAGATTTGTTGTTGTTGGCTAGCATGATTTGCAAGAAACGGGTAAAAGGAGTAAAATTCTAAATTTTTTTGGCTGTAAAAATGGTTGAATGGTAATTTAGTGGTAATTATAGTTGCTTTTTGGTAGTATTACTGTTGTATTAATTATGTATTTAGAACATTTTGAGACGCCTACAAGGGTCACTAGAGAAACATTTAGTGACGCTTTTTGAAATACAGGGGAGACCCATGCTAATTGTGACACTTTAAAGTGTGTCTTTATCCGGCTGTGGGGAGTGGGGACGCTGCTATTGCGACGCCGAAAAGGGTCACAACAGGTCATTGACCTATTACCACCCTCACCTATGAGACCCTTTTCAAAAGAGTCACTATAGACCCCTATAGTTACGCTTTTTGGGGTCTCTAAAGCCTTTTTTTGTAGTGCTATACAAGCCATTAGATTTCCCATCCTAATGGCTAAAAACTACCTAAATTTCAACCCTACTAATCAATTTGGAAATGCTATTTCCAATCCTATACCAACACTAAATTTTAATCATATATCAACACAACTCTTAAATGAAATAGTAGTTTGAATAAAATACAATAACAATTCAACTTCATTATGAGGCATAATCCCCCGGATCCACGGAGCAAAAGCTCAATTAATACCAATTCTACTATATTAGCTCGTAATAGCAGAAAACACCCAAAATTCTAGGGTTTACGATAACCTCTTCGCCATAGCTAGACTGGAGATAGAGTCATTCTATGGAGTGGCGACACTCCAAAGAATAATTTTCATTGCGGATTTTAGTTTAATTTCAAATTAGCCCGCAATTGAGACTCATGTGTTTGATGTTGTGGATATTGTCTCATTGATATTTTATCTTGTTTACCGATAAAGAGTTCGAATATTGAATTAGGACATTTAAATTTTACTATATCATTTATTTTATTATCAATGGTAAATATTTTGAAGTTTGACATAGGGTATCATAAAATTTATCTTTTTCGAGATTGTATTTATGTATTTCACGTTACTTTTGCCCAAATTATGCATATTTGGCAGCATGCATTTCATTGGTTTGCAGCAAGCTTGATAAGGTAAGACATCTCTGACTTTAATTGGTGGAATTAATATCATTGTACTCAGATGTATATAAAGTGTGAGATATCTATATGTTTGGTAAATGACTATTTTATAGCAATCATAATAATTAGGTGAAATATCTAACAATGATTTCTAATATTATAAAATATAAGACTTAGTTGGTATAATTGATTTTGCTAATCGTTATACTCAAAGATCTAAAATAATCTATAATAATATGTTAGTCGTGGTTTTTCTCAAAATTTAGCATTGATACAGAGAAGAGAGTTCAGATGAGTTAAACAACAAATTTCCTCTAAGACCAAACAACTTTGAGTCTCTCAAAGTATTGAGCTTGAATGTGTGAATATTTTGGAAGAATCTATTCGGTTATTTTTTGTTCGTCGCAAATTTCTTGAGCGATTGGTGGTTTGGGGCTCAAGCAGGTTATTGAATCTTCAAGTGGGTCCTTCCCCCAAGTTAAAGCACTTGGAAATAAGCGATTGTAAAATCTATAATGTATCAAGGTGTGCAACACAAATGTTACATCAATCTGTTTTGCAAAATCAGGCGGAAGACCTGCCTAGCTATGCTCGTAAATGTCTCAATTACTTCAACCTCTACAGATTTTATCAACAACGTCTTTAAGATGCTTTCTGGCTGCCTTTCCCAACTGGAGACCTTGACCCTGTGTGGTGCCAAACCTAAGGAAATCCTGAAGGTTCATGCGTTTCCAGAACTCAAAAAACTGAAGAAGCTGGTCTTGCAATTTTGGGCCGATAGGATTGATGATAACTTTCTAAGACTTGATACTTGTCTTGTGTTGGTCAGTTCTCGTAGATTGGTAGATGTATGTTGCCAATTGAACTACTATCTCCGTCCGGCTATGCTAAGAATGTTGTGGAGTTCTAGCGAGATGAATCCCTCTAATGGACTGAGTCGATGTATTAGCCACGACGATCTAGGCGTTCTAAAATCCTTGCATTATCGTATTATGATTCAAAGCATATCTTTAGCGCAATCAATTTTTAATGTAAGAACAAATCGGTTCCTCTAGCGCATTTTCAGTTCCGAATGTGATGTCCAAACTCCCTGAATTGTTTCTATACAGTAGCACATTTCACTTTCAGTACCAAACTTCATTTAGTACTACTGTACTTGACAATAATTCAATTTTAGCTTATTTGTAGCGACATACTTGAGTTTTGTTGGTAAATGGTAAGAAAGACTACGTGTAGAGCTCCATTGTAGGTGTTTATGCAACACCGGTTGACAAAACCTTCATTCTTATAATTCTAGAAAAGATGCTAGCAAACACCAGCTGGCCATTATCCGGTGCAACCAAAATAAAATCAATTGGTCATTTGACTCATTTCATGAATTTAAATGAGAAAATTAGATATTGTCAAGCATTTTTTCTACATGTACTAAAGATTAATCTTACAATGTCCATTGAGATCTCCATCAAGTTTATTTGGTTCAAAAACAACAACATAACCTCTAGAGGCCTCGACTTTGATCCCGAGTGGTTTAGGACCAACGTAATTACTCATCTTCTCTTAGTACATCACCAATTCACCATGGCCATTACTATTAGGAATCCACAATGGATTCATGCACTAAATAAGAGAGTCAAGTTGAGCTTCAAACACCTCTAAGGTAAACTACGAGTTTGGGTCTAAAAAAAAAAAAAAAAACCGATTTTGTTAAAAACGTTACCCTGTTGAATAGTCGAAGAGCCGAAAAGATTCCCAAATCGGCCAGTTGGTTTCTTTTCTTACCGAAAATCTCCTCCCAACTTCATCGATCGACACACACAGAGAGAAGAAGAATGAGCGGAACGGTGAAGAAGGCAGCCGATGTTGCATTCAAGGCCGGAAAGCAAATCGATTGGGAAGGTATGGCTAAGCTTATCGTCTCCGAGGAGGCTCGCAAGGAGTTCTCATCCCTCCGCCGTGCCTTCGACGATGTCAACACCCAGCTCCAGACCAAGTTTAGCCAGGTCTTTTTCTCTCTTCAGTTTTGCATCCCTGTGCTGCTGTGCATTTATTTATATTCAGTCGTGATTTGTCTAATTTGATCGATCCTGTTGTTGACTTTAGCTCAAATGGCTTTGTTTTGAGCTGATCTTAGTTTGTGTCCATTGCTTTAATGTTTTATTGTGACATTTTGTTTTTGTTGAGTTTGATTACTTTAACTGATGTATTGATTGATTAGCTGTTTCTATCATTCCAATTTCCAACAGTTGTATCGGATGAAATTGCAAAGGTTTTGGTGTTCATATATAAGAAAAATAAAAAATAAAAAATAACCTGGTAGCTCTCAACAATTTGGATTGTTTTCATCACCAAATGCAACTAATTACCTAGTTGAACCTATAGATGCCATCAGCTTTTATACTCTAATAAGGTAGCTATGAATTTATATACTTTAGAACTTATGTTTTGATCAATTATCCCTGTATTTCCTACTCAGGAACCAGAGCCAATAGACTGGGAATACTACAGGAAGGGGCTTGGCCCTCGCTTGGTTGACATGTACAAACAAGCTTTTGATGGTATGTGCTTGCGTTGATCTTGACATTGTCTTTCAGACTATGAATTTTTTGTTTAACATCTTGCAATTACTTCGGATTTTATTTACTTTTAACTTGAAAGTGAATATAATACGAAAAGTTTTACCCACTCGGTTCTCCGTGACTTATTTAATGTTTTTAATTAGATTTTTACTAACTCTCTGCCACTTTGTAAATTCTTCTATAGATGATAGTTCTAGATTCTAGACATATGAATGTTGGTGCCACGAAGGTTTTTGTGAAGTAACCTAGTGAAAATATGAAAGGCAAAATGAGTTCTTTTGAACAAAATCTCATGACAATAGTTGCATTTGCTGGTCTATTATTTTACAAAAAACTGAGAACATGTTATCTGAGATCACTATGTCGACTTACTAAGAATATTTCATTTGAATATCAATTTGAATTTTGAAGAGTCTGCTTCTCTGAGACTTGGTGTGGTTCATTCTATGGCCATGATGATGCTGATTGAATGTTCCTCTAATTCTGAGCACCGTGTCTTTTCCTCGTCTACCACCACAAACTAGTCAGAGCCCAGTTGAGATCGCATTTGAGTATTCTTGTCATATAATATTGATATTGAGCATTGAAATGCCTGAATATTTGAAAAATAAGCAACTAAGGCTACAATTACTGTTTACTTTAACCTAGAAATGTACGTGACAGAGTGTTCATCACCTGGTCTCTTTAGCAATTTGGCAGCATGGTAAGGAAATTCTGTCATTTGTTGAACCTTGAATATGTAAGCAGTAGTTAGTCTTTGGGGTTTACAAGTATATTAGCTGCTGGTATATGGCTGAGGCTGACCTTATTAGTAATTACTGTTTTTATATCCTTACAGTTAAAAATCAACTACCTAATTCTGTTCTTATATTTTTGCTTGTAGAAATCAAGATTCCAAAGTATGTTGACACTGTCACTCCTCAATACAAACCCAAGTTCGATGCTCTGGTGAGAATAAATATGATCTAATGTCTATTTTATGTCCTTTCTTTGATTACAACTCAGCACAATCTATTCTTTTCAACTTTCTGTAGTCGCACTTTAGCCTAAAGAGTAATTTTGCCTTCTGGTAACTAGAGACGTGCAGAAGTATGCCCCCAATGATTATTTCACTTTTGTCTTCTGGTAACAAGAGACATGCATATGTGCCTCATTGAAGTCAGCCCTAATGATTATTTCCCAGCAGCTAATATCAACGATAGCAGTTATTGTGCTACCTTTTATCCTAGTAAATCAGGATATTCTATATAACCCACAGTATGGATCACAACAGGGTTTTCAAAATTCTGTACCAATAGAAGAAATGTATATTTCTTCCAAAGTGGTGAAATGGTGATCTATATAGTGTCCCCAGAGGCACATTATCTCTTGGATACTACGTTCCAGCAAAAGGTATCTTTGTGCAGTTGCTTCCTAATTCCTATCCACCGCAAAATCTGAACTATTTGCGATCTAATTTTATGAAAACAGTGGTTTTTGGTGAAAAAGTTCACATTCACACACTAGAAAATGATGGTGCATGGCTTTTTGCAACAAAATCAATGTTTGATTTGCCTTTTGACAATACTAGTGAATTCCAGTAACGGTAACCATGAATGGAATGGATTATGCCATCTCTAGCAAGACTTGCCTTAGTATGAGTATCTAAGTACTTGGTCTCAAGTGCTATAGCATAACGGATTGACCTTGAATTTCAAGAAACACAGTGCAGTAGATAGTATGTTATTTATGAGGAGGGATTTATAGAGGTATTAGAGCTTGTAATTTATGATGCACTATGTTTTACTCAACTTAAGGTGAGTCTTATTTTCACAAGAACCAGGCAGAAGGTTTTTTATAATATCAGGCTATTAAGCCACATAGATTTCATTACCCCTCAACAATGTACACAACATGTGAAATGCTAACTTAATTGAAAAAACTCTGATATTTCTTTCTATCATATGTTTATTCTAACATGGAAATTGTTTTGAGTTGCAGTTGGTAGAGCTGAAAGAAGCTGAACAAGCGTCACTGAAGGAGTCTGAAAAGTTAGAAAAGGAAATTGCAGATGTCCAGGAGCTGAAGGTATAAAAACTATAAATACAATTTTTGCATCGATCATCCTAGAGTAGAGTGATTATTTGCTCTCACCATGCTGGCAAATGCATCCTTTTTTTTTTGGTTTCTTTCTCATACTTCGTTTTTTTGGTATCACAGCAAAAACTTAGTACAATGACAGCTGATGAATACTTTGCAAAGCATCCTGAGCTCAAGAAGAAGTTTGATGATGAAATTCGAAATGATTATTGGGGCTATTAGTTTTGATTTCTTGTACGTTGTAAATTGTAACAGTTCATTGCCACCATTTTGAGGTGAAGTCTCAGCTGCAATTTGAAATAAAGATACCATGGTTTTAGAATTCATTCCTTGGTGTTTCAAAGATTGCAAGCATGGAGCACCATTGACAGTTGGCTCGTGTGTTCTAATTTCTAAATAGTCACATGGTGTGAACTTTATTGACTTGATAATTGGATTCTATTTACGTTCTTTTTTTTTTTTTTGATATGGATTGGATAATGTCCTTGACAATGTTCTACTTCACCCACATTTCCGGCAAAGATTAGTATTGTTGTGCCCATGTGGAAACCGATCATTGTGTCAAACTTTGTGTGTTAAATATCACCGGAACTAATGACGAAAACATGTTTTATAAAAAATAACTGAATATTAAATAATGTAACCAAATCTTTTAGATTTTACTCATAAAATTTTTACCTTAAGTTAATACCCCAATAATTTTCTAATATAAATAATTTGTTAAAAATCCACATAAAATTTGATTTATTATATTATTAATCTGGGCTCACTCACATAGTCACATGGTGTATAGAGTATGATGTATTAAATCGTGTTCCGAAGCCGTCAAGAAGAAAAGCCTTTAATAAATAATCTTAGTCCTGATTCCTTAGAAGAAAGAAATGAAACTTATAAACCTAGATAGAGATAGCTTTGGGCAAAAACCGGCAACGAGAGAATGAAAAGAAGACGTTGCCGTCAGATTTGTTCACCAGCGAGTATGAAGAGAAGGAAAAAGGATTTCCAGCTTTTTATTAAAACTCCAGGTATGTTTTGTGACGAACGTTTGCCTGTGAGTTTACTGCCACTAATCTTCTCTGCCAATTTATGAAGGCTACCTACCTGCATTACTAATGTGATCATAGAGTATTTTCTTTTTAATGTTGATATGATGCCACATGATTTACAGTTAGATGGTCTTATAGGTTTTTGTTTCGTATGTTAGTTTGAGTAGAGAGTTTGGCATACGCATGTAAATAAACATCTTAAAGATTTACATTGATTTTCAAGACAGTAGTTCAGCTCAAGTTAAAGAGTTCGACTCAAGTAAGTTTAAAGAAGACGAGTTAATTGCAGAGTCCATCTTTTAAGAGATTTAAGAGACACCTTGGTTGGACTGTTTAGTACTACTTTGCTTAGCCCTAAAGACTATTAGGCTCAAGAGTTCAAGATAAAGTGATTATAATATGTTCGAATTTAAGAGATAAATTGTATTTCGTATAGTAAAATAATGTAGATGCAAGACTTAGGTTTAACGGTGAATCCAGAAATAAACAAATAATTAATTTATAAGTTAAATTTTCACATGCCTGATTACTTGTTCTTTTGTAATATAGACTCACACTTGCATGCAAAATATGTGTTTCAGGTGGTGATAGAGTGGCTTAAGAATGACTCGGGTACCAACTCCACCCTCATTTTATGCTTATTTATAGATGCATATTTAGTTTAGTACGTTTTTTTACGTTTTATTTTTAATCTAAATCGAAATGAATGAAGAGAACCGAATTTGAACTGAACTTATTTTAAATATAAATTTTAATTAGATAAATTTGAACCGAAGATTATATTTTTTAAATTGAATCAAATTATTTTGAGTATAAATTTCAACTATATAAATTTGAACTGGAGTGACTGGGGATTATCTTTTTTAAATTGAATCAAATTAATAGAAATACCAGCCTAGAAAAGATTTTTCCTCTTAAAAAATTTCTTCTTAGTTCACAAATTAACACATATTAATTCATCATGAAGTGTGAATTTTGCTTTGTGTTTGTCAGAACTCAGAACACCGATAGGATGCATAGGGTAACTCGCCGGCAAAAAGCACATTTTAAATATTTTAATTGCAATGAAATCAGAATTGAGCAGCAACCCTAAGGCTTAATCCACCTAAAAGGGAATATTTATTATTTGATCCATATTCCTCCTAAAAAGGAAGGGAACAACAAATCCTCAACGATTTAATTGAAGAGGATTCAGTCTCTCAAGGAGTTGGGTGAACAGCTTCTGAGATGACTCAACGATCCGGGACCAGAAAATCCTTCCTATGGGTTAGAAAGAAGCTAAAGCAAAGCTCAGCTTACGTGCGAATTATGTGAGCTATAGTTACTCATATGAAAAAAAAAAACCTAAACATATTTCCCTTTCTGATTTCTCCTCCAACCCCCCAGTACGGCTCCTTCGGCCATTCCTTTCTTGAACGTTTTTGGCTTTTTCCTAAATCAACCAATTTTCAAAAGCGAACTTAGTGTTTTGTAGATCGCGGCTTGAGACTCCACAAAGCGAGCTTCTCGATCTCCAAAGCCATAGCCATGGGATTGCAAATGCTTTCGGCTCCACATCTTTACATTCTTGAGTCTTGACTGACACACCGGACTTCACTGAGTGAGTCGCACGACCTCTCTTACTGTTCCGCCGCCTTTGCCGCCGACTTAATTCCTCCGCCACAATCGCCTATATTTCAGCTTGTTTCGATTCGTTCACCCGGTCTAGCTCTTGCTTTTTCGTTGAATGCTGCTGCAGAGGTTCTTCTGCGGCTTTTATCACTATTCTCCTTCTCCATTCTTCTCTTCTAAATATCATTCGTTTGGTCCTCTTCTCCCTCTTACTATCGCTCATCCTTCAATCGCCCCCATGCCACGTCATCAGGTATCATTTTGCCAATATCTGCCGCTGTTTGTAATTGCCAATTCTAGTTTAAGCTGCCAATATATTCATGTAATTGTGTTATTGATGTTTATTCTCTAGTCCAGTTTCAAAGGTAGATATGGAGCTTATTTGCTTGCTTGTGTGGCAATCTGTTTGTGCTGTGATATGTGATGATCGAAGACTAAAATTTAGAAATGATGTGTTGTAACTTTGTGCTTGTCTTGTGATGTCAAGTTCAAGCAATCCATATATCCTGCTGTATTGACTATTGCTGTGAAAGTTAACACGAACATATATACATGGTTTAACATATATTTGACACACTTGTTTAGATTAGTCTATGTTTTGTTTGTCATGCTTGTAATTATATCCGTAATTTTGGATTTCAGCGACACAGGTGGGTAGAGAAGCCAAATCCTGACAGGCCCTCTGCCTCTTCTTCGGCAACAGGTGGTCACTCAGATGCAGTGGCTGAATCTGTCACCAATAGGATCCATAAATCAAGTATTGCAGAAAGTAGCAATCAGCCTGTTGTGTCATTTGGGAACATTAATGTACCTGTTCAAGGACAAAAGGCAGTATGGAAGCCCAAGTCGTTTGGAACAGTGAGTGGAGCCTCCACAGTGGGAGTTGATGAAGTGGAAGTTGTGAGGAACAGAAATGCGACAACTTCTTCTGGGAAATCCCGTGATGTTTTGAGTAAGCTGTTCAGTGGTAGCTTATTGGAAAATTTTACTGTGGACAAGTCGACATACTCACTAGCACAAGTTAGAGCAACTTTTTATCCAAAATTTGAGAATGAGAAGTCTGATCAAGAGGTAAGCTGTCACTTTATGTCTCTGTGACCTGGGTAAAACCACTGTCACTAATTTCTTAGTTGTTAATAGTAATGGGGGCTGATTGTTTATGTTCTCATCTGTATATATGAAATTCTCATAGGTTAGGACAAGGATGGTGGAAATGGTTTCCCAGGGCTTGGCCACATTGGAGGTAAGTTAACGATAACGTTGGTCTTTTAGATTCATTTGATTCTCCTTACATTACTGAACTTTTCGTTTATAAATATTTACATTTTTTTTTCTTCTACTGAACCCCCTCCCCCCTCCCAGCAGACAAGAAAAATTACTTTGTGACTGGCGTTTCATGGTTTAACCATCGTTATCCAGAGAATTGTAAAAGGAAATTACCTTTCGTTTATGAATATTTTCATTTATGAAAGAATTGTTAAACAATTCAACCATCGTTTTCACTTCGGAAACCTTGCATTGGCTAAGCTTGGAAAAGAGATATTTGCATTCTACATCCACACTTCACCCTCTACATTTTAAACCTGCTAAATGTTATTATTCTTTTAAAACTAATAATCTGTAGACACTTCACAATTCACATGTCCTGATTGCAGACAAGTTGTTTCTTTTTTCTTTTTAATTTTTTTTTACTGTTTCTTGATCTGTCCAAGTTGGTTCTTCTGTAACGTCGACACAATTTAACAGGTTTCACTAAAGCACTCTGGATCACTTTTTATGTATGCTGGACACGAAGGAGGAGCATATGCCAAAAACAGTTTTGGGAATATGTAAGCTTGCTGATGTTGCCTTTTTTTTTTTTTTTTTTTTTGGTTCCATCTCCTTTATTTGCATAAATTGACCTGACATCATGTGTGTTTATAAAAATAATGATTATCATATTTGTGTTCTTTTTGGTGAGAGTTCTACATTAGGTCATACAGTTGTGATACGCCCAATGTGGATTCTGATGATCTGAGGATATCTACTTAGATTCTAGATTAGTACAGGTGTGGCAGTGCAACTTTTGTGGGAATCACACATTATAATATTATAATAGCACATTGAAGTCCTGCAGTGGAGATGCTCCTTTTGTCCTCAGATGGTCAGAATCATTTGTCAGACCTGTAGGCGTTGTTGAGATGATGCCTGAATTCTCTAAGTTTTCAATATTGGATTTGGGCATGGTTCTTCAAAATGTGTCATAAATGGTGGTACTTCCCATAAACTATAATACAACCTGTAAAGTGAATGAAGCTTTTTGTTTCTGAAATTAGAATTATCGTATGTAGCAGACTCGACACAGGAATTTGGTAGGAAAATATGATCTTTGATGACTTTTTAACACTACTTGATCAGTGTGAGCCAACAGAGCAGCAGATACGGAAACGTATGTTAATGTTTTGTAGGGTACAAGATCTCAGTGCTCTTCAAAAGTTCAAATGCCTAACGGAACACAAATAAATGATGTAAATGTAGATTTTCTAGACTTGTGTTCCATTATTAAAGTAAACGGTCATTGGTCTGGCAGCTAATTACTTAAGATAAACGAATGTCATGAATCCTTTCTTTAATAATTTGTGAGCTGTTGAAGAACTTGACCTATGGATGCAAAGTGATACCAAGTGGATTGAACCTTCTCTTATTTATATGTCATAATTGTATTTTCTGTGTCTTTATATTTTTCCTTTGAGTGCACACGTGTCTATTAATTCTTTCTGAATCCTATACATGCACCACAGTTACACTGCTGTTGGAGTCTTTGTGCTTGGACGTATGTTTCGTGAGGCATGGGGTCCATTGGCTAGCAAGAAGCAATCTGAGTTCAATGCGTTTCTTGAGGTAAATCCAAAAGTAGTATTAAAAAATGAAGTCTCCATTCAATAAAAAATTGTTGCATGGGTTAATTCTATTAAATGTAAGTTCAGTTGATGAATTCTATTAGGCATCAGTTCAGTTGATGAAGGCCTGAAATATTCACTTGTGCAATTTTTAACATGATTGGATGAAGTGTAGTGACTGTAAGAGCATAAGATTTTCAATTATCATACTTAATATACTTGGAGCTGTGTACACCTTGTCATATTTCATTCTTAAATCTAATGAAGGTATCCTTTTGTCGATAAAAAATTACCTTAATGCATGCATCTGTATCTGAAATTCATGTTTTTTACATAAACATACATGTGTTCAGAAATTGCAGTTCTCTTTTTTTTTCTTTTTTTTTTTTTTTTTTTTTTTTTTTTTTGTGCAAGATCTCTGAATCATCATTACTATTTTTCTCAATCCAGGAGAATCGCATGTGCATGTCAATGGAGCTGGTCACTGCTGTACTGGGAGACCATGGGCAACGCCCTCACAATGATTATGGTGAGTGGTGACAAAAAAGTGCCTTTCTCATTACTCTAAACTATGCACTCATACTATTTGGTTCTGTATACTTATAATCTGGATGCCCATGCCCGATCTTTAAGTATTAAGTGTGTAATTTTACCAATTAAGCAAAGGATTTAACATCCTTCTGCTTAAGGAATGACCTCTTTTATTACATTTGTGCTCCCTGATAAAAGACATAAAATTGGTGTAGCAATATCCATTCTTATTTTTAAGTTGAGTATTAATTAAATTGGAAAGCACCTGCATACATTTCAGATTAGAAAGACAGGACTATACGCAACTGCACTTCTGGTTTATGTTTGGGAGAAAAACTCTGAAGTCCAATAATGCACCCGCACCCTCATTTGTAAATAATGCATGGTCAACTCTCAAAATGTGATTTTTGGACTAAAATGTAATTGCTAGACTAAGCTGGTCCTTTTTTAGAAACACCCTAATCAGTGACCCCAGAAATCAATTTTCTCTATATCTCTATGGGGAGGAATCTCTATTATACCCTTTCATGAGATCTTTAATAGCTGTATTAGTAAAATACTACCAACAGATGGTCCCAAACATCAGTATCAAACTTTTCTGGTAGCAACCATCGGTGCCATTTAAAATATTGCTGCTTGTGTTATATACAGATCAGGTAAGTTGTGTTTGGAGTCAGAGTTTGGTGCCGCACCGGGCGCTAAACAAGATAATTTCACAGGCTGTTGGTTCCAAAGAAAATTATTGGCACTAGACATCAGTGCCTAACTACATGAAATCAAGTACCAGTTGATGGTCCAGACCGGGGGTTAAATTTGCCAAACAAAGTTTCATAGTGAGGGCTGGGAGTGATATGATTGAGTCTTATAATAATGATTTTTAATGGTTGGTTGGTTGGTTCTAATAGTAATAAAATGAGACAAAAGGATACCTTTAAAGAGTTCTACATACTTTTAATGTAAATTTCTTTTTTATTTTTTAAGCCAATCTGTCCATATATTAAATACTGGAGTATAAAAGATGTGAATGAGAATTTTTTACTTGTTCACAAAGAGAAAGGCTGAATGTTGTATGAGTCTACATATAATGCGGGATAAAATGGAATGTCGATGTACTTTATTTCGAAGTACTTTTATGTGTTCATTTTCTTTTAGTTCATTACAAGGTCTGAGCCTGAGGTCCCAATTGCTGGTGAAGCCTTCTGTTTCACTCTTTTGTTTTGTATATCCTCTTGAAGAACATCAAACAATCTGGGTTTATGCGCCTCCATATTACTAATACCTTTTCATGTTTGGGCAGTGGTTGTGACTGCAGTCACCGAATTGGGTAGTGGAAAACCAAAATTCTATTCAACTCCAGATATCATCGCTTTTTGTAGGAAATGGCGGCTACCAACAAATCATGTGTGGCTGTTCTCAACAAGGTGATCTTTCAGTCGTTAGATGTTGTTTGACAAACTGTAGCTGGTGGTGCAATAGATGACAACTGTTAACCAGCTTCTTCTGCACTTTTCATGTATCTTCTCATATCCAGGAAATCTGTGATGTCATTCTTTGCTGCCTATGATGCACTGTGCGAGGAAGGAACAGCTACACCTGTATGTAAGGCGCTCGATGAGGTTGCAGATATATCTGTTCCAGGTAAGGTTTCTGCGGATTTAAATTAGTTATTGGCAAATGACTGGTTCTCTAATTCTGCCTTCAGCGGATGTCCTCAATGTCATTCACAGGGGTTTGTTAACCTCGCTCATGCTCTAGTTTGTAGTAACCGCATTACTTGATATTCCTGTCAAGAACAAAGGCCCCCTTTTAAATATGTTGTGTCTGTGATCCTTATGTTTCTCTGTTATCTCTCACCTTTTTTTTCTTATTTTGGAAGCTTTGTTAACTTGCTTCCTTTGAGCCTGTATTCATTTAATTGTGAATCAGATAAACTCTGCAGTTGTTAAGTCTAAGTATGTAACTATGTTCGTCATTTTTCTTTTACACTGTCTCATGTTTGTCTGATCTGTCGTGCTGTCAAAACTAATGAACAAATACCAGATAGGAACAATATAGCTGGAACATACTCCGAAAGCTACTATGTGATTGAATTTGACATTCTGTTTCTCCGTGTGTGGCGTTACCTATTACTTACCATTTACATTCATGTGTAGATAACACCCAATGGGCTACAGTCTGGTTGACATTTGATTTTGCCTTATCCACAGGTTCGATAGACCATGTAAAAGTGCAGGGTGAAATCTTGGAAGGACTTGTAGCTCGTGTAGTAAGCCATGAAAGCTCAAAACACATGGAGCAGGTCTTGAGGGACCATCCATCAGAACCATTAGGGGAAGGTAACATTTGACTACTTTCAACAGAATATGATGACAACACAAACTGTTGCATCATTTCGTGCATCACTCTTGGACCTAGATTGTATAAACAAGAAAGAATTAGAAAAGATTATCTCCTAATAATAGTGAATCCTGGATTATCAGCCATGCAGAAATTTGGGTTGCTGAAGATTTCCAAAAAAATATAGAATTGCATTAAGATTTCAAGAAATTGGAAGAAAATTGTCCCACATGAAGAATTTTTTATTTTCTCTGGCTGCATGGAGGATTCGCGGTGACCCTTCTGAGTTGTCTAACTTATCCTTCAGTAGTGTAAAGTCCTATTAAGCTAGTTGACCATACAACTGCATAAACGTGTTTCTTTCTTTTCACTGGTTCTTAAGTGAATCTATCACTTTGGATGTCTTTGTGTTGGAAAAAATGACCGTAGATTATCTTCTATTCTTCCTGGTTAATCTTAAAAATGTTTATCCAATGATACGAATAGGATGTTAATCGGGAAGTATTCGTGTTGCTTGAATATGGTTGTTGTACCATATGCATCTAGCTTTACATTACAACTGAATGAACTCAGCAATACTGTTATTTGTTCTATGACACTGACTGCAATTTCATATTCTCTTCCACATTATTTCATTCGGTGTTGTACAATTTTGCACCTTCCATTAGTGTCACCTTTGATTTGAATTGTCTTCTGGCACTCATGATTATTGGTTGCATAGCAGCGAACCAGCATTTGGGACCCAGCCTTCGCGAAATATGTGCTGCTAATAGAACTGATGAGAAGCAGGTGACTTTGATATTTATTTTTTGTAGATTTTACAGTTTCTTAGTTTCATATTGGTTATTAAAATGATAATTTCCCTATTTTGCCTGCTTATTTACAGCAAATGAAGGCACTTCTTGAGAGTGTTGGCACTTCATTCTGCCCAAACTACGTGGATTGGTTTGGTGACGAGGCCTCTGCTTCTCATTCAAGAAATGCAGATAGATCTGTTGTTACAAACTTTCTCCAGGCTCATCCTGCAGATTTCTCCACCAGAAAATTCCAGGTATGCAGCTTTTTTGCTACTGATAGAAATCGATTCATGATCTAAAGATAATTTTGTCCTTTCTTGCATACTTGTGACCTTTATTTATATCATGGCTTGTTGATCCTAGACCACTATATTTAATTTTAAAAATAAGAGCTTAATTTAATTCTAAATCTGAAACTATTTCTAGATTTTAATTTTCTTTCTAGTTTTTTGAATTGGCATCTTTATGCATCTACATATGCAGTTCCTTCTGGTTTAGCGTGATAAAATTTGCTAACCCTCTGCACCAGGAAATGGTTCGCCTGATGAAGGATAAGCGTTACCCTGCTGCTTTCAAGTGCTATCATAACTTTCACAAATTAGATTCTATGGCAAATGACAATCTTAGTTTCAAGATGGTCATTCATGTACATAGTGATTCGGTGTTTAGGCGGTACCAAAAAGAGATGAGGTCTGCTTAATCAGTCTACTCCTATGACTTTACGTTCTTATTTTCTATAAAGCAAGCACTCACATTTAGTTCAACTTTTTTCTCTATTTATGCATCTTTATTGAGCAAAATATCACCTTGCAGGAACAAGCCTGGCTTGTGGCCATTGTATCGAGGTATGTATTTTCCTGAAGTGTAATTCATTTATCCTGTGTCTTTAACTTTAAAATGATGGTGAGAGAGGATCATAATATGATAATGCGGAACAATGTATAGCTTAGCAAACCCCTTTTACGAACTTGGACACTAAAGACAGTGACGGACATGTGCACTTGACTTCCTAATATTCCAACAAACCCTTACTACATTCTTTCTGGGTTTTATTGAGAAATGTAAAAGTGCTAATTATCCTTCAAAATAAAGATACTGTTTCAGGTCAGTATGTCACTGATGCATACATCCTTACATGGAGGATCACTTAACATTGAGAGTTTATTATCCTGCCAATTCCATTTGTGACTCATGCCATATTGCCATGATCACTACTCCCTTCTAGTATTTATTTAAGTTTTGGCTTATTTCACACATATTATGGATTTTAAGTATTGCCCTTTATGAAGCTAACTTTGATGGAGTACTACTACTAATCAACTACAATATTCAAATAATATGTTGCATGGGAAATTGAAAAAGAAGCTAGAATAGAAGGAAAAAAATCAAATATTTAAAGATAAACCTAACTTTGCTAAAACATCAAATAGAAAGATGGGAGGTAGTATTTCTGAGCCACGGATATGTAAAACAGAAATATTTCGTCATTACCTTGATCATTTTCATAGACCACCTGTTTCATCATCATTCTACCCTAGCTGCTTCACGTAGCTTCTGAACTTCTTTTGCTCATTGTGGGCACAGTGATCACTGACTGCTTATGTTAACCCCACTATGTTTAATCTTCCCCAGGGTTTTTTGTGGACCTTAACTTATTCAAGGCTAACGGGGATAATAGGGCGTTGGAATTCCCCAAACAAATGAATGGTGGGCAAGAAACGGGGAACGACATCAATGGTGACTATGATAAGGATGGTTTAGCAGATGAAGATGCAAACCTGATGATCAAGTTGAAATTTCTTACATATAAGGTATTGGATGGTTTTGCTTTCATTGTTTAGCTATTTGGGACTTGCTGTTTCTGCTAGAATTTTTCATTCTTTACGTACTTGGTGCCTACTGTTTCTTCGAGAAGCACACATGCTGAGTACGCTTAATTGAGTTGGTTTCCTGTCACATTCTTTTTGCTACTTGAGATGTCACGTACTATCTTTCATTTTCATTTTTGACATGAATGGCCTAGGGAATAACATTAATCACTGTTAATATTAATTTGTTCATGTATAAAGTGAAAAACCTTGGCCCTGCCAATGGCATCCAGAATTCACTTATTTCCCGATATATAAGTCATCCATAGATAGTTGAATGTGAAAACTTAAGCAAGCTGCAGAGATCATGACATTGTAATTTCAACTTGCCTGTTGTGGTTACTACTAATATTCTTCCAACAAATTTTGTATTTTCTCTATGCATTATTTCTATAATGAGCATAGACTAGTAATATCTTTTTATGTATGTTTAATGTACAATTCTTGCTGTATTTGCAGTATCTTGGATCTCTTAAGCTGTATTATAGGTTCTTTATCTACTGCTTGAAGTTGCATTTCATTCTTAACTCTTGATATGCAGATACGCACCTTTTTGATCCGGAATGGCTTGTCAGTCCTTTTCAAACAAGGTGAAGCTGCATACAAGGCTTACTACCTTGGGTTAGTTTTCCTGAACGCCTACCTTTAAATTCGTTATGTTTTAAAAGTTGGAGAATGAGCTGGTCATGTTTGGTGTGTGATTTTGCATGTTACATAATTGACGGTGTCCATATAATAAAATGGTTTTTTTTTTTTAAATAACTTAACTGGAAGATTTTTCTTTCCTGTTCCTGGAGCTAGATTGTCTTCATGACGCTTGGTTTCATTATCTCATAATTACATGCTCTTCAAAAGGTCATCCAAGACTAAACACGGTAAGCATACACAAGAAGTCTATAGTTAATGCTCAGAAATTACCAATGATGTGACACAGGCTTTCTGGCTGCTAGTTGGAGCCAGGGGGAAAAAAAACACAAGACTTGGTTTGGGAACATGAAAGTCCCTAGAACATATGTCAATTTCTTCCTTAAAACACCAGTTGATATGTGTATTAGGACGACTATCTTTTGTCATTAAACTTCTCTCATCTATGGCCCAAGGAAAATCCTCCAAAGTCAATTGAAAATATTATATTTGAAGGACCGTGAAACATTAGATGTTGGCACATAAACTAGCTTTCTTTTTTAAAGGTGTTTTCTTGGTCTATTCATTATATCTATAACTATTATATATGGTTATTGTAGCCAATTGAAGAAATGGAACACTTCTGCAGCTAAGACGAGAGACCTCAGCAAGATGCTGGATGAATGGTACTTCTTGATTTTGTTATATTGCAACGTTTTGTTATACAGTCTGTTAATTTAAAAAAAAAAAATCAAAAAAAAATCTATTTCAGGGCTGTGTCTATTCGTAGAAAATATGGACACAAACAGCTGCCATCGTCTACCTACCTTAGTGAAGCTGAGCCTTTCTTGGAACAGTATGCGAAGCGCAGTGCAAGAAATCAGGCTTTGATCGGATCAGCCGGAAGTTTTGTAAGAGCTGAAGATTTCTTAGCCATCATTGATGGAGGCAGAGATGAAGAGGGTGACCTTGAGCCAGAGAGAGAACAAGCACCTTCAACGCCAAAACCGACAGTGAAGGAATCAATTCGAAAGAATGAGGGCCTTATTGTCTTCTTTCCAGGTAAGATTTACAGAGTTTTGCTTTCTGCGTCCACCCAAAGTTTTCTTATTTGACCCTGTACCTTAATTTCCACTTCCTAGGAATACCTGGCTGCGCCAAGTCTGCACTATGCAAGGAGATACTGAGTTCCCCTCAGGAACTTGGTGATGATCGTCCTGTCCATAGTTTGATGGGTGATCTTATCAAAGGTACATGTTTCTGTTGTTTCATTCGGCTGTTTGCTTATGTGCCTTGGGTCTATAAATGCTGCTAATTTATTCTAATGATGGACAGTCCTCCTTTCACCCAAAATATCATTTTAGTGTATATCTAATTCTGATGTGCTTACCTATGATAATTTCAGGAAAATACTGGGGAAAGGTTGCTGAAGAGCGCAGGAAGAAACCTTATTCTATTCTGCTTGCTGACAAAAATGCACCCAATGAAGAAGTTTGGAAGCAGGTATATATGTGTACTTTGTTTCCTGAATTGCAAGCACAAATATGGCACTGTAGGATCTGCATGGTCTTGTATGCAAAAAAGTCAATCTGCACTGAGGAGGAGAGGGATTTTAGTTAGATGTTAAGTAAAGCCCCACTATTTGGCGTATGAACATGTTGCTTGCACTGTTGCACAGCAGTCTTTAATAGACTGGTAATAATTGTATTTCCTGCATGTATGCCACAAGGAAATGGATGATCTAGTGCAATTCTCATGAACTCCTTCCTTTACATGTCTTTTGCACTGTCTTTCTCAGAAACTTCTTATCATCCACAATGTAACTGTCTAATTGCAGATTGGGGACATGTGTCGGAGCACAAATTCAACTGCTATTCCAGTTGTCCCAGACTCCGAAGGTTCATTTGCTTTAGTGGAACTCTTCATTATCTATTGTACATATGTTCTGTTTGTATGTTTCATACCTGCTTATCTGGCTTTAGTCAATCTGTAACTCTAAAGTACCAGGTGCTTTCTGGTGATCTATTTCGCCTAAAGTTTTCCTTTGTCATTAAATGAATACTAATTACTAGGAGTATGTACTATATTTATCAGCCTTAGAATCCTATTCTAGTTCTGTTTCCCCTCCATTAAGATCTGGATAAACTCTGTAGGCATGCCAAATCTTTAACTCTATATGATCCATTAGTGCATTTCTTTTACTATCTTCTTAACTGCTATAACGGGTCGACATAATACATTGTATGCAAAAGTTTCGCTGTTTCTGAACTAATCTGATATACATGCATATGCAGACTCCCTTGTGTTTCTCTAAAATATTGCTACATGCATTCAAACCTGTTTCTCTTTCACCGCTGGATGCACCTTGACTTGGTGACATTTTTTATTGTTATTCCTGCTCTGATGTGTATACAATATAATTCAGCATGCATGGGCTAGTCTGCCTTAGCCTCTTGCCCCCACCCCCAATCTTGGTGCTGATTATTTTTGCTTGCAATAAACTATGCGCTGATACTTGACTTATTTCATTTATCCTTGAAATGTCATGCAGGAACTGAATCAAATCCATTCTCTCTGGACGCTCTTGCTGTTTTCATATTCAGAGTGCTTCACCGTGCTAACCATCCGGTAATTGTCAAATCATTTCGCTGGCCCTGAGTACATTCTCCTCACATAAAAATTTTAAATGATGTTTACTATTTCCATATTCTTATTTGGACTTCTAGGGAAATCTTGACAAGTCATCTCCAAATGCTGGTTATGTGTTGCTAATATTCTACCATCTGTATGATGGCAAGGTACTGCAATTCTAAATTGGTGTGGCGTTCTCTCATTTTCTTTTCCACATCATAACAGTGCTTTGTTTGTCTTCAGAGCCGCATAGAGTTTGAAACTGAGTTAGTAGAACGTTTCGGCTCGCTTGTGAAGATGCCTTTACTAGTATCAGACAGGTTTGTGGGTTTTAATAGATTTCTGGATACTTTTCATGGACCGAAAACTTCTAGTTGTAAAAAAAACTCAAACCTTACATCATAGTTCCATGTCTCATAGCTGAGTTACAGTTCTTTCTGTCTGTCTTGCATTTGAAGGCCTCCTCTGCCTGAACATGTAAAGTCTACTCTGGAAGAAGGGATAGATCTATACAAACTGCACCAAAGAAGGCATGGAAGGTAGACATTCTTTCCTATTTGTCATTCCAGAATGAATAGGAAACATATTTTATCATATATGAGATTTAGGTAAAAGTGTCGTTTTGTAATTCAATCAGTATTTAGTGGCGTAGTGTAATTTATTGAAACTCTAACTAGGCAAATGACAAATCGTTATTACTAATGTTGTTGTCTCGTGACAGATGGTGAAACAAATATGCGTTCAGATTATAAAATGAGTAACTTTGATCAATTATTAAGATAACATGTTCAGGAAGAAAGAGGTCCAATTCGTACGATTTATTGAAAATTCCTCCAAAAGAAACACTACTGATGATTCTTCAATCTAGGAGAATTTTTTTAATTTGGATTCATTGTTGTTTATGTTTTCTTGAGGTTCAGATGTAGGTGGAATTCTTCTTTGACTTTCCTCATAGCGTTCTACATCTTCTTTGTCATGCTCTCAAGATACAAAAACAAGGAAAATTCTACCATGGACTTGATCTATGAGCAAGTTCATAGACCATGTGGTCCATAATCACCCACATCACATTTTCCAAGTGATTTGGATGATTTTGGACCACATGGGCTACAACTTATCCATACACCTCGTCCGTGGAAGAATTTTCCTACAAGTTGTCACCTATTGGTACTGCTCTCAAGATATTATCGTCTGTGCCTGTTTTTGTAAATCTGTCTATATTAAATTGAATCTTTACCTTTTAGTTTATTCACATACTATGATCCAAAAATTAGTGGCATAGACATACTAGGATTTTGTATGTATTGGATATCCACGAAGGAAAAACACTATTTTGGTTGATACATACGAAGTGATTGAGTAAAACCTCTGAATTCATAAAACATCTCGACTTCAACATTATCAGTTTATATAGATTTCATTGTACTATAGTTTGACAATGCCTATTCCTCATATTTCATTGGAAGATTGGAGTCCACCAAAGGCACATATGCACGGGAGTGGGTTAAATGGGAGAAGCAGCTTCGAGGGACTTTGACTGAAAGTGCTGATTATCTTAAATCTATCCAGGTGAATTTTAATAAATGTTCTAATTTGCCTTTCCTTTTCAATAATGAGGTTAGCAGTATGCTTAGATTGAATCTTTTTAGTTAAGCACTAGCTTTGGTTGTTTAATGCCATTCTCAATGCCTAGAAATCTACCTCCTGTATGAGACATGCCCGCAATGCCAGTGCTTTTCATGTAAGGGCATATTAAATGTTCTGCATACATACTTGTTCTCTTCATTTGCCCCTAATAACGGTTTTGAGGATTGTCTTGTCTTGTTGGCTTTAGCCATTAGGTTGTGGGCCCTCAAGGCTTTTCTTCGTTGTGCATCTCTTATGCACTTTGTTGTAAAAACCTTTGGTTGCGGTTACTAATATTTTAGCCGTTTCAAAAAAAAAAAAAAAAAATGCCCCTATGTTTCCCATGTTCTTATTAATCATGTAACTGCCTCTCATCATTATGTGCGGAGGTATTGCCCTTTATTGTTACAATCAGAATTTTGATATTTAACTGCTTTTTCCAGGTCCCATTTAAATTGTCTGTTGAAAGTGTTCTGGAACAATTAAAAGCAGTAGCCAAGGGGGAGTATATAGCTCCTAGTACTGAAAAGCGGAAGTTTGGGACCATCGTTTTTGCTGCTGTTACTCTGCCTGTCTCAGAAATTCTTGGTCTTCTTGATAACGTAAGTTGATGTTATTCTATGACCTTTGTGCCAAAAGTTTCTACAATATGTCTTACCCATAAATTCAAAAGTCAGTGCTGCTGATAGCTTGGTGAATACTTGAGCAGTTGAGCATATTATTGATTTCCTCTATTATGTCTTTGACTGTGGCATTGGAGAAGTAGGCATGTTCAATAACTATAAAATGTACTGTGATTTCCTCTATTATGTCTTTGACTGTGGCATCGGAGAAGTAGGCATGTTCAATAACTATAAAATGTACTGTGAACTTTGTCCTGGTTCTCCAGTGGCAAATAAGTAAGAAGCATATGGAGATATCATCAATCAAGTGCACCTGTTGAAGTTAGGTTAAGATCATAATATGTCCGACAGTTTCAATGGTGTCTACTTACCCCAAAAGTGGGCAGTTGAATTACCCATTTCAAAAACATATACAGTAACAATACAGTCAAGCTCCATAAATACACATCACACACAACAACCCTAGCTGTGTTATTAGTTAGTACAGCCAACATGGAGTGGTGACTCATGATATCTATCCTCTGCGAGTATCTTATTCATTTCCTAATTTTCTGGTTGACGTTCTGATAGTGTGTCTGTAGAGTGTAGACTGTAGAGTACCTGCATTGTAAAGATTATGTGCCGCATACCTGTAAACAAACTCAGGTTCTAACAATATAACACTGTAACAGTTGGGTGGAAAGGACTCAAATGTAGAAGAACTACTCAAGAAAAGCAATTTGAAGAGCAGCTTTCAGAAGGCTCATGTGACTCTAGCTCACAAGAGAACTCATGGTGTGACAGCAGTCGCAAACTATGGCCCCTATCTCCACCAAAGCGTTCCAATTCATATGACAGCTCTATTATTCTCTGACAAGCTGGCAGCATTGGAGGCTGACCCTGGCATAGTTGACGGTGAAAAATTAAGCTCGAAAAATGAATGGCCACATGTGACTCTATGGACTGCTGAAGGAACTCAGGCTAAAGATGCAAATATGTTGCCACATTTACTCACAGAAGGGAAGGCTACTCGTTTGGAAATCAACCCGCCTGTTACAGTTATAGGAACTCTGGAATTCTATTGAGCTAAATATATTGCAGGCTACAGTAACGGAACATAAAGAGGGCACTGTTATATACGGAGTAATAGTTAAGGGAACAATTTTGTAGCATAGGTTTTAATAACAGTAATAAATTTCCTCTGTTCACCTGGTCTCCTCCATGATACTGTAGATTAACATGTGTGATTCAATGTTTGAATGGCATTGTGTGGATGTACTTCACATGTAATTATTCCCGAGTGTTTATTGTTAATATGGCGAGATTTCTCTCTTTTGGTGCTTGTGTGAGTCTTGACTGACTTAAGGTGATTTCATCTTATTTGGTGAACATACCATGTTTTGATTATAATAAATTTGTTTTGATAAATATCATTAAGGCTATTGGTTTCAAAATCTACTCTACCTATAATCAATAGGGAGTTATACCTATCAAAATTTCCATTCACTTGCTTAGCTTCTACATCCACATTAGAATCGGTGCAAACTAGTACTTGAAAATGTATGATTTTGTTCCAGTTCAGATCTCCGCAAACAAACATGGAAAGTTAAATTGTAAAATCCGAAGTGTCCAAACAAGGGCAGCAGGCCTACCAACACTCACTGGGAATATATGCAACTTATGCGAGGGTTAGGCCGCTGCCCGCTAGTGCAACTTTTCTTGGAGATAAAGTTATGCTGACAAATTCTGGGATACAACACTGCATACCAACTGTAGCAATGTTGTAGTCTTGGTTTGATAAAGGTGATAAACACCACAAGCGTACATAGCAATCATAATTCATAAGCATTTTCAAATTCATAAATGACCCCAATCGCAATCCAAGATCTCTAATTGGTGTGTGAAGGAAGCATTAAAAACAGAGACTAGTAGACAACACTAAAAAGCACCCAAAAAGATAGTGATCAGAGCTCAGGCAATACGTAGCTCTGGTACCGTTGTCAAATGTTAGACCAGTGCTGCAGTTGCTTCACTATATAAGAACTATTTTCAATTTTGTCCTACAAGATGCAGAGATGTTTTTACTCAGTTCAAACTGAAAGGAAAATCATTAAATTAGGTACGGCAATCTTAACATTCTTCTTCGTTTATGTTTCTGGTTGAAAGTATAAGCATGCTGATGATACATGGGAGGGCATATAGAAAAAAAAAACGTCTTCAGTCATAGACCGGTTACTCACAAAAGCACTGCCCTGATACCGAGTGAACTAATAGTCCACACAAGCTATAGAGATAAAGCAACCAAAAAGGGTAACCAAACAAGTTCAACACCTTCAAGTGAATAAAAATAAGCATTCATAGATTCAACACAAAATTTAAACAGGGTCTCTGTTGCAAAATTTTCTAATTTGAAGAAAAGCTAACATGTGATCCATCTTAAGCTATGGCAGCCTCGGGCTCATCTGGAATATGAATGATCTTGGAGGTGGGCTTTGCCAGCAGATCGGTGTATTCCTGGTATGGAGATTTGACAAACCTGGTCTCCCTCCAAAAGTCTGGAGTTAGGTAACTGTATGTCTTCAACAGGCATTCAAAAGTGGCCTGCAGAGAACATGAACATGGTACAATTAGCAGCAAAATAGTTAGGACAGTATCATATCTTCAGATTATCAAAATTAAATCACCAGATTAGCAAACGACACAAGACACCCATCTAAACATAGCAAGGAATTATAAAAATCACAAAAGACCAACATAGCAAGAAACTATTTCTGGATAAGTGAATCAAGTGTCAGGTTTGATAAACAGAGAGTTGGACATTAAGGTCCACGCCTGAAACAGCAAAACTAAAGAGCTTTACTTACAACCAAGTTTTTTCGTCATGGAATATTGGACTTACAAAAGAATTTGAACGAGGCAACAGGCAAGTAATCATAGCAAATTTGTCTAGGCTAACCGCTATGTAGCATCAACAGGAAGATGAGAACACTGTACAGTTGAGACACTCATTTGACTAACCCGGATTATCAAGTACCATTAGCATCAAAGGCAATAAGCCAATAACATATACATGCGTAAGACAGAATCAGAAGGCACTAGAGCCAACTTAACAAGAAGAATTGAGATATAAAATGTCAAACAGCCAAAATAACATAAGCAGAAGTAACTTGATGCAGCAAGCAATCAGCAATAGCCCCATGCAAACAAAACTAGTTGGATGATAGAGAAGCCATATAGGACAAACAGAAGACCGCGAATGCTTAAATGCAATTTCTACAAACATGAGTGCAAACGCATAATGTACTTAAACTGTATTAGAAGCATAATAAATACAGCTATAGAATAGCAGAAACAGAATACTACTCTAGTAAGTAGTAACTTATTTCAGATAAAGCAGACAAGCAGTGCCTTAAAACATAATTAGCCACAAATGAAGATTACTCGTTGCATATAATCTCTACAATTGTATGAAACAGTCATGATATAAAAACCGAATTATCAAATACAAATAGCAGACATATGTAATATACGGAATCATAATAAGTATGAAATGGTGAAACCAACTACCTTGACAAAGTTACCGAGAGTCTTGGTAGATCCACGGGAAGAAGTAAAAACATCATCAATACCAGCAAACTGCAAAACCTTCTTCGGCACGCGAGCCGCCACAATCCCAGCTCCTCTTGGCGCCGGCACCATCCTGACAGTAACCGACCCACATTTCCCAGTAACCTTGCACGGCACAGTATGTGGCTTCCCAATCTTATTCCCCCAGTATCCTCTCCTCACCGGAATCAACGACAGCTTTGCCAAAATAATCCCACCGCGAATAGCAGTAGCAACTTCCTTGGCGCACTTAACCCCAATCCGACGTGTCCATTCCCATCTCCAACCACGACAAAGGCCTTGAACCTGGTCCTCTGGCCGGCGCGAGTCTGCTTCTGGACCGGCATGATCTTCATCACCTCGTCCTTGAGTGAAGGGCATAGGAGGTCAATGATTTGGTACTCCTTGATTGGGAGAGAGTGGAGGTAGATTTGCTCTAGGGATTTGATTTTGCCGTCTTTAACGAGTCGGCCGAGCTTTGTTACGGGGACCCATTTCTCCTCCTCTGCTTCACGGCGGGGGCGGCGGCCACCGCGGCCACGTCCACCGCGATCACCTCTGCCGCCGCGATCTCCACGGTCACCTCCGAATCCACGTCCGAAACCTCCACGTTCTCCACCTCTTTCAGCCATGATTGTGTCTGAGACTGTTCGAATTCGGCTGGTGAGAATATGAAGGTGATAGAAAAAGATGTGGCGGGTTTGAGCTCAATTTGGCGGCTGAGGCTGAATAGGTTGAAGGTTGAAACTAGGGTTGGACGTCTTGCTAAAGTGGGCCAAACTTTGATGATATTGGGCCTGGTTTCTGGGATTTTTGCCCAATATAGTGATTGGGCTGGCTGGTTTGGCAGAACATGGGCCGGTGTTGGTTAGTTACCCGGGTCGGATCCTTTTCTCATCCAACCGGATAGAATGGATGAAGATAAGAAAAAGTTTAGGCAACAAAATAGAATACTGGCATTAGTGGCAAGGAAAAATAAGAATCGGCGAAAAGCCCACTAGCCCAGGCATGGAACTCTATTATTCTCGGTGTTCTGAATGTTAGTGTTGGTGAAAGCAAAGCTATTGGACGGGATGGTGATGACGTTTTGGGTGATGTCGAGTCTGCTTGTTGTGTCGAGATAGTCGGTGAAGATTTGACTGAAAAAATCAATCATGAGGAATCTATGAAGTGTGATTCAATGCCTTGTGAGATGGAAGTGGAATCTGCCTGGGAGACTGGAAATAAGCTTGGTTTTATTGAAGTTGAAATGAAGTCAGACGTCGTGGAGTTGTTTACAAACTGAGAGTTGATGGACATTTTGGGATGATTCGGGGATGGGTTTGGATCTGGTGTGGATGTCAAAGTAGTATCCATCGCGGATTCTCATCTTAAACACAATAGGGTAAAGTGTAGAGAGATAGCGAAGTGATAAGAGTTAAGAATATAAAGCTTTTTATGTTTACAAGCAACAAAGTTGAGTTTTGTGAGTAAACGATTGGTGGAAAGAATATGGGGTAACAATAATTTTAATTGGATGTTTAGTGGTTCTAATGGCATGTCAAGAGGTGTATGGGATACACCAGTTTTTGTGAGCACTACAAGAAAAACAGAAATCAACAACCGGCCTTAGCGACCGATCGATCCGTCGCTAATATTAGCGACCGATCGGTCAATTAGCGACGGATAAATTGCCCCTAGCGACGGACCAACTCAATTCGTACTAGGGCGTGGAGTATTTGCGACCGATGATTCATCGGTCGCTATTTAGCGACGGATGATTCATCCGTCGTTGTACTCTGCGACCCATGACTTCATCCGTCGCTATTTAGCGACCGATGAGTCATCTAGCGACGGATGAAGTCCATCGGTCGCTAAACGTTGACCAAGGAAAAAAAATAAATCCGGCTTTTGAAATATAGCGACGGATGACGTCATCCGTCGCTGTTTAGCGACCGATCGGTCGCTGATTGGTGTTCTTCACCGGCGAGAGACGAGCAGAACCTCATTTCTGCTATCTTCTCTCTTCTTCTCCATTTTTCTCACTTCTTCTCTCCAATTCCAATCTTCCCTTATACTCCATCATTTCTTCCAATCTTGGTGTCAAATCGAAGTCAATTCAACAAGGAACGTAGTGAGACATTCAATTTGAAGTGGGTTGTTCTATTTATTCCGCAATTAAAGGTACTAATCTCGAAACCTAACTTTTGTAAATTTGGTACTTTTTCAATTTTAAAGTGTTTTATGGTTTATTAGCTAGTTTTGATGTTAGTATTGTTCAATTGGGATGTTTTGGGATGTAGTGGGTTCGATTATGTTTGAGATTTGAATTGGGTTTGATTATCTTTAGGATTTCAATCGGGTTCGATTATGTTTGGGATTTGAATTGGGTTCGATTATGTTTGGGATTTGAATTTGGTTCGATTATGTTTGGGATTATCTACGTAGTTAGTTTTGTTCAATTAGTGTAGTTTGTTTGGGATATACTAATTAGATTTGAAAATTGCATAAGTATAATTATAATGGAAATATGAGTAATTATAGTGTATTGTAATTAGTTATTATAATGGAAATTGTATAAATATAATGAAAATATAGATAAATATAGGTAATTATAGTGTATTGCAAGTTTTTATTATAATGAAAATTCCATAAGTATAATGAAAATATATAGATAAATATAGGTAATTATAGTGTATTGGTAGTTGTTACTATAATGCAAATTGCATAATTATAATGAAAAATATATGTAATTATAGTGTATTGTAAGTAGTTATTATAATGAAAATTGTACAAGTATAATGGAAATATAGATAAATATAGGTAATTATTGTTTAAAAAAGTGTAAGTATGAAGGAAATAACTCATTGATAAATTAAAGTTAGAAGATAATATGAGTATTTTTATTTCTAATGTAGAAATATTTGGAGTATATACAATGCAATGTAAAAAATTGATAATTAAAATGAGTACTTGGTGAAAAACAACGTTAGCCGCAATGTACTAAACTTTCATTGGCCAGGTTTAGCATTCAATTATGAATCCCGATCATACTTGGATGTACAGTAGGATTGCAGATGGAATACTTTTGCCTACGTTTGTACAAGGGGTCAATGCATTTGTCGAATTTGCATTGTCAAAACCCGAGTGTTTGAGTACTGGGATGATGAAGTGTCCTTGCAACCATAAGAAATGTAGGAACCGTCAGTACTTACCCTCTACGGTGGTTGTAGACCATTTGAAGCGTAATGGTTTTGTCCCTAAATATGAGGTGTGGAATCATCATGGTGAGGCAGTTCGTTTGTTGGGGGATTATTCCACGTTGTCGGGGAAGCGTAGGAAAAGGCAGGAGAGTAGTGCTACACCAGGTGCCTGTACTCATGATGATGCCACAGGGGACCGGATGGAAGAGATGGTCCGTAACGCTGCGGGTCAAGAGTTCACGGAGGGTGTTGTTAATGAGGAGCCTCCGAATGCTGAGTCACAACAGTTCTTTGACTTGTTGGAAGCGTCAAAGATGCCACTCTACCCGGGGTGCAAGATGAATGAATTGACTATGTTGTCTCGAATTATGAGCAACAAGGAGGGTGGTGGGAATTCAGAAAGCAGCTGCAACGATTGGTTGAGTTTGATCACGGATGCTATGCCTGAAGAAAGCAGCTGCAAAGTTTCTCTATCAATCTTTAAGGTTTCGGGGAGGGCGTATGGTGAAGAAAAAGTGGCATATCTGACGGATAAAGAGTACAATGCTGCACATTCGTATGTCCTTCAGAATTGTGCTGAGCTCAACCCATTCCATCTCAAGTTTACTCGAGATGAATCCTCCAGACGAGAAGGGCCGTCGCTTGGGACTGGGGAGTGCAGCAGCCGTCCCTGAATTGGACTCGAGACCGACTCGTCGTTCCCGTGCCAGTACATCTTCATCATCTTCAGCAGCAGCAGCAGCTTCCGCTCGAGAGCAGGCCCTCTTACTTCAGTTGCAGAAGAGGGATGAGGAGGTGAAGAGGCTAGCTGCGAAGCAGGCTCAATATAATACTATGTTTGCTCAGCTGTATGCGAAGCTGGGGATGGATCCACCTACTCCATGATCCCCTATCCTTTTCGACTCTATTTACTATTTTCTACATGAATATTGTGTACACTATGATATTATTTTGGATTAGTATTGTGTACGTATGATTATTATTATATGTATGGAGGGTTTTGGTACATTTATTATGATTTTTTTGGATTATTTTTTGGTTTATTTGGTCTATAGAATTTCTGTAACATGTTGCTTAATTAAACAGGTTGCATTTGATCTTGGGTCGCATTATTATATCTAAAAAATTAAAAAAAAAAGAAAAAATTAGCAACCGATCGGCTCATCCGTCGCTGGGTGCGACGGATGAGTTTATCCGTCGCTAAAAGTCTCAGACATTTAGCGATGGATAAGGCTCATCCGTTGCTAACATTTAGCAACCGATGAGACTCATCCGTCGCTAAAAGTCCGGTGACTTTAGCGACGGATAATTCATCGGTTGCTAAAAGTCAACCTCATTTTCCGTCGCTAATTCGCGACGGAAATTTCATCGGTCGCTAATTCGCTAGCGACTAACGGTTTAGCGACGACGAAATTATCCGTCGCTAAAAACACCGATCGGTCGCTATCAAATATTAGCGACCGATCGGTGTGGTTTAGCGACGGATTGTTCCGTCGCTAAACCTCCTCTTCCTTGTAGTGGAGGAAGAGTTTATGGGGATATGATGGTTCCTTATAGGTTGAAGGTGATTGGGAAGGTGAGGTTGTGCGTAGCAAATGTTTATGGGCTTAGTACCATGTACGAGAGATAAAAATTTATGGTGCAAATTTAAAGGGTAAGTGGTATTTAGTGGTATTCGTAGATGGTGTATTTGTGGTGATTTCAAATCGGTAAGAAACCCAAGCGAGATAAAATGCCCAAGTGAGATAAAATGTGTGGGGAGGGATGGTGCTACAAAAAACATGTGTCGTTTTAATAAGTTCGTTGAGGATCTTGATTTGCTTGACTTACCTATGAATATATGAATAGAAGATGATTCACTCGGTGGCGGACATAATAATGGTAGCTGCTGTAGTTGGTTGGGTTTTTTTTTTAATCAAAAGCTTGGGGTTTGTAAGGCCTTCTCCAACAGTTGAGCTCTAAAGTGGAGCTCAACTGCGCCACGTCAGCATTCCACTAACTTGATCCCCACCTCCTTCAACATACTCCAACAGTTGATCCCCATTAATCGCTTCTTTTTTATTTATTTTATTATTATTTTCTTTCATCATTATTTTTCTCATTAGTTATTTTCTTAAATTCACTATTCAATTCATTTTAAAACATCATATAAATTATAAAATACTTCGTAATACAATAAATATTACAAGAATTTTTAAATAAAAAATATTACAATAAATTTTTAAATAAAAAATAAAATAATAAACATAAAAATGAAAAATACGGAACATGAGCTTTATTATTAATAATATTAAAATTTTTAAATCCTATTAACGTACATGAGTGGAATAGTTGAGTAGTAAGTAGTATACATACATGATACATTAGTCCAATTTGTAATATAGTATACTAGAGTAAACATCATTAAGGAGGAGGAAAAAAAAAAAAAAAAAAGAGTTGAGCTCGAGCTCAACTTTTGGCCATGTTACGACTATGCTGGAGTTGCAACAACAGACGCAACTCCGTTGTTGCGACTCGGTTGGAGTCAATCTAAGTGGTTTATTTGTCTCAACTTGGTATAAGAATAAGAGTGTCAGATCACACGACAATTGTTTGAAATCAAAAAAAAGGATTGGGGTCCAAGTCTGTTTAAGTATGTGAGTGGGTGGCAAAAAAATGAAAGGTTTATTAATATGATGAAGGGCGATTAACATACCGGTACCTTTTAAAATATCCTAAATCCTAATAATTTTTTTGTCCTCAATGTTTAAGATATTACGTTAAAGTACAAACTTTGGCTTGTTGAGAAAGTATATATTATTTACAATAAATGACAAAAGTCAACCACATAGATGATGTCACATGAGAAAAGGGTAGTGATCTTCAATTCAAATATTGACTTTCTACTTTTCGTTCTCTTTTATTAATTTATATATATCATGTTGTTACAATCAAGACCCAAAACTTTTAAACTTTTAATAAATAAATCTTAAAATTTAATTTCTATAATTTTGTGATTCTTGCATATATCACCCAGACAAGTCAACCAACAAATTGGACCTAAACACACGAACCATGCGGAATGAGATTCTTGCATAAACTAATTTAATATTTCTTTCAAATCATTTTGGCTAATTTTGTGCCACAAATTCAGTAGAAATATTCTATAAAAATTCTTTGACCGTTCGAGATGATTCGACTATCATAACTTTTGTAACTCCTCAAGTCAATGTGGGTTACACCACATCCTTACAACTATTAGATAATTAATAGACAGTTAAATTTACACCTTACCATATGTTTGAGTTTACATGATATAACTTGTGAATTATTTAAAAAGAAAATTTCAATCTGAATAATATTTAATAATATTACCCAGTATTCATTAAACACTGTATACTACTTTTTCCGTCCCTGTATCTCGTTTATGAAGTCGAGTCAATGATTGCCGGCTGTATCACTTCGGGATAAGCAATTTTAGGCATGTCTTGCGCGATCATGAAACTCGTCCTTGTCCGATTGATTATTGGACTTTTTTTTTTGGACTGAAGGCGGAAAAAAGAGCAGGATTGAGTTTCCTATTTGTTTTATTGATTTTTTTAGACTCCGTTTAATTTAGGATTAATCTCAAAATAATATTTGTTCTTATATTATGATCATATAATTTTTAAAATTATTTTTTCGATATAAATTGTGATTAATAATTTCGAGTCAAATAGAGTTTTAAAAAAATTAACAAAAGAAATGTAAAAAATTACTAGGAATGCTTCATTTTATTATTTATATTTCCAAAAAGAACAATTAACACACTAATATATAATAATAATAATAATTGCCGCCAGCGCGTTTATCACGCCTGACCGTGTGATAGGTAAAACAAAACTAAATATCCACACGTGGACCTGAGGGCAGCGGATCTTAACCCGGACGTGTCTGCAAACAATTAACCCGATTCCATAAACCAACGATACGTCCGGAATTGGTTCTTCTTCCTTCCTCCCAATGAACTCAGAAGGTCAAAAAGAACAAAAACACACAAATTCACTGCCATTGCGGGTGACAAAAACCCTATATTAATTTGGTTACCTTTTCTCACTCTCTACTGGCCTCAGGTATGCACGTTCTACATCCATCTCAAGTTCTTTTCGATTCGCAATTGAATGAATCTATGTTTTCGTGTTTTTGTTTGATCGTCTGTAATTTCTGTTTGTTTTGATTCCTGTTGTGCATGATGAAAAAAATAAGTTGATTGATTAGTTGTTTTCTCTCTCCATTGATTCGAATTCTAATCACGTGTTATGTGTTTTTGCCGATTGATTCAGCTGTTCAGTTGAGAGTCGGTGAATGGGCCTTGTTGCTGAGGGTTTTGATTGATCCATTGGCTGAGACTGCTCGGGCAGACTGTTTTCTGAGGGATGGAGGCGATGGACTTGGTGGCTAGTCATAAGGTGAAGTAGTTATTTCATTTTGGTGGCAGGCTGTTTATCTCATTTTTAGTTTTTGCTTAAGATAGTCCTTGAGTTTTTGGTATTGAAATTGTTTTGATGCCTAAGTTGGAAGGGACTCCAATGTTGTGAATTCCAAACACACTGTCTGTTATGTTGGTAGCTAAATGGGAAATGTATGATATAATGGCAAGAAATTATATATGAGTTGGTCTGTTATCAAGCTAATGATGGATGCATGATATTTACTAAATTCTTATACTTTCAAGAAGTTATGTAGGTCTGGTCAGTGATCAAATTAATGATGGATGCATGACATTTACAAAATTCTGTAGGATATGGTATTTACGAAATTCTTACTTTCACATTGGCACTCTGTGAGAAAATGCTCTAGAATGAGAAATTAAATTGCTGCTTTATTGACTATCTAGTGCACCATCTACTTATACTCGGGACCTTTTTCTGTGATACTTCTATACAGGGTTTGTTTACTCGCAGCTTCAATTGCGTTATTGTTGGTATTTGCGGGAAGCTAGTTTTAGCTGGTTATGCCAATGATTTTTCATTGGACAGGTTAAGTTACATTAAAATTCTGATTTGATGGGATTGAAAAAGATGGATAAAGTAGGATTCTCTAGTGTAGCTGACGGCTTAGTGTATAATGCACTAATACCCCAAAAAAATGACACGTACACATGTTAGATACACAAACGGGTGATATTACTTTAGATGAAACAAAGTATATCCCTTACCAGAATAGTTTAATTAAGTAGTATATCATAGCTGACATACTTTTCTCTTGTATTGGACCTATTATAATGATGACTGTGGTGATTCTGTGTAATAATGATTTTGTATGTGTCTTGCAGGATAAATTATCATATTTCCGGATAAAGGAACTCAAGGATATTCTCACACAACTAGGACTGTCAAAGCAGGGAAAGAAGCAGGTTAGCTATCTCTATTTTGACGAATTTTTGTATCAGTCTAACTTGGAATCTTTCCCTTCACAGCTTTAGAAATCATTATTTTTCCTCTAATGTGGTAATCCTGGTTGTTACCATGCCCCATGTCTTCTTATTTCTTTTTGCCCCGGCCGCGGGGGGTGGGTGGGTGGTGGTGTTTGTAAGGATTGATGAAGGCCAATTTGATCTGATCATGAACATCAGAGTAATATTTTCCTATGCCAGAAATGTGAATCCATAAATATCTTTCAGTCTGAATTGTAATTATGAGGACATCAAATTAAAATACTAACATTACTCTTAGTTATTAGGCTGTTATTCTGTCAGTCCCCTTATAATATACAGTATATTTTATGATTTCGAATTAGCATATTGACTGTTCAACATATCAAATAAAAGATATTTGATGGGTAGTCTTAACTGATCCATGCAGGACCTCATTGATCGAATATTGGCCATTCTCTCCGATGAACGAGGTAAATGATGAAGCCATTCCTCGTTTATACTTGCATGCAAAATTTATTGGATCAGGACAAGTTTAGATGTCACGATTATTGTACTTGTAAGATAAGATTCTCATTTGTATTCTTTCCTTTGGATTTTGGAGAATTGAGCTGTTCAATGAAAATGGATTATTGTTGTTGTTGATCTACATCTCTCTTGTTTCACCAGACAAACTCCTTTCATCACCTCACTGATTTTTTTTAATACCTTTAGGCACTTCTTTCCTTATAATTTACCGTGGTGCATACTTGAATGCACTTTTTACACTCTTAAGTTTCTTCTTATGATCAAGCTAATACATTTATCAATAATTTTCATGGTCAAAAGTTCAAGAGAAATGAACTATCCAGATTGAGAACATAAATGGTTTAAGAAACTACTTTATCTGCACGGTTGTGGTAGAATCAATGGTGCAGTATGTTACTGCTTTATTAAGTCCATTAAATTTGATTATGCGTGTAATCTGCCCTCTTTTTTAACAGTAGAGAAAGAGAGTATTATAGCGAAGTTAGTTACTTCTATCTGTTAGTGATAATCCGAGTCTCGTGACAATTGTCTCAGAAATCAAGTCACTAAGAGCACTAGCAATAGAGGGCTTATTTGGGCTCCATTATTGGCCCTAAACAGTATTTTTTTTATTTCATTTTCTTTCTCTTCCATCAATTGTGTGGTGCATGTGGAATGTATGTATCATGTGGAACCCACAAAAGAGCCCCTAATAAGCCTAAACCATTGTAGCAAGAAATGGAAGGGGCTTAAGCCCCAAATAAGCCCGAAGTTTGGAGCCAACCATTGCTAGTGCTCTAACTGCATCTTGGAATGGTGCTCTTAATGCTTGGATTTTTGTTCTCTGAAAGGTAATCTCACATATATCTAAAAGAACAAATAGAATGGTACGCAGGTTTACAGAACTCAATTTCGGAATCATGCAAAAATCCCTTCTGAAAGCCACAGTCCAACAAATGTTTTAAGTTATTAAACTCCAACAATAAGTTTACCTTGGCCTCCAGATTATCTGCAGTATGAACTTATATGAGAAGTCATACCACTACAATGTTTGTACTTCCCAATTGGATTGTTTCATGCAGGTCATTCCAACCCCCTGCACAATGAATTACCAAATGTTCACCCCATAAGAATCATGGCACTCGTTAGAGCAATAACCATTTTATACTCGATAAATGATTTGGTGCAGAATGTTATCTATTTTTATTATACTTGTCTCACCCATTTCCGTAGCTCACAAGGTATAGATGAAATCTAATATTGTACTTTGCAGTTTCAGGAATGTGGGCCAAAAAAAATGCTGTTACCAAGGAACAAGTGGCGAAGCTAGTTGATGACACTTACAGGTCTATTCATCTATCTAATGCATGTAACATGATGATGAAGTTACGGAAGAACAACTCTTTGCGTATCTACAAAACGGAAGTAGTTCACAAATTTTCATTTGAAAATCAGATACAGAACATCTGATTAGCTAATTACCTTACCTAATAATGAGACAGCCCAAATTCTAGAAATGAATTATAGCTGCTGATACAGATAGAAGCTATCTTTACCAAATCGCTTTTTACTCTTATTCAGTCAGACTAGGTTTCTGTCTTATAATCCATATATATGCATAATCAAAGCAATCATTGCTAGACTATACTGTGGCAATGTGGCTACTTAATGCTCTAAGCTGGAGTGTTTGTTTTAATCTCATTTTTATACTCTTTTTTTCTTTCTTTCTTTTTTTCCTAAAACTTAACCCATACCCATTTCATCTGGTCTTATTTCAGGAAAATGAAGTCTACTGGAGTGGCTGAGGTGGCATCAAAAGAAGGCCTCTCAGATAGTACACATGTAACGGTTAAAGAGGAGAATGAAGATTGTTATCAAAAGCATAAGATGCGCTGTCTCTGTGGAAATATGTTAGCTACAGATTCAATGATAAAGGTGCAGATACATTTGCAGCTGTTGGAGTTTCTATTATTAGTCTTAAACTGCCATGTCCTGTTGGTGGTGGTTTAGATGTGGGCATATATAGATCCTACATTCTAATTCATCTTATTGGTGTAATGTTTTAACCATGTATTATTGCAGTGTGAAGATTCTAGGTGCAATGTATGGCAGCATATGACATGTGTGATAATTCCTGATAAACCTACGGAGGGCACTCCAATTCAACCGGAGAATTTTTTCTGTACAATCTGTAGACTCAACCGTGCTGACCCGTAAGTGACAGTATTCTGATTTTATTGATCGTGTGTAGAGTTGCTTGATAAACTCAGTCTTTCTATTCTATCTTCCATTAAGAGAAACATATGCGTGTAACGTCAAATGCGTCAAATTGCTGGCATTTGAGCGTGCACTTGATTGATAAAAATGGTGTGTGTGGGCGTGCACTTAGTTCAATGATACATATGCAAACAAAATGAAATAAATGCTCAGTGTGTTCTTCGCTGCATGGTTCATCGACTAGATAACTAATAGTCTTTTTATCAAAATGAGACCCCTCAGAAACAAGAAATATTTTCATATAATTCCGCATTCAAACCTTTCCGAGTTAAATACAGAAACATTGTCTCATGTCTGCTGGTGTAATTCTTTGTTTCTTGAATATGCAGCTTCTGGTTGACAGTTTCTCATCCTCTACATCCTGTGAAGTTGACTATCACAAATGTTCCAACAGACGGGTAAGTAGATGTGGGCATTCATGAATTACATGGTCTATTAAATGCTATCTGCAGAAATATCGATACGCTATATATGTCTGTTGGCAGCAATCCAGTCATATCCTGGCTGGTTTATGAATAGACCTTTCTATCAAGAGTGATGGATGGACTGCTGTAATTAATTTCTTGAATTCGCTTCTCATCTGTTTTAAATTTGTCATTTTATTTAACCTTTCAGATATTTCTAGTGCGTCCCATGTCTACTTTCTGTTAGGCCGTTTTTGTTTTTTTGGGGTTCTGTTATTGCTTCTTTGAGCCTTTCTAGGATGATGGACACTGATAGTTCCTTTTTTCAGCTCAAATCCTGGGCAGAGCATTGAGAAGACTTTTCAACTTTCAAGGTCTGATAGGGACATGTTATCGAAACAAGATTATGATCTTCAGGTTGTTTGAAATTGGCATGTCACTTGTATATTTCTTTGATATCCATCAAAAAAGAAATCAAGTTCAGCAAGTTACGTATGTCTCCTAAAGTGTTATGCTTACTACTTGCCTTGCTGATGCAGGCATGGTGCATGCTTATCAATGACAAGGTGACATTTAGGATGCAGTGGCCACAGTATGCAGACCTGCAGGTCAATGGTACTGCTCATTTCTTGGTTTCAGAGTTTTTGGTCTCTTAGAACCACCCCCTCCCCACTGAACTTTTCCTTCCTGAAACAGAAACATGTTTTGATTGAAATCTCGTTCATGACCTGTACATGGAGATGGGCACATGATGTAATTTTTATATGGTTCTGCTGATTGATGTACTGTACATTGGGTGCTTGAGACAGAACATGCATACATCTTTTAGGCTGGTTATATGTTCCTTTATTGTTCGTCTCTCTCTTAAATACTGGATGCAGCTTATAATTGTTGTAGATATTTTTTATTTTGTCTGTTATTTAGCTTTTTTTCTCCAGAAATACAGCTTAAAATTATGCTCCTCCACACCACAAAGTTGCAGTTTTTGGCGGGCATGGGAATTAAGGAAGAGTGGGAAAGTAGGGTATGGTATCATGCGTGGGATTTGTTAAAGAAGGGATTAAAAAAAGGATTGTAACTTGGAAGTTGGTGTTGTTTAATACTTCGTATATAAAGAATGAATAAGGTATTGATAAAGTGAATAGTAGTCGGATTAGAACAATATTAACAATTTGCCACTTTTGGAATTGTAATTTGCAAGGGGATTCCCAAATTCAAAGGGAATAATTGTGATTTCCGGCAGGACGGTATTGGATCATTTTCTACCTGATCTTTTATCTGTGTTTCTTTGTAAAAAGCCTCTTGTGCTTGCCTTCTCATTTGAACTTCACTGAATATTTTGACTTCCTGCTCCAACAGATGTACCTGTGAGAGCTATAAACAGGCCTGGCTCTCAGTTATTGGGAGCTAACGGTCGAGATGATGGACCTATTGTAAGTTCTCTCTCTGTATGATCTTATAATTGTCTGTCATTCCAGTACCTCTGTTAGTTGTTTCTGTTGGTTTAGTTTACTTCAATTTATATTGCAATCTGGTGATATGATGTAGGCATGCCTGTAGGGGCAAAACCAGAAAATCTTCTTGCCCCATGCAGTGCTTTTGCTTTATTAAAATAATAATAACTAACGCATTTCAATTATACATCTGGCCATCTGGGTACCTGACTAGATGTTTACTTTTTGAGTAGGTCCCTTTCTTTTCAAATGTTGCAACTGGATCCAAACCTGTATAGTTTTTTATTTTTTTTGTCCTTGTAATCATTAGATGTCCAAAATGTCTCAAAATTACACCGTTTAGGACCATGAAACGTTACAGGCCTCCTTGTTATTTAGGCATCTAAAAAGGGTGCTAGATGCAAAATCCCCAAATAACTAATATTTCAAAAATCAAAATCAAGGTTATTTGTTTGAAATTCTTAGAGAAGACCAATATTTTCTGAACATCGGGTGAAGCAACATTTTATGAATATTATATTTAAACCTACACAGCCACCCACTCAGTTGTTTACAGAGACTTGATTTTTCAAAATCATACATACTCTTTTGTAGATCTTTTGGTTTGTGTTTTATACTTCCCTTTGATATCATACATACTCTTTTGTAGATCTTTTGGTTTGTGTTTTATACTTCCCTTTGATATGGTTTAAACATGAAAGTAAAAAGAAACACAATTTTTGTTTTTAAAGAAGAGCCTGAATTTTTGTTTTTAATAAGAAACAAATACATGGTATAAACTGGAAAGAGAAGTCAAAGTGCCATTTGGTTAGAGAAAAGACAGAGAAAAAAAACTATTAGAATTTAAAGGCCCTACTCTAGAGTTAAGTTTGATAACTCATGAGGATTATTATCTCTTGCATCACTTTACATCTATTAACGAGAAATGCATGTAGAAAAGAGTTTGCTGACTCAAGCAGTGGATTATTTCTTTTTGTTTAGGATGTATACATTGTAGGCGGTGATCTTTCATGCGATATTTTTAGTTATATTATTATTATTATTATTATTATTATTATTATTATTATTATTATTATTATTATTATTATTATTATTATTATTATTATCTCATGACTGTTAAATTATGTTTCACTAGAATGATATTTCTTGATTTTGATACTTAACTTATATATGTCAGATTACTCCGTGCACCAGGGATGGAATAAATAAGATCTCCTTAACAGGGTGTGATTCTCGCATTTTCTGTTTGGGAGTTCGAATTGTAAAGCGACGCACTCTTCACCAGGTGATATGATTTTCCTTATGATTTTTAGTTGGTCTTTAATATTTTTACATGAGTGTTAAAGTATTGCAAGTGGCAAGTGTTGATTTTTAGTTGGTCTTTAATGTTTTTACACGAGTGTTCAAGTATTGCAGGCGGCAAGTGTAAGTGCTTGCCATGTAATTAGTGCACTCCTGTTTGATGTGCTTGCTATGATTTCTTGAGATTTAGCTCCTCGTGTTCTTTCACATATAAATAGCACATCGAGTTTTACTTCCAGATTGTTATTGATGCTTTAACCATCTTTTATGTTAGGTTCTCAACATGATTCCTAAAGAGGGTGAAGGTGAGTCTTTTGAGGATGCACTAGCTCGAGTTCGTAGGTGTGTGGGTGGTGGGGCAACCACAGAAAATGCTGACAGTGACAGTGACATTGAAGTAGTTGCTGATTCCATTCCTGTCAATCTTCGTTGTCCTGTAAGTGGGCTAATATTTACCTGGTTAATTAATGGTCATACTGTCAAGGACAAAGCAAGTAGAAAAATCAGAAACAGAGTTGCATGTTTGCTAATCTATAAATCGGTTAGCTAATTGTTTCTATGTATGAGCATACTGCATCTGAGTAGAATATGACATTTTCTGAGCATCTCTGGATTCAACTTCAAAAAGAACATTTGAAGAATGATGCCCTTTCATATCATTTTCTATAAGGTAGTGGTACAACTGTACACAGATTAAGGTTCCATTTTATATAGAATTTACATTTCTTTATATATTTCCCAATCCTGTCGTGCACTCTGGAAATGTATCAGAAATTATTTTAGCTTCTCTAGTAATGACAACTTCGTAGAGTACTTTTTAGGATGATGATTAGTTTCCAATAATCTGCTTTAAGATTTTTGGAGGAGATTGATTTCAGTCTGCTCCTGATAATGCATTGATGGTAGATTTGGTCTTCTTAGATTTAAAAAATATATATTCCGTATATGTTTGTGGGGAAATTTGCACTGTAGTTGCTGCTGGTTATGAAAAATATTCTTTAGATTTTGTAAAGGATTATAATCTGCTTCTGATAATGCATTAACCACGGACGTAATCTTAAATACTGAAATCCTCTTTCCGTATTTCTTGTGTCGTAATCTCCTCTATGATTGCCACTAGTAGTGAATGATGTCTTTATATACACGTGTATGGATGTTTCAGATGAGTGGTTTAAGAATGAAGGTGGCTGGAAGATTTAGGCCCTGTGTGCACATGGGATGTTTTGATCTGGAAGTGTTTGTGGAAATGAACCAGCGCTCTAGGAAGGCAAGTACCAATATGCTTTTCTTATTTCACAGTAGACTTGTCCATGACTCCATGAATCCTGTTCTTGGCTTGAAAATATAATGCATTTAATTAATTAAGGGAAAAGGAGATACATTCTTGTCTGACCTGGGAACTTCTGCTGATTGTTAAATTTCTTCCTAATTCTGTTTTCAATCACTGTTTGTGTATGCAGTGGCAATGTCCTATATGTCTGAAGAACTATTCTTTGGAGAAAATCATCATAGATCCATATTTCAATAGAATCACATCTAAGGTAATAACTGGGCTAGATTTGCTTCGAGGCTTAAGTTTCTTTTTATTGCTGTTATTTTTCATGGATGTTACACCTTCCACATTGTGTTTCATTTAGTTGCAATATTGTGGGGAAGAGCTAACAGAGATTGAAGTGAAGCCTGATGGCTCTTGGCGTGCTAAACCAGAGGGTGATCGTAGAGGTCTTGGAGAGCTTGGGTTATGGCATTTTCCTGATGGCTCTATATGCCCCTCCATGGATGCACAATCAAAATTGAAACAAGAACTTAAACCAACCAAACAAGAAGTTGTTTCTGATAGTCCTGCCGGTCTGAAGTTGGGAATAAAAAAGAATGAAAATGGTCTCTGGGTGTTTAATAAACCCGATATGCAGGGAGCCTCACTTGCAAATAGATCTGAAGATAAGTTCAAGAATAATGCCCAGAATGTAATTCCCATGAGTAGCAGTGCTACTGGCAGTGGTAAAGATTGCGAGGATGGTAGTGTCAACCAGGATTTTCGAGGAAGCATTGATATTTCTGGTAACGGAATTGAGTATGAATCAATTTCTATGAATTTGGAACCAACTGATGGGTTTAATGATCAAATCACATCTGTAACACCTGGGGGGGCTGAAGTGATTGTTCTCAGTGACTCGGAAGATGAAATTGAACCACTACTTCCTTCTGAAGTACATAATCAAGGTGAACCGGCTAGCAGGGTTTCGTACCCACTACCAAATCATGAAATTCCTGATTCTTATTTTGAGAATGCTGGCCTTGGCAATGGTTCATGTCTAGATATTTATAGTACGAATGATGATGATTTTGGGGTCAATATGTGGTCTATGCCTTCTGATATCCAGGGAGGTTCTGGTTTTCAGTTATTTGGTCCGGATGATGCTGTTTCTAATGCCATGGACATGCACCATGGTTCACTTAATTGCCCGTCGTCTATTAGTGGCTATCCATTGACACCTGATGCTACTGTTGGATCTGCCGCTCTCGATTCTACTAAACTTTGTAATATAAATGATAGCTTAGTTGACAATATGGCATATAATGGTAATGATCCTTCGCTTCAAATATTTCTGCCAACAAGGCCATTGGATACACCAACTGTGCATTCTGATTTTGGGGACCCTCCTGATGTTTCGAATGGTGTTCGTACTGAGGATTGGATTTCTCTTCGGCTTGGGGACAGTGGAGGAGCAGGCCAGTGTGAGCCTGCAGCAGCAAATGGTTTGGATTCAGGAAACCAGACACAATCCAGGGATGGTGTTTTGAGTTCACTAGCAGATACTGGTATGTGCAGTAATTTATGATTGTTCTCCTGCTCATGATGTTTCTCTCCATAACTAAAAATCTGAAAAAATCCTTTTGATTTGACTCTGCATGGCCAAGTTTATGCCGTAAATTTTTTAGTGATTTGGAAGGCAAAGGTTGTAATTACAGCCACACAGCTAGTGTTGATTTTGTCAATCTAGAGTTGTTGGGAATTTAGGAAAAATGCAAAATGCACTCATTTTTCTGAAATTTCTACTCTTTCATATTTTAGCATGATGCTACACTGTCACTGATGTTTATATAGATTAGTGTATATCAAGAATTATAGTCACCCCCTGAACCGTGGCATCGCCTTCCCCTCTCAAAACCCTACAATTTTCTTAAATTACTGGGGATCATCATAGAGAGTGTAGATATGGGGCTGGCAGATGTATATATTGGTTATAAAACTACTGTCTTATCTCTGTCATTAATGAGAAACCTTATAATCATTCCTTTTGAAGACGATTGTAGTAGGTTCTCTTCTGGATTGTATTATTGTTTATTTTATGGCTTCATTTTTGTTGCTAGGCATGAATGAGAACAGGCCTGGGAAGACAACTAGGGAAGGCCCTGGTAGTCCATTTTCTTTTCCTCGCCAAAGGCGTTCTGTAAGACCAAGACTACATCTGTCGTTTGATTCACCCTCAGAGTAAAGCTATTGGGGGTAGGTTTTGAGAAGCAGCATTGTCTGTGGAATCCTTATCAGAATGCTATATCAGTGGAAGTGGACATTTTCCGTTGCCTAGCTGATCTGTGTATGTAAGCTAACTATAATCCATCCACCTTCTTTGCGGCCGTTTGAGATGCTTTTGATTGGTGAGCCAAGTCTCATGTTTCTCAGTTTATCATGCGCACCTACCGATATATCTTGCTTTCAGTCCTGAATATATCCCCTTTCTAACAGAGCAGAGTCCTATTTTGTTCCCCTATTTAGGCAAGTTGGAGATGTAGTGAAAGTGTACAGTTGGCATTGTTTTGGGAAGTTGGAAAGAGGCTTAATTTGGTCTTGGCTGACTTAGTAGGGTGGGAACCCTCGTAGTGACAGAATCAGTTGTATATATATGAAAAAACCCTTAGTTTTCATTTTAATGTGATTGTTTATTTATGTAGGCATTTTGATCTGTCTTCTTGAGTTGCCATCAAGTTTGGTTGGTAGCTTCTCTCCTTTGATACAGTATTACCCCCCAGTTCATCCTCCACTCAGATTTCGTTTGGGTCCTAAGGTCACGTGGGATGTGATTGGTGGAAAGTGCAGCATCTCCTAAACTGCTTGCCTATAGATTTTCTGGATATTTAAGTATATCAGATAAATGTTCAAATTATGCTGCCTTACAAGCCACTGAAATGCACGGTGAAGTGATATGAAGTTGCACCGTACAATTATGTTATCAGTGCTTTCCAAAGGAAAGTATTTTACTCGCTCTAGTGGCTTCAGTGGCCTAAATTTCAACGAAGGATTTTTTTTACCAGCATTGCGAATCTGGTTTTAAGGTTTACATGCTTTGTTCAAAGATGTACTGTATGTTTTTCTATAAAAATTTGAAGAAATTAATCCAACAAATTCCAGTATGTTTTGGAATACTTGATCTGTAAATTACTAATGGCCAATAGCAGAGATCGGTTTGTCATTAGTAAAGTGTTGATTTGAGTTCACCGGATGACTTGACAAAAGAACTGTCTTAAAAAAAAAAAGCTGTAGTATAAATCGGGCACGTATATCCTGTGAAATACTCCTAGTCCTGGGTCCTATGACTCCTATCCCACATACTAGTAAATAGATTATTTACAAAATGACAAGAAATGTCACAAGATTTTATGGGGAAAAAATTCTATTACCAAATGTATAAAGTGGAGCTCTTTTTTTAATTGTTTTTTAATTTTTTATGTTGTTTGACACTACTTTTTTGTGTTCGGCGATAAAAAATGATGTCCAACACAAAAAAAAATGTTGTCCAACACCAAAAAATTACATTGTGTAGTAATAGAAAAAAATGTAGTATTAGAATGTAACAAAGTGTGACGTATTGTATCAAACGGTAACCAACCCAATAGTAAATGCTACAGTATAAATACACAACTTATTTTGTAATAGTAATAGGAGATGAAGTATGCAAGCAGAAGTAGTTGAAAAATGTACCAAACAAATAAAGAGAAAAGTATATTTCTATTGAACACCCAAAAAATGAAAATCAGAAGGGAGTTAAAATTATTACGGACTGATTTGTTGTAAATAAACTCGGAGGTCGCCTTTTTTTGGATCCAGAGCAATATAAGACAATTGTGGCATTCATTTGTCACAAAAATAATTGATTCAAGAAAGTTGAAAGGGCGAAATAATTGGTCCACAATACTGGGACAAATTTGCAGTACAATGCTCAGTAATTAGTAATTAGTAATTACTACAAGATATTGCTCCATTTTCTAATCTGAATTAGCAGCTTCAAACTTAAACACAGAGTTAGTAAGGCGCCGGCCCAAGTGCAAGTTGCCTACAATTCTACAGGAAAAAAATGCCCTCAAGGAGTGCCCAGAAATTACAACAGAAATGTTACTTATCTCATTCATCAGGTTCCTGTTCAAGCACCGGAAGAATGTTAAAGGCTGATGAACCAAGGTGCATGCCCCTAACATTACCATCATAACTGCACTTAATCTCGTAGCAAAAAAGCAATATTGAGTCCCACAATGCTGTTCTTCCCTGCAATTCAAACCAGAATGACATGTTACAGTTTGAAAAGCAACACAGAATCTGACAGTTGTCCATAGTTAATGTTCTTGTGATACACTAAATCCTCTATCCTAGCTTTTAATTAATTGCCTGTGTTGGTTTCAAATTACATCAGTCAGGATCAGGAAGAAATAAACCACTATGAACGGAATAGGTTAAGACAGCAATAAGTCAAGACATGCTCTTGTAGGAAACAAGTGAAAGCACATTATCTGGGATGCAGAAGGGGAAAATTAAATAAGACCAGAAGACAGATCCAAGATCAAAGTTGAAAGTGAAACCAGGTATAAACTCAAGACTTGGAAATGGTAGGATCGTGCTTAATATTTCTTGAACCATTTGTTATTCTGATAATTGGTTGGTTTATATTAGGCTATCCAGTTTACTTCAATGATTGTTTATTGAGTAATAAATGCAAATGCAATTTAGATTCTACAACTTGCCTGGAGAGAGAACTGGGGCTTTTTATCCCAGTATAACACAAATAGAGGGGGACTTTGCTTTCCAACTGCCAGAAGGCACGCGCCGGGATGCAGAACCGAGGGAACACCGGCTATGACAGCTAAATATTTCTCTGGGGGACTATCTTTAGGAGGCAGAACACCCAAGAACAATGGGTTTTTGCTCGACTGAGCACCAGCATACATTGTAGGATCAACATGTAGCATCCACTTTGGATGTTCCAGGAAGGCACAAAACATATAGAGAAGTAAATGAGAATCACTAGGGAGCTCAAGACTCCATTTTCTACTCGCTTTGCCATTCACCTCAACATTTCCCAGATGCTCATAGTTCTTTACACAGGTTCCTTCGGCAAGACCTGTAAAATGTTAAAGAGAATTTAATGACATTTCTTGTGCAGTGTTAAAAAAAACAGGATTTCTGATCTATGCTGGTCTTCACTTTTAAATGGAGAATACTACACTTACAGCGAATCCTTTCCACAGTGTAATTTGCTGGGAAGCTGCTTAGAGGAAGTAAACCTTTTCCCCACTCGCCTTTCATCAAAGCATGAAGCCTCTGGTGTTCAGTAATAGCATCAATCCCCTCTTGTAAAATAGGAATAAGGGCTGCATGCTGAGGCGATTGTTGAAAATTGTTAGCAGGCAACTTGGCTGCAAATGAAAAGGGTCACAAATTAGCCAAACACTTTTCCAATTGAACTTAAAATCTAGCCAACTATAAGCAAGAGATATTATTGAACAGTAAACTTACGGGTATAAGTATCTAAAGCCTGAACAAGAGTTACACGTAGCTGATGAAGAAGTCCATCCTCTTCAACTGCAAATGCCGGCTTCATTTATTAGTCTTCTCAATTGAAGATACATTAATTGTCTCGAAAAGGGGTGCGGGGACATTACACAGTAGATTTACCTGGTGGGTCAGTTCCAACCTGACTAACGGTAACGGAGATATTTAGCTTAGCTGCTGCTTCCATGACCTACAACCACGAAGGTTATGCACTGAACACAAAGTATCTTATAAAATATTGCAGAATTGCCCGCCACATGTCATTTTCCAGGCATTCCACATCAGTCAGTCAATAAAAAGTAGATTCAGTACTAATGCATCAAAATGGATATCAGAGAAGACCAAGTGTCCTCCACAGTCAGAGAAAGGTATATTTATACTCCAATGCATCTGGAAGGATATACTTGAACAAAAACTAGATATGATACTAACATATGAGAAGAGACAACTCAGTCTTGCAACAGGGAGAGGAAGGTAAATAGGAAAGCTTTCAATTAACCTATCGCTCAGCAGGACTGCACTGGAGCTTGAGTTGGCATGCCCACCCCCCCCCCACCCCCCCCCCCTTTTTCTTTGCTGAGTAAGAAAAGAACGACAAACAGAGATACAGACTGCATTTCTAGAATTCTGGTTATGAATGAACTCTACAAGAATGGTATGTAAATAGAAGAGAGTGAGTACAGCAAAACTTAGACAACCTAGCATGAGTGGCACCATAAGTAGCTCTCTATTATTAAATAAAAACATCATAGTACGGTAATGTTGGTTCAGACGGGGTGGTGGCACCATGACTACCTGGTGGAAAGTTTCTTGAAAATTATTGGCCAAAGATTCTTGAAAGTTTCAAGTCCCAAACATAGACATCACCATAACAGTTCTTGTAACTTATTGGGTGGTTCAAATTGATATGCACTATACCAGAAAGAAGTAACTACAAACACCCAACTTGAGTGCTACCAGGACTGTATGAGCCATATCACTAAGTTCACTCTGTGCAAGATACAAAATACATTATCATTCTCACCTTCAAGTGGCTAGTCTCAATCTTACTGAGAAGAGGATTAAGCACAACATCAGAAAACCACTGTCTCAAACGATCACGCCACTGTTCAATGTGTGGATAAATGCCCAACCTCTCAAAAGCTTCTATTGACTCTTCAATGGACATGGATAATGGCAGATCTGCTTCCCCTTTCTTTGGAGGAGTCGTGAACTTTTGAGAACCAGGGGACATTCTAACTGGCCGTAAAGGTGTACTTCTTGTAGTTCCAGATGTGCTAACTGAATTGGAGATTGCGTTTGGAGTTGCTACACCGAACACGTTAATGCTTGGGGGTGGAGTGGCCAATTTACCCATTGTTTCAGATATTTTGTCATCAAAGTCAGCCAAAAACTTTTCAAGCTCTTTCTCTGTTGCTACCTCTTTATGAAATGCAGTTCGCTTATTTGACCAGGGAGTTCCGATGAATTTATCAGCACTTGCGGAGGACTGCAAAGATGGTGACTGAGCTGAAGCGGGTGAGCGTGTGGATGATGTAGGCACAAGATACACGGATGGGGAGGCTGGAGATTTCGTTGGTGTGCTAAACGTATGTAGTTTGCCGCTGCTTGAGTTTCCACCACTCATTCTAGATGGGTAATTTGAACTGGTCATTGGCTCATGGAGAGGGACAAGAGTATTTGATGGAGAAGGCGTGCCAAATTTTGTTTTTGGGAGTCTCTTTGGAGACTCTTTTAACTCAGCCTCCACTTTAGGTTTGAACCCTAGAAGACCCAGTTGTCGGTTAGTGAGGTGCGTCAGCTCCTTTGTTCCTTTGGAAGGGGATACAACTACTACATCTGAAATGGTTCTAGCTCTCCACTGTGAGATGGCTTTGAGCAGAGCAACTACAGTTCCAAGCAAAGTGAAACTTGCTGCAATTTGTATCACCTTGAAACACAGACCTGACATATTTTCCAAGACAGCACATGTTAATTAAGCAGTCAAATGATGGTCAAATGTAATGAAAATTCAAATACCACTTACAAGCAATGTCGTTCGAGATGTAACCAAGTCCAAAACTAGCAGTATCTTCACTTCCCCTATATTGACCAGATTACACTGAGTTAGCTTTAAAACATAGTTATCACCTTACCTAATACATTCATGTAGATCTTGCATCACACAGCTTACCCATATCTATGCTCAAATTCAATGCTCCAATTATACTCAAGCGGGGAAAATTATAAAAAATCAAAATAAAAGCAACAAGGAGCAGCCATTAAAACTTATACACTAAGTGCTTGAGCTCCTGCTAAACTAACAAACCATGAAAGCACTACGGGATTCAGCTTTTACTTGTGGGGGACTGAAACTAATTAGCTGAATATCAGTTTCCCTTTAGGCCAAGTTTGTGTGCAAGTAAGAATGCAAGAGTGTGAAGGAGACAACGCCAACTTTCCATTGGTACATTGTCAGTCAATATTTCTCAGCTTATCTACACTTAGGCAGTGGCCTAAGACTCTGAATTCATTTATGGTGTTGTTGATTTTCAATGTGAACAAGATCAGCTATGAGTTTTTGTTCAACATTCACCACGGTGTAAGATCTCTACCATAAATGGAGATCATTAGCCAGCTTGAAGATCCATCACAAACACATCAGTTTCATATCTCTTCTTTGGTTCATCCTTTTTAAGAAGACAATGTTTCCCAAGTGCAAGTGACAGATAAAAATAGTTTTTCACTTGTATTAGAGAGAATATGTTGCAATCCCTTTCATAGGGAATAGCAGTCTTGATCGTGTGTGTTCAGTTAGTTTCAATGTTGCCGTTCCCCCCTATACCAATGAAGAAAGGCAAAAGGTACGTGTAGTACACTTACACTATGCTACTACCGCAGCTCAAACAAAGGAACAACCGAATGTAGCAGCAGATCACAAAAACGACGATATTACATGGATTTAACACAGTGCTCATACTTTCCTAATGGATACAAAGCAAACTGATGCAGACATAAATACCTTACAATAGCTTAACACAAGGTACTACACAATGTAGCAGCAGATCACAAAGACGGTGAGATTACTTCGATTTCACACAGTGACTACATTTTCGTAATGGATACAGAGCAATCTGAAATCAGGCTAAGCCCTAAATAACTCGCCAGAACTTCGAACAAGGCACACCAAAAGATAAAAGCAGATAATCTAACCAATGAGAATAAGGATTCTGAATAGTGACTAGGTTTATCAATGGATATAGTGCAAATTGAAGTAAAAGCAACTACGCAAACACTAGTGGCTTCTTCTATGTATCAAATTACTATCAATCAATAAACATCAAGCATACAGCATCTTAGAAAATGAATTGAAAATAAATACAAGAGAGATGAATGTACCTGTAGTGAGAGAAGAGGAGTGCGAAGAGAGAGGCGGAGGAGATAGATAGAATGAAGAGAAAGGTGGCAGCGGAAGGGCGGAGGCTGTTTGAGGTGAGAGCGGCGGAGAGGGCGGGGTTTTGGTACACGGCGAATTTCGACGGCTTTTGTTGTGGCTGAGCTCCACCACCTCCCTCCATCACTGATTTTTTCCGATAGGTAGCAGTCTGAGCTTGGCCGTTATGTGGCAGGAACAGACGACATTGATGAGGGTTTCGAATTCGAGAGATCTCAAGTAGAAAAATGTTTGAATTTCACCGCCTGGGCTTAATTTAGGATTAAATTCTAGCAACATAGCATTTTGCCCCTAAACTTGAGTATTTATGCGATTTGCCCTCTAATAAACTTTTGTCCAGTAGCGACTTGCCCCCTAACTTTTTATATGTGTCGCAATATGCACCGGAGTATTTTTTTTCGTGTGTTTTTCCCTTTTTGGTGGTAATTATGAAACTCACAAGTGCCGAATGCTATTGTGCTACTTGAAATTTTAAAAGTTTACGCTGCAAATTGCGAAAACATGTAAAATCCGTAAAATGTTATTTTTCCTTGACTTTTAGAACGTCTCTGTAGGGATCCTATATTTCATACTAAACACAAATTTAAGTCTAGATGAACAAAAGTTGGTGTAAAAGTGTATTCATGTAACCAAATTGATGTACCTGCAAAAATTCACAAACATATACTTGAGCACTCCTGGAATAATCTATGTGCGGGTGCAAAAATAACTTTTAGAAAAAATGTAGAAAAATATTTAGTTCGTGTTTTTCCCTTTTCTTATATAAGGTCAAATCTAATCTACTCTACTCCTACTCCGACATTACTCCTTAACCACCTTATAACTTTAAATATCCGAAATTAACCTTTTCTTGCTACTCCAACATTCTTACCACTCGTCCACCCTTATAACTCCCATTTTCTTTATATTTGTATTCTAGTTAAATAATAATATTTGAAGAAAATTAAACATACTTATACAATAAACCCTTAATAATTCATATTATAAAGGTTTTCAAGAAAAACAATACACTCTTGCATATTTTTAGAATTGATATAATGTAAATGTAATTAATTATTAATATTGAAAATGAAATTTATAAAGAAATTAAAAGAGAAAAAGAGGGGATTAAAGTGAATAACTATTAGCGTGTTTAGGTTGAAATCGAGTGGAATGTTGATGTGATATATTTGAGGCTTAAAGTGTGTATGAATTGTCTGGAGATGGCTTTCATGTCGTAAAATTCAATTATTAACGTGGACATTTTCCAGAGCATGACTACTCGATGTTAACTGGAGTAACCTTGGAGACCTAGTTTAATTTGGTTCAAACATGGACATATAAATATCCAAAATATCAAGTACCCAAATAAAAGGAACCGAACTCAGAACGATCCCACCCGTTCTCAATTTGATTTAAGTATTGATATCTTTCATTGCAAAAACACTAGCACACTAATCATTCATAATATTGATAGAATGAGTTCAATGAGGTCTAGCTCAATTGGTTAGGCTGAGGTGGTATATATAACATGGTTCAATTATCGTTAAGTACGTATTAATTGACGTATGACTCATGTAATATCGATATTCTTTTAATAAAAATCATTCTTAATCTTTTTGGTCTATTTTATTTTTATTGCATTTAATTGATTTATCACTAAAGTATCATTAAAGCTGATTAAATGTATTTTTTATTGCACGCACTAAAAACACCTATATTTAAGGGGGTTATTAAACGTAGTAGCAATTTTACTAACGTTGGAAATTTATTTGTAATTTACAGAATGACTCTTATTTTACAAGTATTACAAATAAATCCCAAACTTACTAAATTCATACAAATTATCATAAACAATTGCAACTATAATAAATTCATCAATTCTACTTTACCACAAACACTCCCTAAAACAAATACACTCATAAATATAAATTATTAACATGAAATGATCACTTGAACAAAAAATGATCAAATGATACTTCCGAACTTCCAAAAATTGATAAATTTAATACTAAATTCAAGTGTTCCAAAAATTAACATTTAAATTCAAACTCAAAAAAAATAAAAAAAAAAAAAAAGAAAAAAAAAAGAAAAAAAATAAAAAATAGCAGCAGCCCGCTGCTGCTAGACAGTAGCAGCAGCGCGGGCTGCTGCTCTCTTTTCTTTTATTTATTATTTTTTTTATAACTTTTTATATAAATTTTATTTAATTATGCACAATACATACACACACACACACACACACACACATATATATATAAAGAAAATAAAAAAAAATTGTAAATTTATAAATTTATAGATACTTTATTATAAATTTATAAATTTTTTTTTGGTAGATTTATAAATTTATAGATACTTTATTACAAATTTACAAATCAAGGTGTGAAATGAGTTTGATGATACTTTATTACAAATTTACAAATCAAGGTGTGAAATGAGTTTGATGATATCTCTTGGTGTATTCTTCAAATTGAATTGAAATATGTTGATTAGGTTATTGATTTAGGGGCTTGATTTATTTAAGGTGGAATTGTGATGATTTTAAAAGTATTGGGTTAATTTGTAAAATTATAAATTTATAGATACTTTATGTAATTTACAATAAATTTCCAACATTTAGTAAATTTATGTTCCGACGTTTAATATTTGCCTTAACTAATTCGAAAGTGATTTTGATAATCGTTTAGATTGTGAAATGTAGTTGTTGATTGGTATGACAACTCGGATGCGTCTGAAATTGAAACTACAGACAGGGTAGTAAGGTTACAGTTACACAGGTGTAGCACCAAAACCCGGCTCATCTCATCAGAATGATGCTTATCCTTCTTCCCTACCTATAAACGCACAGCACATTTTCCAAAATATTATTATTGCTTCACTCTGAAATCAAACACAAAATTGTTTCACTCAGCTTCCTCCATTACTCATAAACCAAGGTCCAAGAAGATGCAGAAACTTTTTGCAATCAAGTCCCTCACCTCTTCCTTATTCGCCAAACAAGCCGTCCGCGGTACTTCTGCTGCGCTTTTCTCCACTTCCTTTCTCTTCGATGATACCCAGAAACAGGTTTCTTCCCTAATTACTCATTATTTATCTGCATTTCCACTGCTTCTATAATCCTTTTTTGCTGCTTCTTGGATTTCTTAAGTATTGCCTAATTTTATTATTATATTATCATTACTATATTTATAAGAAGATAAAAGGACTAGAAATGGACTTTGGGTAGAAAGTGGAAACTTTCTTTTGATTTTGCTTAAGCTACTTAGAATTAGAGAAAGTTATTATTTCATCTACTGATTCCATTTGACAATTTATCATTTCTATGTAAAATGTTAACAGTTCAAAGAGAGTGTAGCCCAATTTGCTCAAGAAAACATTGCCCCTCATGCCGCAGAAATTGACAGATCAAATTATTTTCCAAAGGTTGGGTTTGTATATATTGCACTTGGTTCTTTCATTATGCTTTCTGGTTTTCATCAGTTAATTAAGTAGTCGAATATTTACTTCGAGGTTGCCATTACAGGAAGTTAACTTGTGGAAACTGATGGGGGAATTTAATCTCCATGGAATTACTGTTCCAGGTACTCACTACCTCTCGACATGACTCAGTGGTCCGTACCTTAAATGCCAACTGAATGCCGTAAATCTCAGTCATGCTGTTGTAAACCACATAGTGTGAATCTATGAATCTAGTGGATGTTCAAAATGCAGCAGGATAGTGCGTTAAACCACTGAACCCAACTATTATCCTAACTGCAAAACACTAGAGCCACTTTGGATGTAAGCTTGTATATCCAATAGTGTGGTGGTACCTTTTTTTTCCCCCCTCCATGTTATCCTTTGTGCCTTTTGCTGCCATGCTGCATATGTTCTTGAAAGTTGGATTAGCAGAATTCAGCTGAATGTGTATCCTGCATGCATATTTGAACAATGAATTACCATCTTTAACCGTACTCGTGTGACATTATGGAGAAACATAATACTCTAGTGGAAGTAGTGAAGAATGCCATTATTTGTGTATGAGCAGTTCCCTAAGTCAGGGCTTTTGTTTTTATCTTGGATGACAGACTGTACCGTGCTTTGCAAAATTATCTAATATCCAACTCATTGAACTGTGCAGAAGAATATGGAGGGCTTGGCCTTGGCTATTTGTATCACTGCATAGCTATGGAAGAATTAAGCCGTGCTTCAGGGTCAGTAGGCCTTTCATATGGTGCACATACTAACTTGTGTATTAATCAATTGGTAACAATGTTCAACTTAAGTTTGAGATTATTAATCTACTTGTGTTACATGTTATGCTTGACTAAATTTTATTGTCTGAAGGTGAGGCATGGAACTCCTGCCCAAAAGCAAAAGTACCTGCCCAAGGTTTTACTTTCATTCATAATCCCTTTCTCAATGAAATGTTACTTTGGTTGCTAATAATCTATCCTGGGCTTTTATGTTTGCAACAGGGGGTTTGTTTACCCTAGTCTGTATTTGCCTAAGTGTGATATAATGAGTATCCTTTCATTCCTACAAACATCATTAGATAGAATAGTGACTAACATATCTATCAAACTTTGTTCTTGTGAAGCTTGTGAGTGGGGAGCATGTTGGCGCTCTTGCAATGAGTGAACCTAATGGTATTCTATTCTAATACATTCTCAAATTGATGAGCACTAGATTATTAATATGTGTTCATTATCTAAGGATATTAACGTAAACCCATAAGTTTGTTGTGGTATTACAAACCGCCCATGAATTTTTAATAATATCAAATGGACACCCCGGTTTCACTATCAATAGGTTGATAACTACTTTCATAGTACTGAAATAATATACACAGAAAATTCTTTTGAGGCAGATAAACAAGGCACTTGGGGGGTTGTTTTTTCAGTATTTAAGAGTAATATTTTTTACATACTAGTACTACTTTTGAAAAGGAAATGAACTTGCAAACTCTCTCTTGCCCCCAGGCCATCGCTTATCCCACCATGCATTGGACGCATTGAATGTTGGTCAAAGTCATAATGAGGTGACTTGGGATATAGTTAAGTTTTCATAAAAAGGATTTTCATACAACATTGACTACTCTAGGGACCAGTGGATAGGAAATGTCAGTGTGAAATTCATGGGTGGTTTGTCATATCCCTGCAAACCTAATATTGCCTGAATTACATTATCCATTGACTAGTGACAATGCCTTTTCAGCTGGCTCGGATGTTGTTAGCATGAAATGCAAAGCTGATCGCACTGATGGTGGCTATATTCTAAATGGAAATAAGATGTGGTGTACGAATGGCCCCACTGCTCAAACGCTGGTATACCTCTAACCTTCTGGTGTAATTGAAGTTTTATTATTTTGTGAATGTCATTGTTTTAAATACTCAACAAGTGGTCCTATCCATCGATCTAGTTAAATTCATCAAGCGCACTTGATTTATCTAGCTTGTTTCAGTTCTAAGATTTCTCACTGTTTCTTGTATCTGTATTAGGTTGTGTATGCAAAAACAGACGTTGCTGCTCATTCAAAGGGAATAACAGCATTTATCATAGAGAAGGGCATACCTGGGTAAGCAATTCTCTGCCGGCAATTAAAGTGCATTATGGTGCTATCATAGTATATATAGTTGCAATGTTTTGACCTCTGGTTTCTTTGTCAATGTGGTCTCAGATTCAGTACCGCCCAGAAGCTTGACAAGTTAGGCATGCGTGGAAGTGATACGTAAGTCTGAGTATTTAGAATGCTTTGCTGCAAATTGGTGTTTTACTATTTTATCTCTTACGCCTCAGTAAGGAGTGGCCTAATCATGCTATATTGACAAAATTGCAGATGTGAGCTTGTTTTCGAGAATTGCTTTGTTCCGACAGAAAATGTCCTTGGCGAGGAAGGAAAAGGTATTCTAAGTTAGTAATGAATTTGACAATGACATTGTAGTGGCTGGTCCATCACTAAAACCGAGGAGTGCTTGCAAATGCTTCTCTGAATGTCATAATGTGTTTGTGGTTTATTTTGGAGAATCAATTATTCAGAATTTTGGTCTCCAGCTTAAAGCCAAAAGAATCCTAGACTTGCTTCTCTGGTTTGGCTGTTACCTTCGTATTTCTGTAGAATCTCCAGCATATGTTAAGATGCAAAACAAATTTTTATATTTTCTTTATGTCCAAAGTGCACAATGTGTGGTTTTAGTATACATTTAAAGCAATTGTGAAATTGTTTCTGCCTCAGGAGTTTATGTCATGATGTCTGGGTTAGATCTTGAGAGGCTCGTTTTGGCAGCTGGACCTGTTGGGCTTATGCAAGCTTCTCTTGACGTTGTTCTGCCTTATATCAAGCAACGGGAGCAATTTGGTAAACCAATTGGAGAATTTCAGTTTGTACAGGTTCGAGCAAACTCTTAGAGCATACAGTTCACTTGCTACATGACAAATCATCCAAACTAATGCTTGCTTTATCTGTATGCAGGGAAAAGTTGCTGATATGTATACTTCACTACAGTCTTCAAGGTACATGGTCTAAATCGTGTCTTGACATTGATAGTTGTTGGACTCTTGCTTTCTTTCTTTTTCTTTACTTTCTTCTTCTTCTTCTTTTTTTCTTTTTTCCTTGAACTTTATTCATAATGTTTTCATTTTTTAAAGGTCGTATGTGTATTCAGTTGCTCGGGATTGTGACAATGGTCATGTTGACTCTAAGGTGTGTAAAGCATGATATTCTTATCTTTACCCGCTGTGTTCTCCTGGAAATTTCGTTATACTTTTCTGGTTTGGAGTTTTTGAACTTTAAGCTCTGAAGGTTTGTCCTCTTCCAGGATTGTGCTGGTGCTATACTCTGTGCAGCTGAAAGAGCCACACAAGTTGCTCTTCAGGTAGAACGATTCACTCCAATCAGAATTAACATTTATACTTAAGTTTTAATGGGAAAAAAACAGTTTTTTTTTCGTTCTTTCCGTGCTCATGTAACTGAATCACGATGACTTATAATAGCAGACATCTTGATTGAATCATAGTATCATACCATTGCCCTGGTGAACTATGTGATTAGAGGCTTAATCCACTGTAAAGGACAAGAAGATGCGACATAACTGTAAATTTTAGATGGAATCTTGATATATAGCTGAGACAGTGGGTACATGTCAATATGTCATGATATTAACTTTGGGGATGTATGTAAACGATAGGGCAAGATATCGTGTATTATTTCCTAAAAATGAGTATGTTTTTCTTTTGTTTCAGGCTATCCAATGCCTTGGTGGGAATGGTTATGTAAACGAGTATCCCACTGGAAGGCTTCTCCGGGATGCAAAACTGTATGAAATTGGAGCAGGTACAAGTGAGATCAGAAGATTGATTATTGGCCGCAGTCTTTTTAAGGCATAGTGTGACAAATCTCTAGCTCGATGTTGCTGTTGCAGAAATGTCCTAACCCCCGCCTTCTGGCAGCAGAAACACTTGCACATAGAAGCATACTCAAACATGTAGAAATGCATTCAAATAATGTACTGCTTAAAACCGCAACAGCAATTATTCTAAACTACCATTTGTCACGCCTTTTGTGTGCAAAATGTAGTTCAGCCAAGTACATCTCAATAAAACTAAAAAAGGGTTGTACGGCCAATTTCAATGCAACCCACAAGTTTACAAAACCTTGCAGTGTAATATCGTGTTTTGGTGCTAAGCACAGCTGTTTTTTTCTTCCATGAAAGATAAGTACAAACTTAAAAGTGCAATCATCATACTATTGTAGATATAAACTTAAGAGTCGCTAAGTCGATACTTGGTCTCGAGTTTGGTTAAATGGATGAATTACTATAGTTTGCGAGCTAACACATCACCATTCTACCCGAACTTCTCAATTCGCCTTTGCATGCATGTGACAGACACGCTGAAATCAGAACACTTCATTTTAGGTAAAATGTTTAAATCCTTTTTTTGATGAATTAGCCATGTTTTACACCCATATACACATCCGAAATGGTACTTTGGTGTTGCATTTGGATAAGATAGCTTGATTAGTATACAGTTTGAGGGCAATCAATATGAGTCTTGTGTAATAATGGTTGATAAGGTGACACATAAATTGAACGATGATAATCTACCTAAAATTGAGATATGATAATGGAACTAATTCGACAAACTGATAAGCCTCAATGGAACGGAATAGTAAAGCCAGGCTATCCAAGGCCCAGATATGATGTGACCAGTGGATCCTCAAAGGCGCACTCGTGCACTGTAAAACAACTGTTTAGCTTCAACAGAGTTTTAACTTTTTTCATAAAAAACTAAAAAGGTCAAATTTATCAAACTTCCTATTTCAACTTTTCTCTCTCTCATCTGTCATCAGTTGTCTAACTTGTCTTCTTAATCATACATACAACATAAATCAACAAAGAAACTGCCAAGAAATTCCATTTGACCCATCAAAATCCAGCTGATAAAATATACTCACAGGGATTGGATTGGATTGGATTGCAAAATTGTAGTAGTAATAAATGGCGGATGATGTTGTACGGCACCATCATCATCAAGAGCAGGAATCAACTCCGACCCCATCGAAGCAACTCAAGCCTTCTCCTAATCCTGTTGATTCCAATTCTGTAACTCAAAGGTGGATTAATTACTTCATTTTTGTGTTATGTTTTGATTTGATTAATTTCTTGTTGAAAAATTGAGTCTTTGTCCAATGTTTCTGATGGGCTTTGTTTTTTCTTGATGTAGGTTGCAAAAGGAGCTAATGGCTCTGATGGTATGTGTGAGATAATCGGAATGAACAGTATAAAAATTGTATCTTGAACATGCTCTGTTTTAGATAAGATCATCAGCTGTTGATGTTTGTGTACTGATAGCTCATCATTATGTGAAAGTAATAGATATGCCATAGATAGAATGAATAGATCAACAAATGGAAACAAGTATATATTTCTTTTTTAAGCTCCTAGATTTAGTCTAATGCTTGTTATTGAATAGTTTCTCAAGCTATGTTAGTATTATTCGAACTTCCAAGAATATGATATGTGGTGTTTGTTGTGAATATAGCCATCAGTTTGTTTCCAATGGCTCCCAAGGAGCGATAATTGTGGTTATGATGATGCGTTATCGTCTTTGTTTCGACACGTGTTTACTGAATTAGGAGCATATGTTTGTTGTGAATCATCTCTTAGGGGTTGATTTGAACTTTGTTTCTGCAGTGACCATATGTGGTTTCGTGCTTGTCCATTGGATATCATCTAGCCCGGGAATTCTTATTGATAGTTCAGATTAAATAGTTCTTGACGTATTCGCTTGCACTTTTTGTTCTAGTGTCTTTTTGTCCAGGGAGATATGTAGCCTAGTGTACACGTGTTCTGTTTGTTAATAACCTTTCAGTTTATTGGCACTCAAGCAAAAGGATCAATTGTTTTCATCAAAAAAGAAGTGAAGGGTTCTACTATATGGGATTTATGTTGTGTGCATATGCATCTCTGCAAGAAATAATGGCTTATCATATTTTTCGTGTTTGTGAAACTCCTGTTAATTAATTCATCCCGTCGATATAGAAAATGTCAGGCCAATTTGTGCTTCTATTAAATGTAAGCCTGTTCTTATCGGTATAGATGGCTGGAGGGGATCTGGGAGTATCTGCCTTCCCTGAAGGTGAGAGCATATTTACTTGGATCGGCACTATCGAAGGTAGCAAAGGAACTATGTACGAGGGCCTATCTTACAAGCTCTCTCTGCGTTTCCCTCTTGATTATCCTTTCAAGCCACCTCAAGTTAAGTTTGAAACGATGTGCTTCCATCCAAACGTTGACCAGTTTGGGAATATTTGTTTGGACATCCTTCAGGTAGCATCCTTAAATCAAGAATCTTCATATTTTTGGTGATTTTCTTTTATTGAGCATGGCCCAAATTAAAGCAACATCCTGAATTATTATCAGTTTTCGCGGGCTGCTTTTATTCGCTTACTATATGCTTCACATATTTGCCAATTATTTTATTTTAATGTATATTTTCATGATCCACTTTCATTTAGTAGTAGATAATTTGAAAGTTTGAGTTCCATGGGTGAGTGGATGTTTGCATAGTAAATTTTTTCTTTGTGATCTTTATTTTGCTATATTAGTAACATACTAGCACTCCCTCCGATTTTTTTTAGTTGTCGTTTTAGATTTTTCACTATTTGAAAATACTTGTCGTTTTACATTTTTCAATGAGGACTTTCATCATAATTAATGGATATTGTTGAAATCTATACCATTTAGAGGTATCCTATTGGTTGAAATATTATAATTACCCCTAATTAATGTAATATTTTTAGAAAATCAATGAATTGAATGTGGTGTATTAAAATGTGTGAAATTTCTAAAACGACAAGTAAAAAAAATCGGAGGGAGTAATATGTTAATCTTGCAAAAAGAAACAAGAAATTCTGCAAGAAATTCTGAAATGACAAAAAGTGCGCCTTTCTTTGCATGATCTCTAACACGTTTTTGGATAGCCATTAACACGTTTTATGTCTCTTGCAGGATAACTGGTCTTCGGCTTATGATTGCAGAACCATTCTCCTGTCTATCCAGAGCCTTTTAGGAGGTTAGTCAAATCTTAATATTAACCCGTTGGAAGATAATCTTCTTTTTCTTTATATACTCATTGCTCTTGCTTGTCACACGCAGAACCAAATACTGAAAGCCCTCTCAACAGTTCTGCTGCTTCACTTTGGAAGAACAAAGAAGGTTGGTAACTTCAATACTTGCCCGTTCCTTTTTTTACGACTTCTCTGCTTTCTGCTTATTTATAGTTCAGGCAGGAGACAAAAGCCTATAAAGCCCTATCTGGAAACACTGCAAAGTGGCTTTATGGCAAAGCAGAATCCCATAAACTGCCTAGAGAACCCCATACACTCTTTTTCTGCTTGCATGTTTCTTTGTTACTAGTAACACAACGTTCTCAAATAAGCTCTCGCTTTCCAAATACTTCCATGTTAAGACTAAGAGAAACTAAGGAAAAAAGATTAAATTTTTGCAGCTCTTGATTTGAGTATTATGGGGCTTGATATTATTGTGTTAGTGCTAATGTGGCCGTGTCACCCATTTATATCTTTGCTGATTGTAGAGTACCGGAAAATGGTGCGGAAACATTACCAAGCTGGAGAATCATTAGAGAGCTGAGCTGAGATCTAAGATCTTCAAGTCTTTCGATTCTTTCCTCCTGTGCACACAAACTCATTCCATGACGGAAGTAGTACATATGTAGGGAAAGTTTGAGATGGACGATAGATTTTTCTTTTTTACGAACATGATCAGGATGATGATGAATGATTCGGATGTTTATTGATTGCACATATATAAAATTTATATAATGACCTAATGCTACATTTGAATGTACAGTTGGTGTTTGATGTCTCAGAAATGTTGTTTGTTTCCTTATTTTGAATCTTCAGTTTTTACCTTATGAGAGTGTGATTATCAACTTTACACAGATATGATTTGATGATTCCTGTTGCGGACACATGAAGGAGCAATACATGTTCTCTTTGCCTGTTTTGTATAGGTGAAGCTAATCCATGTGCAAAATATTGGGTTTTAGGGAATTGGGGAAACTGTACGTTGATGAAAGATTAAACTCCCACTCCCTCTGTTCCATAACAAAATTACTAATTTTTCTTTTTTATCGTTACATTACAATCTTCATAACCAAAAAATGGTAAGTTTTTAACCAATTTACAAATCTTTTATTGTTTATCTTTACTATTTTATCGTTGTTGTTGTACATTCCCTCTCATGCTTTATCATACATTTACAACTTTATCAATATAATATCTCACATAAATTAATATTTTATTATTATTCTTAATCCGAGATAAATAACAACTTAGAAAGTTTGTTATGGAACGGAGAGAGTATAATGTAAAAATGTGTAGAAAAGTTGGTATTTTTACTTTTTTTTCTTCATAAAATTGGGGGCAAATCTCGGAAAGTTCCAGAATTTTTTCAATATTTGTTCATCTCAACCGGAGAGACCTTAGAACACCTAGATACCGGGGTGACCTAGGCCAACTCGCCGAGATTTAAGTCATACTAGGTGCAAATGAAGTGAATCGGATTTCAATCCACCACAATGGAATGATGATAAATTAGGAAAGATAAATAATAAAGTATTGGTGAGTGGTGGGTGATAGACTCCGCGATTTTGGATAGACGAATTTACTCGCTCGCTCAGGCGCCACTCGTAAATTCGCCTCTAATTCCAGGCTCAGGCCCTTCGTTAAAGGGTTGATAATCAAAACAAAAGCATATGCTAAGTATTGAAAATCGATAGGAATAATATAAACCCTAATATTTGTTTATTGATAATATAATTGATTTGAATAATTGTTATAAACTACACGGCTGGCCTTATATAAGGCTATGGACGTGAGACTCCAAGAGTATAAAGAAAGGATTATCAACTAAACTACTTAGACTTCTAATCACTTAATCACTTAAGGTAACTAACTAATTAATTACAAACTACTATATAATAAATAATTGAATAACTATAATGATAATAATAAGTAATAATACGGTAGTTCGGTTCGTTTTCGTCCTTCGGTATTTTGGTTCGCGTATTACCGCAAGCGTAATACGATTCACGATCTTGATGCTTATCATTCCTCGCCCCTTTAAAATCGACCCTGTCCTCAAGGTCGAAAACTATGTCTTTATACTTTACTTTTCTCCACCTCATGAATCCATCTCTAATGTTTTCAGTTGAGCCAAATCGCTTGAAATACTTAATCTTGTAGCTCGAGGTTGAATTCCTGTGGCCATAAACCTATGTTGACATTGCCACTCCCGAACCACCTTATTGCCGCCTCTCAAAAACATGCCAACTAAATCCACCTCCTTAGAATAGTCAAATAAACAACTATCCAGGTTGTTGACCTTAACCAAAAAGCTTTTGCATCTTAACAAATTTTCCCGCATAACCCAATACATAGAATCATCATGCACACAGCAAAATCCAATGTCTAATTTCTCTCCCTCAGCAATTATATGTTCCGCACAACAAATCATAAAACCAATGTCCCCGATGTGGACTAATGTATGCCGCTAACTAACAATATTATTTGGTTCCATATTATTTTCACCAGTTTCTCTGTACCATTCACGTACAGATCCCAAACAATAGAAGTATCTTCCACATCTTTCGGGTCTTCGTTGGGATAGTCATCCCAAATAACACAAGTATTTTCACCATCTCCATATTCTTCATCCCAAACTACAATATCAGAATCTTCTTGATCGTCCCAAATAGGTTCACCAATCGAACTAAATTCATCCTCATCATCATAATCTAATTGAAATATTTTTAAAATTGTTGATAGGTAATTAGTAGTTTCCTCTGGAGCGTCGTAGGGCGAAGGTTCTAGAACGTCCTTCGCACTTCAAGTGCTTTTTGTACTGTACCTAGGACTTGAGGTATAACTTAGCAAGAGGGGGTAGTGCCACAAGTCCGGCTTGTGTATGATGAAGCCGGAGGGACGACTTTACGTGTAGGGAGTTGGTAGGCTTCCCTAGTAAATGTAGAGTGAGAAAGTAGTGTGATGATTGAATGATTGATTGAATAGTTGAATGGTTGGTACCTTGAATGGGGTGAGCCCCTATTTATACTAGCAATAGAATATTGACTGATCTTCTAGGATCGTTACAAGTGTCTGGTCCGGATTGAGCCTCCATTAGGCTTAGGCCCATTAAAAATAGCCCATGGACTTTGGCCCAGGCCTATTGCTAGAGCTGACAGGGGTAAAGTGGTCCTTTCGGGTGCTAGAAGGCTAGTAGGGCGTAAGTCGCCTTGGTACCGTCAGAGGACGGGGTAGTAGGACGCAACTTAAGCTCCTACGGTCCGAGGACCACCTTTTCCTCTGGACCAGGACTTAGTCTATTTAGCTCTTCCTTGTCAAAAGGAGAGCCGCTACGGTCCGAGGACCACCTTTTCCTCTGGACCAGGACTTAGGCTATTTAGCTCTTCCTTGTCGGAAGGAGAGCCGCTACGGTCCGAGGACCACCTTTTCCTCTAGACCAGGACTTAGGCTATTTAGCTATTCCTTGTCGGAAGGAGAGCCGCTACAGTCCGAGGACCACCTTTTCCTATGGACCAGGACTTAGGCTATTTTGCCTAATCTCTTGCTGGGGGGGGGGGGGACTATGGTGGTGGGTAGTAGGACCCTTTTATCGTGGTCGGCCCCTGACGCCTTAGTACTGTAAGAAAATACGATCAGAGTTACCCCTAGGGTACGCAGCGGAATTTCAAAAATTTTCTTAACATGCAGGTTAATTGATTATGTATATGCCGTATATATTTAAACACGTCAATTAGAAGACTAACCTTACTTCCAAAGCAAGCACAGCTTCCAAGTCTTCGTAATAATCCGGTGTATCTTCTCCTTCGTCGAAGTCGAAGATATCTGCAATACTTTGATTATCTGCAAGACAATAAAAGTTAGTTTCCCGCTCCTAGAACCTCAACCTTGGTATCCACGGATGAACAGCCTATCGGAAAGAATGCTAGGATATTCTTTGTGTGACCAAGAAGATGGGGCGGCGGTTTTCCTCCGGCGAGGGGTGGCGCGCGCGTGGCTTAGGTGAGGTGGGGGAGAGCTTTTGTTTTCTCTAAGAAAGGTAGAATAATTCTCTAAGAATTTGATTTTTCAACTGTGTGAAAATCTATGTCAAAAGCTCTCTAATAGTCTACTATATATAGTAGTCAATAGAAGCCTAAAGCATAAGCAATTAGACTTTCATAAAGGAATAAGAATCTAATTTTATCGCACTAGGAAACCAATTTCAAGTCTAGATTCATTCCCAATCAAATTAAAACTCAATTAGGAAAATCTAACTTATCCCTTAGACTTCTAATAGAGGAAGGAGTCGAACTCCTTCCCCTACTCCATCTTGCGCGCGCGCGCATCCTAAGGGTGATAGGTGGGTCCCGATTTTGGGACCCACTTATAGTTCTAAGGCAATTCAAACTCCAAGTAGATTTTGCCCATGTGCATACGTTAATTCTAAATTAACATATCCTTTCAAATCAAACCTCTATTATATTTCTAAAATATAATCTTTAATTGTATTTACATAAAATACAATTAATTAGCCAATTCAATTAATAATTCCAAATCATTGAGCCACTAAATATTATAATTAATTCCAAATTAATTATAATCCATCAATCACAATTAATTCCAAATTAATTGCGATTCCATCTTCAAGGATATTCGAATAAGCTGAATCACCACATAGTGTGACCCATAGGGCCTCATTGTATTAAGCAAGTCCTAGACTAGGCAAAATGGAATCCCTAGACAGTTCCATTTGCAATATTAATACATGAGGACGTTTGAGAGGTTTCTCAAAGCAAACCCTTTCGTTGCGAAGTCTGTTGCGCTCAACGCGGCGATGGTAACGTCCCTTCATCGACTTGCTCGAATGTATCTAGGATCGATGAAGTGTCTATCCCAATAATACATCCACGGGCGTCTTCAGTGAGTTGCATGGTGAATCCAATATCTATTATGACCATCATAATAATATTGATACGTTGGCCAGCGGTTTTACCAATCACAACTATGAACGACTATGAGCAGTGCTCTCCTGTGCTACACATGAGAGATGAATCCTTCACAGAATCACTTATCATCCCCATTTGTATGTAGCCATAATCCTGGATCGTGTCTTAGGTCAACTGCTTATTCAGAGCTGACATCGACGGGTCCACCAAGGATATGGGGCAACAAATGTGATGATAAAGTCCTGTAAGTCCAAAGGACGACTGACATCACTTCGACAACTTACCGGTTCCCATAGACAATTCGGTGTAGAGTATACATCGATGGGAGTGTCTGGTGGGTACTTCCATTGTTCGGTAATCGCCCATCGAACAACTATGCGCAGTTACGGGAACGTTTCTTGATTGTCCAACAATCCGTTCCGTGGCCGTGGGATCGGCTCACACTTGCTCCAACAAGTATAACCTCCACCCATACTAGTCTCAGCTGGTTCATTCAGACCCCTACATCCGAGATGAACCTCGACTAGGGAGAGTTTGGGATAGATGATAACTCACATAGCTCCCACTATCTGTGTGATCGGTCATCTATCCGAGGGGGCATGTTTAATATCAATACAGACAGGAATAGAGGTATGACATGATGCATGCCTGGTGTAATATAAATATGAAAGCGATACTCAATAGTCAAACAAAAAACATATATTATATTACGTTGACCTGTGTAATAGTACATATATGCCCTCTATAAGGGCCGCATACCCTTAATAAGGACTGCATGCCCTTAATAAGGACTGTCTCTAGGACATATACACTATCAAGTACGCTCTTAAGCGCCCTTAGGGGTTGGACATATTACGACACCAACACAAATCATATAACAAATTGGAATTAATTACCTTCATTGATGATTCTGAAAATTCTCCAATGAACAAGGCTTCTAAATTCCAGTCGAACTCCTTCATAGAAATTTCATGTCGAGCTTGTCTTTCACACCGAATCGCCTCTTCTCGTTGCTTTTGCTTTGCAAGATTTTCTAGATGACGCCTCCATTGCCTTCTTGACTCAGCCAGCTTCTTCTCACGATCCGCTTGATCTTCTTGGAATCTCTTAATCAACCTTCTTGAGTCCGTCATACATTCTCGAATCTTCTGAAGTTCTCTGAATATTTTCTTCATCGCGATGATCAACAAAACCGGACACGATGACCTCTATTCAAATCATGGAATCAAAGAGATAATTAACTCTCAATGATAGCACCAATTATAGACTCCGCGATTTTGGATAGACGAATTTACTCGCTCGCTCAGGCGCCACTCGTAAATTCACCTCTAATTCCAAGCTCAGGCCCTTCGTTAAAGGGTTGATAATCAAAACAAAAGCATATGCTAAGTATTGAACATCGATAGGAAGAGTATAAACCCTAATATTTGTTTATTGATAATATAATTGATTTGAATAATTGTTATAATTAAACTACACGACTGGCCTTATATTATATAAGGCTATGGACGTGAGACTCTAAGAGTATAAAGAAAGGATTATCAACTAAACTATATAGACTTCTAATCACTTAAGGTAACTAACTAATTAATTACAAACTACTATATAATAAATAATTGAATAACTATAATGATAATAATAAGCAATAATACGGTAGTTCGGCTCGTTTTCGTCCTTCGGTATATTGGTTCGCGTATTATCGCAAGCGTAATACGATTCATGATCTTGATGCTTATCAGTGGGGTAAAATATTCCACTTTGGGGTTAGAAAGATTGTAATGAAACACAAAAAAAAGAAAAGTTAGGAAGTTTGATTTAGAACAGAGATATTATATAACTATCATACTTGAATTTAATATCCTAAATAATTGTAACTGACTAAATTATGAGCAATATTTAGAGAAATATTATAGGTATCAATTAAAGATTGATCTAAACTCTTCCTACAAGATCTCCTGCATCGGAGGTCTTGAGCCGTGCGGCTTAGCCAGCCTTCCGCGGAAGGTTAAAGTTGGTTGGCGCCATGTGGAGTCCACTACCCCTTTTTATATTTATTTTTGTTTTGTTTTTTTATCCGTTTAAATTTCAAACGGTCATAACTTTTAAAATAAAAATAATTAAAAATTACCAACGACTTTAGTTTTTCAAAATATATAAATAGACACAAATATTGGCTATGTCTGCTCACACCTTTTCCAACTCATTTTTCCCTTCTTAATTAATCTCATTCTCAAAACACTCTCAACACTCCAAAATCCATTCCATTTCATTTTTCACATCCAGCAAAATGAATCCCGACCAATACCAACTTATTGAATTCTTGAAAAAGAACGATCCTCGACGATACAACAATATCGTCGATGGCATGATGGGTTCAAGGTTCAACCCCCACCTAACCGAGCTTTTTTTCAAAACTCATGTGAAAATCCTTGTGTTCCTTCGTGATTTTCATTTATAAACTTGATTTTGTATGAATTTATTTACAACAAATCTTCATTTCTCTTTAAAAAAAAATAATAATAAAAAAAAATGATGTGGCAGGGTTAAACGTGTCTTAGCCGCGTTTAAGCAGTGACTGGTTGTGGCGAAAACTTCTTAAACGCGACTAATGCAAGTCTAAGCCTTTAAACATGCTTTAGCCGTAGCCAACAAATGCGATGGTCTAACGACACTTATGAAGGCTTATTAGAGTAAGTCTCTGTTTTTTTCCTCTAAACAGAACTGAACTGAATAAAGCTGAACTAAACTGAATTTAATACATTTGAATTAAAATAGTCAATTTTAAAACAAATAAATAAGAAACGTGACACACTGAACTATCTATCCACTTGGATTGTATTTAAGTTCAACCCTAATCCCCGCCAACTATGGAAACTCAATCTCCACCGTCAAAACGAAACCTAATCAACGGTCTATATCTCAATCCTCACCTCCGCCTCTCCACCAATCAAATCACTCTCCCAACCCTATATAAAATAACAACACAAATCCAATCTCCCTCATCACTCCGATCCAATTTCTCACAAACACCCACTCTCAACAAACTCCCTCACATCTCTCACAATCCCAACGAACTTTTCCAATGGCACCAAAGGCAGACAAGAAGCCCGCCGAGAAGAAGCCGGCCGCCGAGAAGGCCCCTGAGTCCGCCGAGAAGAAGCCCAAGGCCGGTAAGAAGCTCCCCAAGGAAGGCGGATCCGCCGTGGCTGACAAGAAGAAGAAGCGGGTGAAGAAGAGCGTCGAGACCTATAAGATCTACATCTTCAAGGTCCTGAAGCAGGTTCATCCCGATATCGGAATCTCGAGCAAGGCGATGGGGATCATGAACAGCTTTATTAATGATATTTTTGAGAAATTGGCTCAGGAGGCGGCCAGATTGGCGAGGTATAATAAGAAGCCGACGATCACGTCCAGGGAGATTCAGACGGCTGTGAGATTGGTTTTGCCTGGTGAATTGGCTAAGCATGCCGTTTCTGAAGGGACTAAGGCGGTTACCAAGTTTACAAGCTCCTGAAGGGATTAGGGTTTCATTATTTGGTTTTGATCTCTCATGGTGGATTGATTGATAGATTAGTTAGTTTTATTTGCTTTTATAAAAATTCCTTGTAAAAAACAAAACTGGTCTTGATGCAGAATTGATGGTTATGAATTATGATAAATGTTTTGGCTATGGATAATTGGTTCTCTGTTTTGTTTATTTTGGCTTTGTATTCACTAGGCTATTCTATTCTATCTATTGAACTGCAACATCTTACTAGAAAGGTGATACTTCTGCTCTGGCTTTTGGACAAATTTCTAGAATAACTCTGCAACAGCGTTTCATTGTGTTGTAGTGTAGAGTATGTTATACATGAAACGGAATGTAAATATAGAAGAAATGAGAAACTTGAGTAACAATGATGGTGAAATTTGTTTGACAGTAAAAGTGCACACTTAGAATCATTCTGAAACAAAAGGTGTTCTTAATAAGCAGAAGCAGAAACTTTTATTTATCAGTTGCAAGCAAAAAGTTGAAAGCTTTTCCTTAAAAAGCCTATTTACACTGATGAGATGATGTTCTCCTTTCGGCACAAAGAATGTTCACGAGCTGCAGAAGGAATATCTGCACAGGGTCTAAAATGGAAGTAAATATATTACAAGTACTTGTTGGAAGAACAAAAGTATCCTAACATCTAAAAAGTTGTTTCTTGTGCGCTATCATCTTTTCTTTTTCATCATTGCTGTTGATATACTGGAAGATCATACTTGGCAGGATTTGGAATGCTTGTGCTTGGTTCATCGGGAAGTGTCACGGTGCTGCTTGAAGCCTCATCGCTTGGCTCATTCACCATCTTCATGAAATAACTGTGCCTGAAGAAACAAATTTCAAGTTTATGGAACACTATTTTGAAAGAGTGATATGTATTGCAGAACTAGATCAAAAGACAAGTAAGACAGACCATCTGGTATCTGCTGTCAGCTCTGGGTGAAAAGCAGTTGCTAGCAAGTTTCCCTGCTTCACCGCAACAATCACTTCATTTTCTGATCCAGCATTTTCCTGAAGCATGAACAGGTCATAGAAATCAAGTCACAATATCACCATGAGCAGTAAGTAGTAACTTTATTTAGAAAATTGCTTTTGAAATCGTGCATCTTCTAGACTTGGAGAATACTATAATCCTTAAATATGTATTAATAGCAGAGATGACTAAGGTGTCAACTTGAGATTCCAAATAACAATTGAAGATTACTAACTAAATTTACACAAAGATCAAAAAGAAAAAGAAAAAAAAAAACTTCAGATCCTTCTGGAGCTCCTAGACTAGCTGGCCTGTTTTTAGAGTAAACATTAGCAAGTTAATGATCAAACATTCCTCATGACTGAGTATTTAATCAAAAGACTACATGGCAACAAGCTTGTGAAAAGGGATAGAGTTCATGTACGAAAGTTCAGGTTACATGTTGTCAATGTTCTTACTAATTCTCCAACAACCTCATCAGTCTCTGTTGTGAGTTGTGACTATCACGTAGGCATATGATGAATATTGCAAGCCATCTGCCTTGCAACCTTCTATCACCACCCTTTCTAAGTATGCAAACCCAATGTTCCAGGCAGTGTTTGCATTGGCCAATGTGATGGGGAGGGAAAGGGGGTTGGGGGCGGGGAAGGAGTCATGCGTAAGTATGACTTAAACTAGTAACTTCTACAGAGAAAGTAACCAGTGGTGATCCTCATGATCTGAGTGTTCATATAACTATGCTCCTTAGTAGCTTGTCAACCATGTGGATGGAACAGTTTTGCATATTTATGTTGTAGAGGTGAACTTCAATTTAGAGCACATACAGATCTCTTCCCAAAAGACAAGTAATACTTCAAAAAAATAAACACGAATAAAACCATGAACACCAAAGATGATAATCTATATTGTATAATACTCCAATATACTTCCTTGGTTCCTTTATATACCATCACCAAATCATTCATTTTCAATACTACCTTATATTTCAGGGTCATGAATGTCTCTGTAACTCTTTCTGCTCCCATGAAGGACTTTAAGTACATTGCCACTTGACCATGTAGAGTACAATTACTCACCATCCCACATACAATTGTTAACTTATCAACTAACAATCGCATGGTTTTCCTGTCAATTTTTCCATCTACGACTTTGTGAGTGAACCAAACCCTGAACTGTAAATTGAGATCTTCCATTGTCTGGGACAGACAATTATTCCCACTCTGTAATATCCTTGAAAATCATCATCATTCGGATTCCATCTCTTGATTAATTAAACCCAGACGTAAATATGTTGAACATGACAGATGCTGCATTTACAACGTTCTGTATGCAGTCCACGGAATAATGATGATTCTCAGGACTTACAGTTGGGAGTAACAGATCACATGGGTATCTGAGGATTTGTTAAAAATTACTCTGTCCCTCTCGGATGACTAGCCTCTTTTCTATTTTTGGACACCCCAATTTAACATTCTAACTTGCCACTTCAATTTTTTAGTAATTTTACAACCCCATATTACACAAATGATACCTCGTTCGTTCTGTCATTTATATCCATGTCTCTCATACTCAAACACCAACTTACAACTTTTATTACTTATTTATCTCAAACTCTTAAACTTTGTACCACATCTGAAGGGGCAAGTCATTATGAGACCGAAGGAGTACTAGACAGTTAAATCAGTGCAATTCAAAAGTTGGAGTATATTTCAACACACTATATAAGTATATATGGATAAAATCGACGGAAATCATGGTTGTTAGTTAAAGGTTCAATCAGGACAAATATGCATGGGGATAGGATGACCTGTTTATTAGAATTAGTACATAGACATTTGTCGTGTCCTTCAAATTCCTTCAATTAGGAAGAGCACAGATGTTGCAGACATGTTCAAGCAAAGTAAATTTGGTAAATGGCTATTAGATGAGAACATTCACCACATAATGGTGTCAACTTTTGTTTTGCATATACAACTGACAAGACTTCATGCATTATACTATACTTATACTTCTTTTGTTAGGTGCCACACGAGGTTTACATCTTGAAATTTGATACACCTTGACCATAAACACAAATAATTTTCCAGTTCTTATTCTAGACAAGCTACTTGCAAAAATAAAAATAAAAATAAGTTAAATGGAATATGCAGAATAATAATGAGAAACATCACTGATAAATTGAAGTATTCCTTTTCCAAAGGTATGTACTAACAAGTTCCAGTATGTTTTAGTTGGATGTACTGAAAAGGGCAAAACACAGAACATAAAAAGGAAAAAAAGAAAGAAAAACACATCTGTTCCCTGTGTGAGGTGCCCAAGATGCTGAAATTTTCTTAAACCTCAAAATCTGATTCATCTTGACTAAATAAACTCGAATAGTTGACCAGTCTTTCTTGACAAGCTACTGCTCTATTATAGCTAAATGGTATATGCAGAAAACAAGAAATATCACCACTTGCTTCCTATTGTTGGAGGTGATAACCTGGAGTACTTTTCCTTTTCCTCTCAAAATCAATGTATAAGAACTTTCTGTTTGTTTTGTGATCATGATAGTTGGATGTACCCAAAACAAAGGGAAAAAAATTTAACTCCTCTCCCCCGCATGTGTAGCAATAGACGTTCGATAAGGTGCCAAAATACTGGTTGCTTTTCTTTAACATAATTAATAATACTAATAAATAGAACAAATTGGCAACTGGCAAGGCTTTTTATCCCTTGAATCCCATTTTTTCTTTCTTTCTGTGATTTGCTTAATGTGGATTGTAATTTACAAAATTATTTTGTTCTTATATCTTGGACACATTCAGGATGATAGAGAGGTAAAAACACAATACCTGCATAGAGGGTATAATAGAGTTTCTTTTTCAACAGTCATAATTGTTAGACCAATGATCAGAAGAGAGACAGGATACAAAGCTGACAGAGGATGCGTTTATGCATAGCATAGGCAAGGTTGTCATGAAGATGGCTCGCAACATGTGTGAGCTTTGCAACCATGTGAAGTTTGAATGCAGAAGGTGACTATGATGCTACCAGAACCACATGTCACCAAAGGTGCTTATAAGTTATAACACCCTAATCCATCTGTCCACTCAAATTTGGGTGACCTTACCAGAAAAGTAGTGTTTGTTCAAGCTGACTCAAGGGTACCATTCTAAATTTTTACAGTATTCCCTTACAAAAGTAACAGAGCTCTTTTAGTATCACTGACGTTACGCAGCTACAAAATTGACCTGGTATTATGTATTCACAAACCTCACTAATCTTTTTTCTTTTGTATTTCTTTACATTACTAGACACAAAAGAAGTTCTCAAGTTGCTAAAAGAAATGTCCATGAAAACTTGGATTGGACCAGCCTATCTCAAAAGAACCATCTAGCTATGGTACTGCACCATATACGTAAGATTGCTCAATTAGCAGCTTAACCTCCAAGCTACTTAATAACCACCCCTACTAAGTAAAGGCTTTGAATTGTATCTTCAGACAAGAAGCATCATTCACGTATGAATTGGGTTAACACTCTTTACTAAAAATTGAAAAGATTAATTAAGAACAGATTATAATTGTCACCTCATTGGTCTCAACGGCAGAACCAGACTTAGCAGCTTCCTTAGGTGGAGCCGGAACATTTGCCAAAACTTCTACTTCTGGACCTATTTCAAGAATTCCAGGGGCTCGAATAAACACACCGCGAAAGATTGGAGGACCTCCTTCTTTTGCAGCAATGTCAGGAACTGAAACATCAGCCTCAAAGCTTTGTAGCTGAAACATTGACATTGCCATAAGTACATTATAATAGAAAAGGCCAGCATGAAGAGTTGGAGGAAATAAAAGCTAATCATGCCATTTGATCATATAAGCAAGAGATGGCACCAATGGACAAAACATGCCTTAGCTCTTAGGTATTAACAACTACTTTCAAGATGTATGGAGCCTCTGCCATTCAGATTTAACAAATAGTGCAAGTGAAGATCACGAAGGTATACTTTCAATTAGTGTATCCTTTGGTATTTAGACTATGAGCCAGATTGTGGCACTGTGAGCACTTAGGTGATAAGCTGCATGGAAATTGGAAAGATACTGAATAATCACCAGTAAGGTCTTTATAATAAGATGTTTAAAAAAAAAAAAAATCCCACTGATTTGGTAATGTGAGTCTTTGTTGGGTGTGATTTGATGAAGTTGCAATTGCTGTAGGGGTAGGGAGAAAAGTTTCTAGGTAGACGTAACGTATAAGAGTGGGGATAAAAGTTGATTCTGACTTGCACTGTAGTAAACATACAAGGAAAGATGTCATAACTTTTTAGTAGGGATATATAAACCAAACACCTTTATAACAATGAACTTTGCAAGGTCAGGTACTTGTTGAATATTGCTATTGCTTCTCCAGTCCATACTGAATTCAAGGAAAATGCTAGTGTATTACCTGACCTCCAAAGAAGTTCCGATGGACAGTACAATCAAGGCCGCCAACTAGCTCTTGTCCCCCAGTTTTCTGCCCTGAAAAGACATCCATAGATGTCAGAACCAAATACTACAAGACAACTCCAACCATTTAGTCAGTAGAGAACTAAGGAGTATAGTTTCTTCAAAGTTAACATACTAAGTTACTCCTGTAATTGCACATACCAGTTGCTCTATCTGCTAGAAAAATAAGTCCTGCACACGTTCCCCATACAGGCTTCCCCATTTTAACAAACTCCCGCAGCGCAGGAAACTGCAATGTCATAGACATCAAAAAACCAAAACAGCATCACATCTGTATCTAAAGTACGAGGACACCGTAATTAACCTCATTTTCATACATGAACTAACTAGCTTATAGGGCTTGTAGATACTTAGAGGAGCTAAACCAATAGCAGCACAACCATAACATTTAAAATTTGGCATGGTTTAATTAGCACAAAAGACGCAACAAATGATGACAATTTTCCTCAATTAGAATTCACAATTGAGTTTTAAACAACGAAGCAACATACGAGGTTATGATACTCAGCAAGCTTGGCCATGGTAGTGCTCTCCCCACCAGGAATAATGAGAGCATTCACATTCTGAAGCTGCTCTGGCTTCCTTATCTCCACTCCTTTCACTCCAACTTTCTTCAATGCTAATTCCTCAATCAATTCACAAACACACACATGAGAATTCCACATATAACTACTTGAGCTGAGCATGAGTAATTCAAGTCACATAAGGGAGCAAAATTGAAGTTATTGAAATTACCAGCAATGTGTTCGTTGAAAGATCCCTGTAAAGCAAGGACGCCGATAGCCATTGCCCTAACCACAGCAGAGAGAGTTGAGCGCTGAACAGCTGAAATTTGTTCGAGTGTGGAGGAAGAAGAATCGTGTCAGACTCTGCTTCACTCGGAATTTAATAATAAACTTACAAAAAAAAGAGTAAAAAGTTGATAGAAATTTTGTGATATACATACGATTGGGCCAATAGCAACGTTTGGGCCTTAGCAATCCAGTATATGGGCCTGTGTACAATTAAGTCCAGTTACAGAAGTTGGCCCTGATGGATCCGGTTGAACCCGCCATACATTGGAACTTGGAAGAAAGTTATTTGCGCTACAAAATACAAATGACAGCACTTGGGAGTAAAATGGTGTTGAGTTTTTTATTTGCAGTCCGGATCATAACGTGAGACGTATTAGGATTCTATCAGAAATCACGCAGATGCACATGAGAGTAAATAAAGTGCAGTGTTTACTGATGAATGTGGAATGAAATGTTACAAAGAAGAAATAGAACTGCTATGAGTATTTATAGTACAAGTGCTATGCTATCATACGCGCATAAAAATATCTACTTATGCTAATGTACACATGTGCTTATTTATTAAGCTAACTGTTTAGAATCCTAATGATTCTTTTAGTAACACTGCACACATCACTTGATAATTTTCTTCTTCTACCTTCATCACCTCTAAATGTAGATGATGTCATTGCTATTGTACTTGTTTCCATGTAGCATTATCTTCTCTTGTTGTAGTAATGTAGTTCCACAAGATTAACTACCATAACTTCACATATTCCATTAATAATAAGTAACTAGGTTTATAAAAACATGCAAAAGCTTTCTTTCAAGCGCTAAATTTTAGTTTTCAATACTACATTACATCTTGAAAAGGGTAGGGATAAGCAATGAAACTTTCAGTAACTCGAAGATTTAAAATGTAATTGACACAATTAACATGCCAAAATATACTTCCTCTGCCCCAAGGAGAGATTTCACATTGATTTTTGCACGTTGAGTATATTTGTAACGCTCCAACGTTTCAGAGAGTTCATATAAATTGATAATACTATTAATACCAATAAAGAACAATTTTATTTTTTGAGAATTCATATAAAAATAAGAATCTCAAAGTTAAACGTGGTTACTTTGGACAATCTTACGATAAGTGACAAACTACACTAAGAGAACACTTTTTGGTTGTGGGCCAACATATCTCACCCGGATAGAAGTGTAGGTGTAATCGCGTCGGCCTAAATGGTCAGGCCTCGGTCCATTAGTGATCGAAGCATTAAAATATTTATTATGTGGTAGGATTTTAAGAATTATGTGATGTGGCGCAAGTAGGTATTTTCATTATGTAGCTTTGTTTTGACGAAACATGAAAATTTAATATAGGCCGAACGGAGTTGTAATGACGCTACCGATATGATATGGGTCCAGCCCATTTTAATTCAGAGGCCCATTAAAATCTAGAGCCCATTTTACCATTCTCTCTGGTTTCGCATTGTCGCCTAGCTGCCAGTCGAGAGAATACAGTCAAACGTGGAACCAGCTGAAACTGAAACTCGATTACAGAGGAGGAAAAAAAAAAAAACCAGAAGAAAACACAAGGAGGAGAAAAAGACAGGATTCTGTGGAATTACAAAGGAGACAAGAAGTGAAGAATGAAGATAGAAGAAGTACAATCCACCAGCAAGAAGCAGAGAATAGCCACTCATACCCATATCAAAGGCCTTGGCCTCGAGGTAATTAGGGTTTATGCCTTTTTACATTTACATTTAGGGTTTTACTACTTTTTTAGTACTGCAATTGGTCTTGAAACGTAATTGAGAAAACAAAATTGAAAAAACTGACCTTGGACATGCTAAAGATTGCATTTTTAAAATAAATAAATATTGGGGAGTGTTGATTGTTACTGATATAGGTGGTTTTATGTATGCTTATTGTTGTTGGTGGTAAAAAAAGATTGAGTTTCTTATATATGAAATGTTGCTGTGATTGCTGCAATGTAGGCAAATGGAAAGCCATTACCTTTGGCTGCTGGATTCGTGGGCCAGGCTGCTGCGCGGGAAGCGTCTGGCCTTGTGGTTGATATGATACGGCAGAAGAAGATGGCCGGTCGGGCTCTACTACTTGCCGGTCCCCCTGGTACTGGAAAGACTGCTTTAGCTCTTGGAATCTCTCAGGAGCTCGGTAGCAAGGTATTGGATATTGATATAGGCTTCAAATAGTGTTTGTTCGATAATCCATTTTAGATATGTTGTGTGTTCTTTTAGTATAGTTTGTCTCTGGTTAAAATTTTCATGCATTTTGATGTGAAGGTTCCGTTTTGCCCAATGGTTGGTTCGGAAGTTTACTCATCGGAAGTAAAGAAGACTGAAGTTCTGATGGAGAATTTCAGAAGAGCTATAGGTTTGCGTATTAAGGAGAACAAGGAAGTTTACGAAGGAGAGGCAAGTTACACAATGCACCATGTCTTAGCTAGTTTTGAGTTCTTCTTGTCTGAAAATGTTATGTTATCCTTCCAGTGTGTATGGTGTCTCATTGTGTTGCATTGCAGGTAACTGAACTGTCGCCCGAAGAAACTGAGAGTGTCACTGGAGGATATGGTAAAAGTATTAGCCATGTTATCATTGGGCTGAAAACTGTGAAGGGAACCAAGCAGTTGAAGCTGGATCCAACAATATATGATGCCTTGATTAAGGAAAAGGTGACAAATTGTTACAAAAGTACTATTGTATACAATTATGGATCAATGAAAGTATTACGATTTGAATCTTCTGTGACTGCAGGTGGCTGTGGGTGATGTAATATACATCGAGTCAAATAGTGGTGCGGTTAAAAGGGTGGGAAGGAGTGATGCCTTTGCCACTGAATTTGATCTTGAGGCAGAGGAATATGTCCCACTTCCTAAGGGGGAGGTTCACAAAAAGAAGGAGATAGTTCAGGTATGTAAATACAATCTTAATGAAATCTTCGGAGAAGATATGCAAAATATTAAAAGGACAAATAAGTGTTTAGCCATGCGCTTGGAAAATATAGTTATAATCACATCAATCTTGATCTATGCACTTGTGAGGTGGAGTGCCATTTAGAGAGGGTCTTTGAGCTTTGATCAACTTTCTAGCTTAGTTCTTGCAAAAGTATGTGGTCTTTGTATTTGTGAAGATAGTTTCTATGTCATCTAAGATAAATTGATAGTATAAAAAAATGCAGAATACTGCAGGCATTGCAATAACCACCTTCCCCCCCCCCCCCCCACCCACACACACACACAAAAAAAAAAACAAAAATGAAAGAAAGAAAGAAAAGGTTGACATCTTGCTGATATAATAATTTCTGTGACCAGGATGTAACTTTGCATGATCTCGATGCTGCAAATGCACGGCCTCAAGGAGGTCAAGATATATTGTCACTGATGGGGCAGATGATGAAGCCACGGAAAACTGAAATCACAGACAAGCTACGTCAAGAAATAAATAAGGCGAGTTTTCTTGAATGTTTCTCTTCTCACTGGTTTGACAATCCGAAGTAGCACTACAATGCTCATATATATGACCTTATCTTTGACTGATTTCAGGTTGTAAATAGATATATTGATGAAGGTGTGGCAGAACTGGTTCCTGGCGTTCTATTTATTGATGAGGTTCTCTTCTTTCACTTCCTACTCTCCATATAATGGTGAACTTTATGCATGTATCTTCTAGTCTACTAACATTCTTAGATTACCTCAGGTCCATATGCTGGATATGGAGTGCTTCTCTTATTTAAATCGTGCATTAGAAAGCGCTTTATCACCAATAGTGATTTTTGCCACAAATCGAGGAATTTGTAGTGTCAGGTATACTTTTTTCACCTCTCCTCGTATTTTGTAGTGTCAGCTCACTCGTTATTTAATGAAATAATCCTGTTGATATTGATTCTGAGGGTTTCTATGTAAACCAATAGAAACACCATCAAGCAACGCATGCTACAATGCATGACACAAAGATTTTATTTTGATGAACCATGTTGTCATTCCATTTGCACCACCACACTTAACTTATTCTAATAGGCTGCTGCTTCTTCTTTTTTTTTTTTGGTAGAGGAACGGACATGACAAGCCCTCATGGCATACCAGTTGACTTATTAGATCGTCTGGTTATTATAAGAACTGAAACCTATGGTCCAGCTGAAATGATCCAGGTCTGCATTCTATCCTGTCCTAGACTATATTCCATATGGTCTTTCAGATCAAGTTCCCTGTGCAACTGCCTTAGTTCTGTTCCTCAATATGATTATATTTGTTAATATATGATTAGATACTAGCAATCCGAGCACAAGTGGAGGAACTGAAAATAGATGAAGAAAGTCTGGCTTTTCTCGGTGAGATTGGCCAACAAGCATCCTTGAGGTTTGCCTACTTTTCTGCCTTTCAACTACATGTCATTTTCTTGGTGGCTGTGTTACTTTTAGCCGCATGTATGTCTTAATTGTTGTTGTCCACTCAGGCATGCTGTCCAGCTACTATCACCTGCCAGCATTGTTGCTTCAATGAATGGTCGCGACACTATTTGCAAGGTGATTCGTTGTCCCTATTGTTGTTTTTTTCTGTAATAAGAGATGCTTACGATGGGATTATCTAATATGTCTTATTCTTGCAGGCGGATCTTGAAGAAGTGAGCTCTCTATATCTGGATGCCAAATCTTCTGCGAAACTTCTTCAGGAGCAGCAGGACAGATACATATCATAACAAATTTGACGTGCCGTTTGTTTTTACTTGGAATGCTTGAGGTTACCTTCTCTGTTCAGTCCATTCGCTGATATTGACAAGCCCATTTTTTCTCTTCTTTTGTGCGAAAACTGTGGATATTAAATCTTTCGAGTGGCTGTTATAATGCTTATGATGAAACATGATGTCTCCGTCGGGGTTCGAACCCCTATCTATCATGTGCTACTCCAGCACCCCTACCGACCACCCTTATAACTCCTTAACAGTGCTGAAATTGTAAGTTACCGTAGCTACAGTAACTACGAGTCATCAAAGGATAGATCGAATAAACTTACATGAAACATTAATTTAACTAGACATAGGCAAATGAACAAGAACAGTTGTATTGTATGTAGTATATATTATTTTCAATGAATTCGAAATAAATACTTACACAAATAAAACGAATTCTAATTCAGTGTTAAGAAACATTAATCCAATAACCTCAGAGCTACTTCAGAGTGGTTGGCGAGCGACGGAGCGAGGTACAATATAGAGAATGAGATTCAATAGCCCATGGTCATCTTGGGAACATTATATCGCCTAGCAATTTTGGTATCACTGCTGTGATCATAAAGAAAGTCTAATCCGACACAAAATAGCTGATTACCATTTGTTGATGTTTTAACTTCAGAATCAATTACAAGCTTCAGAGGCTCCATTTCGTGCATTCGTCTTCTATCCTCCTCCATTTCCTTAGCACAAGAAATGGTTGCCTGACTGGCAGATTTCAACACCAGTGATTTAAGTTTCTTCACCAGCTCCATTGGGACTCCTTCAAGTTTATCGCAGTTTTCGAGTTCAAGAGATGTCAGCTTACGGAGGGAATCATCATGAGCCGTCCAATGCCTGAGATTTGTATTTTTGATGGTTAAGGATGTAAGGCTTGGGAAAGCGCTAACTTCCACACCCCAACGATCTCCCACAAATGCATTCTTTTTCAGTGTCAGATCACCGAGTTTACCAAGACCTGCGATGACAGTCATATTATCCCAATTCAAGAAAGTACCTGACATTACAAGAGTTGTGAGTTGAGGTGGGAATTTGCTGGTTGGAGGAAGTCTGAGCAATCGTGGTTGGTTTCCAGATACTACTACTTTATGCACTAGCTTCAAGTATTCAAGGCGATCAAGTTTCTCTAAAAAACTGGACTCCAAAAGCTTGCCTAACTCACCGCGAATCCCGAGATGTGATAGTTTCTTGGCCTTTTCAGCTACTTGTTCAGTGCAGCTTTGGGGTGATAAATATTTAAGAACCTCGAGGTTTTTACAGCCTTCACCCCCCCTCTCATCCTTGTTCAAAACGATGGCTGCTTTTGTTAGCAGGTGCTTGAGTTGAGTCATTTCCCATATGTTTGCTTTGATCTTCAGTGTAGGTGACAAAGTGTACACTATAAGATATTGTATGTGACGCCACTTGGATATGGTTCGCGGAAGAACATTTATCTTGTCACCGGATAACAACATGTACCTCAAGTGAATCGAGCGGGTAAGTTTAGTTGGAAACTTGGGGAATTTGATGGTGTTGGCCTCGAAAGCCCTCAACTTACTGAATGCAGCAGCTACTGCATCAATCTCATCTTTGTTCTCAAGGGTGATGGTTTCTTTGGAAAAACACAAAAAAGATCGGATGCCCTCAAGGTTTGGCTTTCTTGAAAGGAATTTATGGACATCAGAATTGATACAGAGATCACCATATTCTTCAATTGGATCATGTTCACCATATTCCTGGAAATCAACTACGTCCTCCTCCTTTCCCCGTGATGCAGCAGCTAATTTCTTTTTGCAGAATTCGCGAACCAGAATATGAAACGAGCATAGCTCAGACTGCTTTATCCTTGCAAGATTTCTAATTCCAGTCATTATAAGTGCTGAACCATCGTAATTGTTGTAACGTGTGGCATGCCACAAACGTGTCAATCTTGACCATGAGATGTCAGTTTCTTGAGGAATCATGGCCAAATAAAGGAGGTACTCTTTCGTTTGATAAGGGAGCTTATCATAACGAATGGACATATAATTTTGTATGCCTCCTGGATCTTGAGGATTAAATAGATAATCTTTCACACTAGAGGCAACTTCTTTCCACATGCCCAATTCTTTTTTCCTATTCATGTTTTCATAATCTTTTGTCCCCAAGATGGATGAAACTTTTCCCGCCAGGATCTTGCCTATGTGTACTATTGCACGAGGAAGACCTCCACACTGTTTCACGATGAACTTCCCGACCCTTTCCAACTCAGCTGGACATGGACATGAATCATCGTCATCCATCATCTTACCATACACTTGAAAGTGGAGAAGTTCCCACCCCGTACTTTCGTCCATACATTGTAACGTAATCATTCGATCATCATCAGCACCCGATGCTTCGTCTGCCACAACCACATTATCAGTTGTTATTAATACTTTACCACTTCCAGTATCCCATGGCAAAGCATCAGAAAACCTTTTCCACCTGACACATGTAGTAATGTCATCCAAAATTATCAAGAATTTTTTTGTTCGCAAATTGTCTCCAACTATCGTAGCTAATTCTTCCAGAGGCTGCTGCAGTGGAAGCTCTTCATGCGGAAATAGTTTATCCCAGAGAGCAGCGATCATATCCTCAAAATTGGACGCCCAAATGATGATGGGGAATTCATTTTGGATCCTTGGATCGTGAAAAATCTTGGACGCCAATGTCGTTTTCCCGACTCCCCACATCCCATTGATTGAATAACGACTAAACTCACGTTCAGGTTTTAGTAGGTTCTGAACTATAGTGCTCGTCACTTCTTCAAAACCAACAACATTGTCTTGTCTTGGAGGCTGTACGTACGTGCACAGACAAGCATCATAGGGTTAATTAATGATTTTCAAATAAAACCAAATCTTCGTGATTTAATTAATTCTAAGTTTATTGATAATATATGTCTGGATTCCACCCGCACGGGTCCGTGGTACATTATCTTGTGGTCTGGGGATATGATGTGGAATATTCTAGCACCATCAGGTTATTTAGTTTAATTAGTTATTCGGTTGGTTTAACAGTTTGCATGGATAAGGTTGAAGTAATATTAGACTAGAGAGTGTGATTTCAGCTTCCCAATCAGCGTTCATAGGGGAAAGAAAACATATTGGATGAGATTGTACGTATTTGCTAATGAGATCATTCATGAAGCAAAGAGGAGGAGGTCGAAAACTTTCATGTTTAAGATTAATTTTACAAATGTGTATGATTCGGTGAGTTGGGATTTCCTCATTGGTATGTTGAATGAACTTGGTTTTGGTGATCTTTGGATCAAGTGGACAAGGGAGTGTGTTACTACTGTGTCCATGTAGGTCCTAGTTAATGGGAGCCCGACGAAGGAGTTTGAAATTCATATATAGAAGTTTGAGACAAGGGAACCTCCTATCCCCTTTCTTGTACTTAATAGTGGCGGAGGGTTTAAGCCTAATGTACGTTTAAGAAGGCTTGTCTTGAAGGAAGTTTTAAACTGGTGCTTGTGGGTAAGAAGAAAATTCCGAACTTGTTACTACAATTTGCGGATGACTCTTTAATTAATTATGGGTGTATCGTCCTTGATGATCAACTTTCAAGTCGTGAAGAGTACTCTAAGGTGTTTTGAACTAGTGTCGGGCTTAAGTATTAATTTAAAGAAGAGTAACCTATTTGGTTTGGGTTTGGGGGAGGAGGAACTTCAAGGGCAACCTATCTTATTGTGCTATTGAGACAACCCTTTCATCTATCTTGGTTTACCGGTGGGGGTAAAGGGAGGAATAAGAGAATTTGGAAGGAGGTAAAAGAGAAATTTGAGAAGAGACTTGGGGCTCGGGAAAATAACCATCTTTCTTGGGAGGTCATATAGTGCTTATTAGTGCAGTGCTCAACTCACTCCCTATTTATTACTTCTCCCTTTTTAAAGCGCCGGTCTTAATTGTGAAAGAACTCATGACTCATGAATATCCAAAAAAAATTTATTTGGAAGGGTGTAAGGAAGGAGAAAAGAAAGGAATACTATAAAGTATGCTTAGCAAAACAGGAGGGGGCGGGGGAGGATTGGCATAAAAAATCTTAATTGTTTTAATGTGGCACTCTTGGGTCGTTGGATTTGGAGGTTACTTAGGAGAGGGAAGGATATGTGGTTGAAAGTACTTGATTCCAAGCACATTAATCTTAGCTTATGCATTGAAAGGGTGGAGAAAGACAAAGGAAGCTTTGGGATTTGGTCAGATTGGTGGAAGGATCTTTTAAAGTGGGTAGACTCTCAAGTAGTTTTGAGAGTGGTTGTTGGGTTGAGAAGGAGAAAAGCTTAAAAGAGAAGTACTCAAGGCTTATTAGATTGGAGGTGAATAAGGAGACCTTGGTTAGTGAACGAATTTCTCTTACTACTGAAGAGCCCTTGTGTGTGTGTGGAATTGGAGTAGGGAGCTTCGTGGAAGAGAACAAGAGGAGGTGTACGAGATCAAGCTCTAGTAATATCTTACCATTTCATTGGCACTTTGAAAGATAAGTGGGTTTCACATGGGCCTAAAATGGAAATTACGTACTCAACAAAGTACGGATATGCGGAACTCAATAAGCAAATGGAGTTTAACCCAATGAGTAAGTGGACACATTTGGTTTGGAATAACTTGGTCACAAGTTTATGTGTTTGTGTGGAAATTATTCTAAGATAAAATTCCTTCTAAATATAATCTTATGAAGGTGTGGGAGGCTTTGACCTATTGAATTTTAGGAAATATTGGCACGGTCCTTGAAAATTAAAATAAGAATTATTCAAAATCATATAATTTATCTTAATAATAATACTTTCTCAATTTCATTACAAACTTCCTCTTTGGTCAACGGCAGTCATGTTTGACTTGTATATTACACCTAAATTATATTGATAAAAAAATTTAAAAAAAAATTTAAAATACTTCTAACTTATGAACTTTAATTATATGACTTTAAAAATGAATTGCATCGTACAATTAGGAGTAATGTGCGGTCAAACATGAAGCCCTGTTGACCGAAGAGGAAGTTATTAATGAAATGGAGGAAGTATTTAATACGTGCACAAATAAATAAATTTTTAAATACTAACATTATCATTCACAACAACTTTCCTAAATTGTTATTTTTTGCTTAAATATAGACAAAAAATCAAAATATGTGTCAAAATCATAATAGATCAGTTTCCCTAAAACTTGAATGGACCACTTAAAAAACTAGGGAAAACTCTTCACATGCCTAAACTTATGCATGCCTAAAACTTTTTTAGTGTATTAATAATGAATTTATATACTATATTTAGAATATGTGGTTATTAAAATTATTATTTATATTTATTTATATTAAATCACTAAAAGGGAATCTGATTTTAGTGAATTGTTAAATACGTACTTAAAATATTATAGGGTACGAGTTTAAAAGATTTTTGAAATTTTTTTATAGGAAACTATCTTAGTTTAGTTCTTTGAATACGACTTTTTCATATACACCCATTCCTTAGATATGCTATTTTCATTTGAGTGACCCTTTAATTTTTAGTGACATCTAACACATTTTTATCATTTCCGCTAACCAAATTGTTGAGCCTAGTCTCTCTCCTCCAACCGAACTAGCTAGGCATTAGTTAATTTTCTTTTTTATTTTCCTTTTTCATTTTCTTTCTTTTCATTTTTCTCCCTTTTTTTAATTTTTTCTTTTTCTTTTCCCTTATTTTTCAAAGTTCCGGTTAGCTTGCAGCTCTGACCGGAGTCTGCAAGCTCCGTTGTGGGAGCTGCAGCTCCGACAAACTCCGGTACCGGAGTTTTGAAGAAGATAACTTTAAAACAAAAATTGATTTGTTTTTTAAAATAATCTTTGGTCTTATTTTAAATTATTAATTTTGTTGGGTTTGATTTACAATAATTTTTTAGAACTAATTTGAGATTTTGAGAAGCTATGTGACTTGATTTTAAAATATCTAGTGTCAATTTCGTAAAATAGAAAATATTGGGGGCAAATGTATAATAAACAAAAGATGAAGTTGTTTGGAAGAGAAAAATCATATTTTCTCACAAGCACAAAAAAGTCATTTTCACGAATATTATCGCAAAAAATCAAGTTTGTGGGGCTGGATATAATTAAAGTTGATCTAAATTGTATTTAGTTGTTATTGAAAATAAGATGGTCAGTCAAATGTAATTATAGCATCTAACATGTGGTTTAGATGTAATGCATATATAACAATTTCCCGATAGTTATGTTCGTGGGATTGGATGTAATTATAGTTAATCTCCACATAAATATAATTATGACATCTAACAAGGGGTCTAGATGTAATGTAATAAAAAAATACATTACCAAGTGTATATATTTCTCAATATAACTAAATCCATGTATAATAATGAAATATAACAAAGAGCTTATAGTTATTTATGTGGTCATTAGCAATCGAGATTTTTGAAAGAGTACAACTAGTGATTTGGTCACAACCAAATCGATCGAGCATATTCAAGAGGAAGTTCATGGTGACCTTGCCACTATCGAACTGAGCTTTCTCGCGATCTGTTTACCAACGTTTGAATTGTTAACACCGCTAGTGAGATATTGTGGAGATTATTCTATATAGGACCTAGTATATACTTCCGCCGTAATTTTTTAAATTTTTTTTTGACGATTTAACCTCAAATTAATTATAATTCATTGTGAAAAATAAATAATTTTAAAAATTATATTATGAAATTAAAGTATACGTTTTATGTTTTTATAATATAACTTTTAAAATTATTATTTTTATAATGAATCATTATGATTAATTTGAGATCAAACCGAACGTATAAAAAGTCAACAAAAATAAATTTCTTGCCACTTATCGTTTTCACGGCATAGGGGTAGGAGATTGGCAATGGGTGGACCATAGTTGTAACTTGCACGTTTTATTTTTCGATTGAGCATGCGGTTGTCTATTTTTGTTGTGGATCGTTGTTTTCTCTTTTACTAGTCTGGTAACAGCATGACCACGTGGTTGTGTCGAGATCGTGCAATATACACCATATTGTGGTATCTCATTTGGTTTTTTCGGAACTTTGTGGCACCTCCACGGATTCACAATCACCCCCGGACAATCAAAAAAGAGTATACAAAAGGCAACCAATAGGTTTGAAAATAAAAGAAAAGTTTGACCAGCAAAAGCCTAAGGGGTCCGTATTTTGTTCGTTTTGGAGGTTTTGAGAGTTGTTGTGCTGCTGGTGGTGAGCACTTGTGTTAGTCTGCTTTGTTGTCCTCAACTTTGGTTGGTTTAGTGTGTTTTCATTTGCGTTTGTAGGTTGGTGGTTGTATGTGGTTTTCTTGTACTTTGTATTTTTTTAAGAGTATTCCTCATACTCTTTGTAAGACTTGGTTATTCAATAAATTTTGTTGTTATAAAAAAAAAAATCAACAAACACAAATGAGCTTTTTTCAAAGTTTCCGGAGGAAATATATATTATTCTCTCTTCCTAGGGAGTCATAAGGTGGTGCATCGATAAGGAGTTGAGATAGTGGAGGAGAGATGTAGAGTTCGATCCCTGGCGGTGGCATAGGTATAAGGTTTGTTTAGATGTGGAGAAATAAGGTGGTTTAGTAAATTTGTATAGCATTTAATGTGGGAGTAGTTGTAATATTTGCCGTTTCCAAAAAAATTATTCTCTCTCCCTATATTTTAGCTAATCTAGTTTCCTATCAAAATTGAAGTAACATGTAGTGGATGTTCGGTTATATCAGTTTCTTTTTTAAATTTTTAAACCTAACTGATTTAAACTAGATTTATTGAAATTGAATTAAATTGGATGTTTGCAAATACTTCAATAATTTCTTTTGTGAATGTAGGTTTTTTGTGTTTTATTTACAAAACTTCTATTTGAATCTATAAGAAAGGAGGTAAACTGCCAGAAACATAGAATCATATAAATGATTGATTAAGTTGATTCTCAACTAAAATATCCACTAATTAGTACTACCTCTATTCCATAATAAACTTATTAAAGTTAACTTTATTTCAAACTTTGACCGCAAATTATTTCTATATTACACATGATTTAATATATAATAGAGTTATATTAGAAAAATATACTTGATGTTCTTTCATAATATAATTTTATTATATTTTTTGATTGTGTAATGTAGGAGTAATTTGCGGTCAAAATTCGAAAAAAAATCAAAGCTTATTATGAACCGAGGGAATATATCTTTTACTTAAAATTAACTTTTTCAAGTTTTAGCTATAGCAAATAAAAATTAATTTAAAAAATCCTTTGCGAACGCATAATGAATTGAAATGATCTGAAATGTTCAATTCTCGCCAAGTGCATGATTATTTATAGTTTATTACCAGCTTTGTAATGCTACTTGTGAAATTGTAATGGTTCGATTATTAAAAAAAATTGAAATGATCTGAAGTGGACAGATGAAATTAAAATAATTTGATGAAAAAATTCTCATGAAACTGCAACTTAATTACAGAGTAGATGCATTTTGGAGAAGTTGGGGTTTAAAACCACTTTAATCACCTTTAAATTTATTTTCACCAAAACAAATCTAATTTGCAAAGTTTCAACTAGATCTCCAATATATATACGTCAACTCAATTTTACAAATTAATTAATCTATGAAAGTTCTGCAATCAGCATGCAAATTTGGAGTCTTGGACTGGTAAAAAATCAGGACGTCATGCATGATGTGAATTACATACCTCTTTGATTCGGTGTGCAGCTGTGGGGTAGTCTTGTAGTGTACCAAGTGAATAATCATATGGCCTGATTGGATAACCACTGTCCGTAATCTTCCTAACATCTTGAAGAAGAGGCTCCAGCTTTTCCTCCATTAAGGATCTGACTTTCTCCACGAGACTGGCAATCTTTCTGTTTCTGGCTGGACGACGAGGAATACGCTGCAGCTTGCAATTGCTTCCAGCTTTATCATACTCAGCCACCAGGTCCACGACAAAGTCGATCGTGTCCTCCACCTCAATAATCACGTTCCTTGTCTTTCTTCTCAGATCATGGAGCACTGCGTCGTAAACTTGAACATAGTAATTGTCACGTTTGATCTCAACGTGTAACATTTGTAACGCATCCTTAAAGACGCCCTTAAACGTTTCCACGTATCTGATCACCTCATCGATTTTCGATCGCAGGGGGGTGAATATGGAAGGTGCCCGTGCCATCCGTTCGAAAGATTCCTTTAGAACGTTTTCCTGATTGAGAATGATCTGAATATCACTGTCCACAGAATATTCTTCCATGTATATGTGTGCGTACGTATCTGATATCAGAAAGTAAATTGACCTGCTGTATATTATAAATTATGAGACGACAAGAAAATTATTCAATAATATAGAGTAACACAAGAGTATATACAATATTGCAACTCATGACCAACGTAACACATGAATATATATAAATAACGAAAACACTAAAACGTGGTGTACATGCGAATAATCTTTAATTAAGGTGCCTACCTATACTTTACTTTAAGTTCAAGGCATGTATAATTTAATCGATACTTAATTTTACCTACAGAGCTCACCCATATTCGATTCCTACAGAAAAATGTTATCCTTTTCTTGTGTTACTACTAGTATATATCTCTATTATTCTGGACTAAAGGAGGGTTCATGAGTAAGCAAAGAGGGAGAATTAAATGGGATTCAGTTTGTACTTCTAAACATGTAGGTGGAATTGGAATAAGAAATTTGAAGTTACAAAATCAAGCTTATCAATTAAAATTGCTTTGGAAGCTTCTTACACAGCCAAGTAGTACGTTTATGGGCAACAGTTTATAAACTAAAATATTTTCCAAACACTTCACTTTTAGAGGCAGGCCATAAGGTTACTGCCAGGCCAGCTGGTTGTGGAAATGTTTAAGCAGGCATCTTCCAATTTTTAAGCAACTCATAACTTGGCAAATTGGTAATGGTGCAGTAGTTGATTTCTGGGAAGATCAGTGGTTTCAACATCTGCAACTAAAAAACTTGGCCTTGGTTCCTATTCAACATGAGAAAGTTGAAAATTATGTTCAAGGGGTTGCTGGAACATTGAGAAATTGACTAATCCAGGTGCTTCCAATTCCAATAGTGCAGCAGATAGTGAGCATGCCAATTTCTCTTAGACCTCCACCTGATAAATTAGTTTGGGGACATAATACATCAGGGGATTTTACTTTAAAATCAGCATACCATACCTTATTACGCACACACTGATCAGGGCCTCATCTTCCCTGGAAAAAGCTTTGGAATTTAATTTTTTTGCCCAAAATCAGGTTTTTTCTTTGGATTGCACTACATGGTAAATTGACAACGTAGTGATAGACTACACAGGTGGGGTGTTTTACAATCTGAGGTGTGTAGATTATGTGAGAGGGGTGTAGAAACTCAAGAACACCTATTTTTCCATTGTGCCAAATTTGCTTTTTAATTTAAGACACATGTTCTGGCCTCCTGAATGGAATGATGTGCAGCCTAATTTGATAAATCTTTTAACAGATTTTCCTATTAATGACTTTAAACAATTGCAGCTATCAATATTCTTTTGGCTTGTATGGAAATACAGAAATGAAAGTGTTTAGCAATAAAAAGTTTACAACTAACTCTTTTTATTTTCATTTAATTTCAGCATGTCTTTAAGAATATTTTGTTGCTGCAAAAATGTCATAGCCTTTATACTAAGTGTGTTATATACTGTAAATTGCAGGCCCCTCCCCCTGGTTTTTATGTTTAAACACAGATGGGACTGCTTTAGACAATCCAGGAAAGGCAGGAATTGGTGTGTTGTTTAGAAATTGTCGGTGAGAATTTGTTAGAGCAGCCAGTGGCTTTGTAGGAGTCTGTTCAAATAATATGGCCGAATTAATAATTGTTAAACAAGGGTTGCTTTTGGCTTTGCAAATGAATGTAGAACATTTACAGATACAGGTTGATTCACAATATGTTGCTTCTCTATGTAACATGATGATGCGGCCGCCAATGTTGCAACAGCAGCTGCTTGATGACATTTTCGACTTAATGCAGCAGATTCCAGACTGTCAATGCTCGTGGATCTTTAGGGACGCGAATCAAGCTGCAGATATTTTGTCTAAGTACGGAAGCACCGTTTTGGCTACAAAATGTGAAGAAGTAATGTTAGCAGCTTCAAGTAGTTTAGGAACTAATAGAACTAATGTAGGTACTCCTATGGCTTTTATATATCCTAGTTTTTAATTATGTTTGGGATATTCGTTGCCCAGAATGGTTGGTAGAAGTAGTAGCTAATGATAAAAAACTCTCATATCCTCGGCTAGTTACCAAGAGAGGATAAGTTTGTAAACTGTTCCTTAGTTATAGTAACTAGTATGTTCATTTCAAAAAAAAAAAAGGAGGGTTCAGGACCAAGACGCAAAGTTCGCGGAATATGACACCACATGGTCGAAACCTCCATTTGAGGACCGAGGAAGACAATCTGAAGAAGATGTTTGAGGACTTGCATGGCAGCTGCACTTTGTATATGAGTAGCATTTTCAATAATTTAAATTCTTTGAAATTTTGGGGCGTTATTACACTACTACTAGTATACTTATATACATGCATCTAGCCGTTACTAAGAAACCTTTGTCAAGATGAACATGCAATTTTAGATTTATAAAATTCCCGGTTAGTTAATCAAGAAGTTACAAATTACAATCAGCTAAAGTTCTGTTTCAGTAATGAAAAGTTGCAGTACGTACTACAATACTACATTATGAGGGAAAATACAACAAAGAATTAACAATCAAGGATTCATAGGATTCATAGTATAATAAGTCTGCAGGAACGTTAAAACAACAAGAAAAATTGCAGCGAGCAAGCCAATTATAGTCCATGGACTCTTAAGCTTGCTATGAACCAACTCAGCAATCCATGTCTTGCCCTTGCTGTTACAATGGTCTCCAACTCTCTGCATCACGTCTTCATAGATACTTACATTTTCCAGACCAAACGTGTCGATGCTTTTAAACAACTGCACCACTTGCTTTAGATTCGAAAACCTATTGAACTGAAATATTCCCTTTTGTTGCAATTCTTTAACATCATCAGGTGTTTCGACCAAAGATTTCATAATGTTTGTGTAAGACAATACAGCCAGGTTTGTCTTAGTATCCGGTGACACTTCGTAGGCAATCATGTTGGACAGAATCACCTGTGTTTGATCAGACAAGTAGCGAACAGGCAGCTGAAGCTGACCAAATGCAATGTAAGACTTAAATTTTATATCCTTGATGGAATGAGAAGAACTTGGCTTAAAGAAAATGCCCTTTGCTTTGAGATCAGTTACCGATGGGCAGGTGTGGAAGTTCTTCGGATTTTTGTTAGTCAAGGGGAGACTCGATCCGCTGCCTGCATCTTCATTCTTCGGTGCTAGCAATTTAGGCCACCAGGATCCACAACAAGGCTCATGACTCGACTTCAGTTTCTCGAGTTCAGTTTCATCTGCAACAACTCTCCAAGCGGCTTCTAGTATATGCAGTGGTGGATCTGCAATTTCTTTTGGGACGACAGCCTGTTCAACGTCCACAGACAGCATCCAACCCAAGAACTTCTGGAGCAAGTGTCTCGACTCCTTTTCATCATACTTGGCCTCAACCAACATCTTCAGGACGAAAAATGGAATTTGATTCTCGAGGACCATAATGTCCCTAGCCGCAAATGGAATGGCAGCAGCAACGCCGAGAAAACTATGCCAGTTGTTACTCGCCTTCCCAGTGTTGTTCTCCATGAAATTAAGGATGAAGCATGAATCCAGAAGCATCATCATTGCTAACTTTTTGTCATTGAAGTTTGCAACAGCCAAAGTATCGGCATAACAATCTCTAATTTCGTCAATCCTATTGAGAATCCTGTTATAAAACCGGGGCTTGTTCAGATCATTACCACCAGCACACCAGTGCAAACAGAGATGCTTGAACTCCTCTGCCTGGCTCAAAGCTTCTTTACCGTGGTGGTAAGGTCCCAGCGAAACCATTATTGGATCGTACAAATGCCTCTCGCTGCTTGTCTGGCTCATGCGTAGTTGAGGAGGCACTTTGTAAATCATGCGACGAGGGGGTGCTGACAAATTCTCCCATTTTCTTGGATGGGATTTGAGATCTTCGAAAAACTGTTTTCGGGGATTTGTGGTCTTATCTTCCTTAATGCTGTTGGTTGGTACTGCTGGTGGAGTATTGGTGGTGTTTGCCATGACCAGCAGCAAGGTGATATCGATGAGAAAACAGGGATTCGGGGACAGATAGAGGGAGATCAGTAATGATCACTGTGTGCAACTCACTCTCAACTTGGGAGTAAATTTTATTTTTTGTAAATTTTGGTGTGATAATTTTACTTATTTTAGTTGGTCATATATGATAATGAGAAATGACAAAGAAGATTAAAGAACTTGGATTCCTTTCCATTTCTCTCAGTTTCGTATAATAATATTTTGTACTCATGCAAGAACTTAATTTAGACGCACACGTCAAAATATGCAAACTGAGGTTATAAACTTTACTGATGATCAGTGATCCCTTTCTTTCTTTCTATTGATGTGAATATTTTAACATCTTATCCATTGCGCAAGCAATGTCGATGCTGCACGAGAATTCCCATAGCCCAAAAAAGCTACGTAAAACATAAGTTATTAATGGGTGGGTGTGGTAAAGAGTTGAATTCGTGTGAAGAGTTTGAGCCCTTGACAAATATAGAAAGGAGTTAGTCGAAGTCAAGATATCGTGGTATAGAAATATTGTTAGCTTTAGGCCTCATTTATCGGTGACATTGGGATCACTACAATAAAACAGCCAAATAGAGACGGATTAATAGCGACGGGATGCGATCCGTCGCCAAATAGAGACGGATTAATAGCGACGGGATGCGATCCGTCGCAAAATAGCGACGGATCGGTGATTTTAGCGAAAAATACAAATCTGACTGGTAATTAGCGACGGATAATTCCATCCGTCGCGACATTTGCGACGGATCGGTTTATCCGTCGCTAAATTTAGAGACGGATGGACTTATCCGGTCGCTATATGGGTTGACCATTATTAATTAGTGGAAAAGAAAAATCATTAAATAAAATATAGGGATGGATCAGTTTATCCGTCGCTAAATTTGGAGACGGATGGACTTATCCGTCGCTAAAGGAAATCGCGATCTGTGTATAAAGAAGACGACGTCTTCTTCTCTTCTTCATTCTCTCCTCATTCTCTTCTCCCCCAAATCATACCGTAAACCCTAACCACCGTCCACCACCCACCACCGTCCACCGTCATCATCGGAGCCGCCACCACCTTCCACCGCCACCATTCTTTAATCCAATCGGTAAGTTTAAGTACTCTCATTCTTTTGCTTCTCTAGTTTTTCAATTTCATTTTCTAATTCCTCCTTTCTGGTTAAAATTGATAGAATTAGCCACCACCGTGCCATAGTGACAAGCCACCTCCTCCTCTTCTCCTCTCCGATTCTCCGATTCGATCTCTGCCACAAAAGGTTAGAACCCTAACCCTAATTTTTGGGGCTTTATGCCTAAACCTAAACCGAAGCTTCGATTTGATTTGCCGTAAATTAACCCTAATTTTTAACTGTAATTGGTTAATATTCATGTAATGTTCATGTTAAATAGAATTTTGATATTCATGCTTAATATTCATGTTAAATTTGCTCAAGTTAGTTCTGTTCATATTCATGTTATTATTATGTTAATTATTTTAATTATGTTATTTTGTTAATTTAATTAATTCTGGTGTGATGATGTTAAAACCGGATTCATCAAAGATTGGGTTTTGTGTTAATATGATTTATGTTTGTAGAACTAGACTGAATTTTGAATTTCTCGAGGGCTATTGTTAGCTGATTGTTGTTGATTGTGTTTCCTTTAGCTTGTGATGTGTGAATGAGGCGATGCTTTCAGTTTCTTGAATTGTAGTGGTCTTGATTATTGCTCGGGTATCATATATGCGGTTTTCTGGGGGTAGCTATGGTTCAAGTTTCTTGAGTTTGATTAAATTAAAGACAAGGTGAACGATTGTATGTAGCATATGTTAACATGGACTCTTTTTGAGTTTAATTAGTATTTGATTTTGCTGGTTTATTAATTTTATCAAATGTAGGTAATGAGTCTGATTGGTGACGTTAAAGGAAAAGTTGCGGTGATGATATGATCGACACAACAAGTAATTTTCTATTCTAATTTAACCTGAATTCTCTTCATTCTGCCATATGTTGTCTTAAACTAATTTAGCATAGTACATAGTGTACGGTATAAACCAGGAAAGATGGCAATAAAACATGAATTGTATATGCCCCTGCCCCTGAGTTCTTAATTATCCCTATTAGATTTTGAGCATAATGGTAGTGAAACTTGTTGGGCACTAGGGATGAAGTTGCAACTTAAACTGTGAAATGTGTTGTGGGATTGTGTGTTTTTATGTTATGGTTGGAGTTGTAAGTGTTTCTAATGAGCTTTTGAATATACATAACTTAAACTTTCTAACTATAAAAATAAAAAAAATAAAAAAAAGTCTATGGCCTCTTGTCTCTAAAAATCCTTCGTGTTTGCGTAATACTTTTTGGTGTTATGTTATGTGAAGTGTTTACTTCCATTCCATTTCCAGTGTTAATGAGTATCCATTACTATGGGTGTTTGGTCTAGTGGTATGATTCTCGCGAAATGCGAGAGGCCGCGAGTTCGATTCTCGCAGCACCCCTTATTGCATTTAAAAAATTATATTTTTATATTTTATTATATTGTAGGTGAATTAAATAAATTAAAAGAAACATAATTTTTTTTTATATAAAAAATCAGATTTAGAGACGGATGAGCTTATCCGTCTCTAAATTTAGAGACGGATGAGCTTATCCGTCGCTAAAGTGAAGAAACCATGGGCTGCCCGGTCAACGCTAAATTTGCGACGGATAAGTTTATCCGTCTCTAAATTTAGAGACGGAACAGCTCATCCGTCGCTTTTTTGATTAGTGACGCCACTTTTCGCGACGTCCTATTTAGCGACGGACCTTCCGTCGCTAATGGTATATAGCGACGGATCGCTCCGTATAGCGACGGATGCCATCCGTCGCTAAATCCTGTTTTTCTTGTAGTGGATAATTAGATATGTGTGGTTCATAGGACAAAATTAAGAAGAAGAAAAATATAAATTGTATTGTCGGGTTTGAGGCCTTGGGTATCTCAGGTAGCAACTTGTGATCTAGTTGATACTTGGAGGATCCCCACGTTATTTTGAATTATTTCAATCTTATCCGCGTTAGTGTTAGCATTTAACCTAATTTAATAGAATCATGCTCTGTTTGATTCGCTTGCAAATTTGTGAAGTGAACTGAACTTAATAAATTTGAGCTGAACAACTTAACTTAATTAATTTCAATTGAACTGAACTGAACTTATTTGAATTATAAATTTTAACTAACCTCAATTGAATTGAATCTGATTATTCTAAACTGAACTAAAGTAAACTTAATAAATTTGAACTAAATTGAATTGAAGTTGAAATGAACATAGGCTCCGTCCGCTTATAATTAAAATTAAGGTGTTACAAATACTTAAAACTTATATTCTCCTTGCATTTACGAGAAGTTAAACGGTTGCGACTTGCGAACATTCAAAAATCTAAATATCTAAATGAATGGGTTTGTGTTCCACAAAATTAAGGCCTGGAGTCCTACAACTCGATGAGGCCCATGTTGCAAGAGTTTGGCCCATTTGATTAGTATACCGTTGCTGGTGCGCCACCTAATCGACAACAAGCCCACGTTTCGTTTGAGTTTCACCACCTACTGGTCTGGTCAGAGAGAATACGGTGTCGTTTTGCACCTCGTATCTCTTTCACCACCACCACCTTGTGCCACTACTAAACTTCCACCATTTCTCCCGATAACTTACTTCTCCCGTCGCGATGACGACCACCCCCGATTCCACCTCTTCGTCATCCGACACTGATGATCAGAACCCTAACCCCAATACCACCGATTCAATTGACCTGTCACTCGACGCAATTGAGAATCAATTGGCCTCAATTTCGATGTCTACTTCTCATCCCCCGGATACGACGTCAGTTGATGACGACGAATTAGAGCCGGAGCCAGAAGATGAAGAACATGATCAATCGGAAATGATTGCTAACGGATCGTTGGATGAGGAAGAGATTGGACCTCAATTAGTTGTTGCAGTAGACTCAATCGAGAAGGACGAGCTGCAGAATGGAAGTAATAGCTCCAATTCCTATCAACCGGAGGAGGCAGTGGACTCGGTAAAAAAGGATGAGCTGCAGCAGAGTGAGAATAGTAGTTCTAATCAACCGGAATCCTCGTCTTCATTGACTTGGAGAAATGCTACTGAGGATGCTGATGAAGCTGAGAGACCGTTGAGTCCCAGCAGTAGCGGGTACGCCGGAGAGAGAGGAAGCAGTGTTAGTGGCGGGGATGAAATCATTGATGATGATGATGATAATAATGGTGAAATTGCAGAGGTTAAGGCTGATGGAGCTACGGGGCAGTGGGTTTCGGGCAAACGGCATGCCGATGAGGTTGGTAGTGCAGGATGCAGCTAGTTTTTTTTAGTTTTTTTTTGTGTTTATAAGTTACTTCACACCTGCTTATTGGGCATTGTTGGCTTATCAGTTGTGCATTGGCTTGATATAGGCTATACTGAGTTAAATATAAAATCTGTAGAATCTTAGTTTATGTGGCGATTCATGTAAGTAATTTCTTTATTGTAGGATGATGCATCGATTTCTTGGAGAAAACGAAAGAAGCACTTCATTATCTTGAGTAACTCAGGGAAACCTATATACTCTAGGTGTGTTTCACTTTATGACAAACGCTATTTATTTGCATTCTGCTCGATGGCGTGAACCTATATATATGTTGTCTCTTCAGTTTCTGGACCGTCTCTCTGTATAGTTATTAATGGATGCAACTCTATCTTGTCTGGTTTTACTATTGATGACTTGGAAGATATGGGGATGAACACAAGTTAGCTGGATTTTCTGCGACTTTGCAAGCCATCATATCATTTGTTGAGAATGGGTACGTTACTACTTCCTTGTGACAGTCATGTCGTATCCTGTTATCTGTGATCATTTTCTCATAAAATTGTATTGCTTTGTTAATGTTTTTCAGTGGGGACCGGGTCAATTTGGTGAGAGCTGGAAAACACCAGGTCTGTATTTCACCTTGTCATCACAGTTATTAGAGTCTTATGTAGTTGCATTGAACACTTTTTCCCTTTACTTATTATTGCTTCTATAAAAGCTGGGAGATCTCACTTCACCACATCTAGCCTTGCTTCTGTGGCCTTAAACTATCGGGTGTAGTTAAACTTTCGGCCCGTTAAACTTTTGGCCCTATAAGCTCCAGCTTCAATTTAATGCTAGAGCTTGGCAAGTGAATTTTCAGCCTTAACCAAATCCAAACCTCTGATGCTAAAGAAAGCCAATCACCCCCTTTCATGGTAATTTTACGAACAATAAAAAAAAATCATAATGTAGAAAGGGAGTACTACTGTACTAGTAATGTATATCAGCTTTGGGATAGTGATCCTTTATTACATATCATTTTAAGCTGGCTTGTTGACTATGACGCATAACCTTTGGAAGTAGCTTTTCCTAATTTTCTTGTGGGCCTAAAAGCTTGGCTTGGTCCAGGAACTCGCCTAAATTTGAGAAGAAATTACAACAGATTATGTACAGTCAAAGACTTTTGAGCATCTAAATAAGGGCCTGCCTTCGTGGTGGATATTTTAGGATTTTTTTGGTACATATTTTTTGTGATGTAAAGGATATTCCGTTTCCTTCACTCCTCCGGCATTGAAAGTTTGTGAAGCTTTTCACTCCAAATTTTACATCTTATAAATGTCTTCATCTTTCAGGTAGTTTTTCTTGTTAAAGGACCAATTTATTTGGTGTGCATAAGTTGCACAGAGGAGTCTTACGATTCCTTAAGAGGACAGTTGGAGCTCTTATATGGTCAGGTAGCTGTCTTCTGTATACAGCCTTGTTATTTGTTTTGATAAGATCCCATATGGTCAGTTGGAGCTCTTATGGTAGCTGTCCTCTATATGCAGCTGTTTGAAATTGCAGTAATAATTATGTTTTTCCGACAGTTCATATGCCTACACTATATTTTAGTCAATTTCAGTATCAGTAAATTCCTGTTCCGTGTCTCCTCATGTATTAGTTATGTGAATGCAGATGATACTTATCCTAACAAAGTCTGTAAATCGGTGTTTTGAGAAGAATCCAAAATTTGATATGAGTTCGTTGCTTGGTGGAACAGATTCCGTCTTCTCCTCTCTCATCCATTCTTTCAGTTGGTAAGATATCGATCCTTATCCTGTTTAAGGAACTTAAGAGTGACATCAGTTATCTCTTATCGATTGTAGTGTAATTATTGTCTCACTTCCTCCATTCTCGAAGTTCAGTGTTGGATACTTAGATTTAGAGATTTATGTACCACTATCATGCCAGGAACAAATTAATTGATTTGAAATTTTGGCTTGATCTATGTATGGATCCTAGGAAGTTCATTTTTCGCTGTTTTGACCTAGTTCTGAAAATGTCTTCTGCTTTGTCTTTAATCAAATGAATGGAAGCATTGCATTGAGTAAATCATTTTGAATGACAAAACTTATGATCAGATGAAACAGTAACAATAAATAATGGCACATTGCAGAGTCTGTTATTGTCAAATATGTTAATTTTGCATAAAATGCCAATCACCACATTGCAGGGTATTGCATAACTGTAGCATTTGTTTGCTGAAAGTTTATAGTGGGATTTAAAGACTACAAACTGAAACCTACCAGTCTACCTCAAATGTTTCTTAATTTCCATGTATTTCAAGAAATACTTACCGTAGAGTCTTTGATTGCTTTAGTTCTTATAAACATATAACAGTGTAGATCAAGAGGAAAAAAGAATTTCAGTTAAGGTGGAGTAATTACACACACTATCTATAAAGTTTCTTCCACAAATGAGAAAGCCTATGCACCAGTTCTTTCTCGTGCTTTCAGTTGGAACAATTTGCTCAGATATTAAACATTCATGGTGCAAAAACGTAATGAAATAAAGCTAAATTTGAAGTTTCAAGCGTGTTCAGAAACTATGGTAGGAACAAACACCAATGATTCCTCAGATGAATGATATGTGATAGTGGAAAACTTCAACAGGGCATAACTATTTGAACCATCACGTTGGCACTGAAAACACCATCATTACTTTAAATTAGAGCAACATGGAGATATTATTCATGTAGTTATTTGTATCAAGTAACTTCTTTCTGCTGTAACTTATTTATTTATTTTTCAGTCGGCGATTAAATATGTTTATGCTTGCATTGTAGGAATCCTGCCACTTTTCTGCATGCGTACTCATGTCTTCCACTCGCTCATGCAACACGTCAAGCTGCAGGTGCCATCTTGCATGATATAGCTGGTTCTGGAGTTGTGTTTGCACTCTTAATGTGTAGAGACAAGGTAATTGCTTCTTTTTCTTGTGAGTTCCCCTGCCTACTACATAATCATCTGTGCCTTATTTTGTAAAGTAAAAAAAGCATTAATGGTCGTCAACCTTTTATAATGAAACAATGCAGGTTATCAGTCTCGTGGGTGCACAAAAAGCATCTCTCCACCCTGATGATATAATGTTACTCTCCAACTTTATCATGTCGTCTGAATCGTTTCGGTAAGTTGGTTAGCTTTTTGTTTTTTAATCATCTTGCGTTTGTCAGCGAGGCTATAGAAATGTGAGGTGATAATCTTTTTTGAATCACACCCATAAGATCATGTTATTATGCGTTGGAGATATTAATAACTCCCTAAAGGTTTCACTGTAAGTCCTGAATATCAATTAGATTCTTTTTATTTCCAGTATAAAGGTTCTTTTCAGTTTTTCCTCAACAGGACGTCACTCTTCTCTTACATGCTTCTCCTGCAGGACCTCCGAATCTTTCTCTCCGATTTGCCTGCCAAGATACAATTCCATGGCCTTTCTTTATGGTTATGTGCATTATTTTGATGTAAGTTGCAATTAGCTTTGAAAGTTTGGAAAGAGTTATCTCAGTTATATATTTTGCATGGTAAAAGATAAATACCCTCAAACATTAATTATGTCTCCAATCCATTATGAATTGGATGAAATTCTCAGTTGTGGTGCATGTTTTTTAAATAATTTTATGTGAATCTGTGAAAGAGCTGAGTTGGTGAATCTGATGGCAGGCTGATACATACCTGGTACTGCTTACCACAAGTTCAGATGCCTTCTATGATTTAAAAGATAGCAGGTAAATTTTGGATTACTGTCTATGCCTCTTCCATGTTTTTATATTATTCTCACTTTTACTGAATATAAAAGTTCCAATCATCTTGTCTGTAGGATTAGGATCGAGAGTGTACTTTTGAAGTCAAATGTTCTAAGTGAAGTCCAAAGATCTGTGTCAGATGGTGGCATACGTATTGAAAATTTGCCGAACGACCTTTCTCGCGGCGGAACCATGTCTCCTCATCTTGGTCTGCCAAAGCCTTCTGCAGATTCCCCAGTCAGAATTAGGGATGCAGTAACTGGAATCGGTGGTCCAGCGGGACTATGGCATTTCATATACCGGAGTGTTTATCTTGATCAATATGTGACATCTGAATTTTCTCCACCAATCAATAGCGTGCGACAGCAAAAGAGGTAGCTGGAAAATTTTAATTTGCAACTGTTAGCTACGGCTCTTCACCTCCATGAGGTTTTCTGAATAAGTTTCAACTGTTTGCTATGGTTCTTCACCACTGTTAGCTATGTGCCCCTTTGCAGATTATACAGGGCTTTCCAAAGACTTCACACATCCATGCATGATAAAGAAATGGGGCCTCACAAAACACAGTTCAGAAGAGATGAAAATTATGGTAAATTTTCTGCTTATGGCTTGGGGTTTAAATACCACTGCTAGCGTTGGTTAAATGAGAACCCGAAATATACTACCAAAATGAGTACTTGAGTACTTCCTACTGTTCGTAGGGTGAAAGTGAACTTAAAATTAAGCCTGGCAATTTTGGTCTGATCCGGACAGAGTCCGATCCAAGTTTTATTTTCAACTTATTGGATTGGATTGGATCGGATTGGTCTGACCCCAAAAGTTTTATTTTTGTTGATTTTTTTTTTGTTTTCCAAATTGGACCGGATCGGATTCGGGTTCGATCCAAAAAAATAAAATTGGTCCACCAAGCGGATACGGACCAATTGCGAGGCCTACTTAAGATTGAGATATTCATGAGCCCTGGTCAATGTTAACTACTAGTTAGAGTTATTCACTTGAGATCAGGTCAACTTACTGAAGTACCTGCATATTTCATTGTTTGGCTGGCTCATGAGTCATGATGCGAATATGCTCTTTTTGTAGATATGAAGTATCTGTATCATTATGCCACAATTTAGACATTCCGTCAAATAATTTTATTCCTCTTGGAAAGTTTTGTCAACCATATCAGATTTACTTATATTGATGTCCCATGTACATAACAGTTTGGTTAAGTTGGTTCTATGAATGATAAAATTTAATCATACTCCCCTGCTAATGATATTTGGTGGTCGTTTTTATTCTCAAATTGTCTTCCCTTGATGGAATTACTTTTGATTTTGCTCTTTAGTTGAGTGTAGACATATTTACGAAGTGCCTAACCTTCCTGTGATTTAATACAGTGCTGCTCAGCTGGGTTACACAAGACTTTGAACTATATGCAGCTTTTGATCCCCTTGCAGACAAGGTCTGGATGTGCATATATTTCTCACTTCCCAATTTATTGACATCATACCTGTTTCAAACATTCTGTTGCGCATTAAATAAACTCAACTCCGACATATTCTTCATGCAATTGTCTTGTGGAACTAAGATTATGTTTCTTGTGTAACTATCTATGTTATTCAAAAACACATGAGCTTATTTTTGTTCATGTTGGCAACTTTTGGCCCACTGTGCTTACTAACGCTGAATATTTGCAGGCACTTGCTATTAAAACATGCAATCGGGTTTGTCAATGGGTAAAAAATATGGAAAATGACATTTTCTTGCTGGGAGCAAGTCCTTTCTCGTGGTGATCCTCACACATTTTGTATACTGGCCTGTATTGTAGTCTTTTCTTCTTCTAGTAGTTAGTATATTCTTGCCCCATCACCTTCAAAGAATTGCCTAATCCTGTTATGTCCTATGTGCATGCAAGGCTGTATTTCTGGTTCTTGCACTAAACTGTGCCAAAAGTTGCATAAATTTTTATACTCAGATCAGTTTACCATAATTTTGTCAATAGCATTAGCAGCTGCTACAATTTTCACTTCTTTTTATGTACTAGCTAATTAACCCGTCGAGTACGCGACGGGGCATAAAAAAGTTATACGCACACTTGTTACTAAATAAATTTGATTGTGTGGAACAACAAATAAAGAAAGATATCGATCATATGTGTATTGTTACACAATTGTTTATCTTTCTACTTGGTCTATGTTTCTCATAAGCATTACTATGCACCAACTATTTGGAACATCTTATAGTATCCAAAAACTTAATAGGATGTATTTTTCATTGGATTCGAATGTCATATGGCAATTTAGTATCACCTCATTATCATTTTCATTGGCATTGATACTATTATCGACCTCCAATAACCATCGGGACTATGCTATTTCGATATTAATGTCTTTCCTTTGCTCTATGAGCACGGTCATATAATACTCCACCTTTACCATAGAAAAAATGTTGAATTTAAAAAATACTTAACATGATGTTATTTTCATCTTCAAACTTAACACGTACATGCATAATATTCATATGTGTCATAATTATGACTGAGTATAATGTCATCCACATGAATGTCGTTCATTTCCCTTTGACCATGAACTTGTCATGGATCCTATATCACCTTCGCTCTATTTTCCTCAAATTAAATGGGTTCCAATATTGGAGTTCAATAGTCATTCAACAGAACTCCTAATATGTTGAACTTCAAAATAGAATAAGCAAGAATACACTTATTATAGATAGAGAGCCTACAGAGTAGTCCCATTTATTGTGATTGTTTTTGTAAATTATCACATGAGTACACCAATCGAACACATCCACTATTTCAGCATAATTAAGGCTGAGTATAATGTCATCCACATGAATGTCTTTAGTTTGCGCCGTGATCATGAACATTCCATCGATTCTATATCACGTTCACCCTATTTTCCTCAAATGCGTTCCAATATTGGATTTCAACTCTCATTCAGCAAAACCCGTAATCTCTTGAATTTCAAAATAGGATGAAGCCATTATGCACTTATATGGATAGATAGCCTACATGGTAGTCTCATCAAATGCAATTATTAATTTAATTAAACATGGAACACAATCAAACCCATCCACTATTATAAATTATTTCTGCATAATTAAGATTGAGTATAATATCATCCACATGAATGTCTTTCATTTTCCCCGTGACCATGAACTTGTCATGGATCCAATAATAAGTATATATCACCTTCGCTATATTTTCCTCAAATTAAATGGGTGGAGTTCAATAGTCATTCAACAAAGCCCCTTATATATTGAACTTCAAAATAGGATAAGCAAGAATACATGTATTATAGATAGAGACCTACAGGGTAGTACCATCTATTGTGATTGTTATTGTAAATTATCACATGAGTACACAATTGAACACATCCAATGTTTTAGCATAATTAGTATAATGTCATCCACACGAATGTATTTCGTTTGCCCCGTGATCATGAACTTTCCATAGATCCCATATCACGTTCACCCTATTTTCCTCAAATGCGTTCCAATATTGTATTTCAATTCTCATTCAGCAAAACTCTTAAGTTCTTGAATTTCAAAATAGGATAAAGCCAGTATACACTTATTATGGATAGATAGCCTACATGGTAGTACCATCAAATGCAATTATTATTTTAGTTATTATGGAACACAATCAAACCCATCCACTATTATAAATTATTTCGGCATAATTAAGACTGAGTATAGTGTCATCCACATGATTGTCTTTCATTTGCCCCGTGACCATGAACTTGCCATAGATCCTAGCTATATCACATTCACTCTATTTTTCTCAAATGCATTCAAATATTGGAGTTAATAGTCATTCAACAAAACTCCTGTAACATATTTTGATTTGGAAAATAAAGGTCTCTCGACGTCTATAATTGACCTCACATTTGGGTTTCAATTATAGAGCCCCGGGTATTGTTCACATTTTGAGAGACCTCTCGTTTTTTTCCTCTCATTTTCCCTCTCTCTGGGTTTCATCTTTCTCTCTTTATTTCCAACTTTCTCTCTTCCAATCAATAATCAACATCTCATACTTTCAGTCATAATATTCGAATAAAATCTATTTTTTGTACTTGAGAGAGCGCCCGTATCCAATTTATGTACTTTATTGTAACATGTTGCCAATTCTGATACTTTTTCAATTTAATGACAAATAATTAAATAATTCAAGCATGATAACACATTCAAATTATCATGATAATTTGAATCTGGGGAGATTATTATTATTATTATTATTTTTGAAACGACAAATATTACAACTACTCTAAGGCTATACAAATTTCCTACCACCTTATTTTTCCATACCTAAACCAACCTTATACCTCTTCTTTGCCGGGGAAATTATATTTTCACCACGTTTATTTTCAGGAATACGCTTAGTAGATTATATTTTGGATTAGATTAATTATTTTTTGATATATGCTTAGTTGAATTTTAATTTTATTCTATTTTTAGTCAATGTTTTCCAAGTGAATTTTAAAATAAATTTATTTCAATTAAATAAGAAATTGACACGTCAGCATGAACTTAAATTGAGCAATCTGATTGGTTGATATTTTTAGAATGTGAACTCTGCTTTTATATATTATATAGATTCTACAGAATTTAGAGAATATCTAGAATTTTATTTATTTGTTGAAGTATTTGTATGGTTACCGGGACCTTTACCGGAGACTCTTTGAGTTATTGTTGTACTGTTGTATACATTTTGAAGATAAAGAAGTAAATGAGGAAAGTTGAAACAGAATCAACATTTTGAAATAATATTGATGGTCTCGGACTCTCCACTTCTGAAAGTTTGCCTTAGTATGATCATTGTTTGCCTGTCATATATAATGTACTAAAGAGTTTTTGCATGGGTTTTTAACAGCATTCTAAACGCATCAAAGGAGGTAACACTAGCAGTATTTGAAGGTGCCTTGTACTGTAAATGAAGTCTACTATTAGCATAGTGCACAATCCCTATATGCTACTTGTAAGTTATATGTACCACAAAATGGCTTATGCTGACTTGTAAGCAGACGCAACCTTAAATATAAAGATGTTGCATTCAATCCCTACAAGCTGGAAAAAAAAAGAAAACAAAATTCAAGACCCCTTGGGGTTCCTCGACATAACTGAGGTTGTATTACAAAGGGAGTATCTAGCTTAGAACTTTTGTTTCTTTTGTAACGTAACGGGCAATATTACAATTACTCCCACACTATTACTGCTATATAATATTCTATACCATCTAATATCTCTCCACACCTAAATTATCTTATGTATCTGCTAGGGATTGAACCTTGTACATCTCCTTCACCATCCAACTCCCGTCTACTACCTTATAACTCCTGTGTAACTTAAAATTGAGGCATGGTGAGGGAATAAATGTCGTGGAAGGGCACTAATTTGGTATCTGGACTTTGCTCTTAAAATTATTGGAATTTCATGCCAATTTGGAGATGATGTTTACCGACATATAGTGACTCGGGATTTTTCACTACTGAGGTGAAGTTATGTTTTCGCCTCATTTTTATTGGAGAATCAATACAAGTGAGTAGATTTCGTTCCACCACAACAACTTAACTGCTTGAGCTTTTGGGAGAGTTGGATTTCTATAATGGTATGTATCTGAGCCATCTGACTCACATCCACGACCACGTTCCTCCTATTATCTTGAGCTTTTGGGTGCGTTGAATTTTTATCAATGTTAGTCCATTGGTAATTGACATTGACCAAATTAATGAATACTTTATTGTCGTTTATATTTTTTACTATTTGTTTTCATTATGGGGACTAGACACTTGATTTATTATATTGAACTCTCATGAGTGATTATGATTGATTTTGGAGTATTAGTTATTGATGCAATTATGAAAGTAAATAAGTTTTCTTAAAATGTGTAATTTTTCTAAAACGTCAATTATTATATAAATTTGGAGAGTATTATAAACAATTACAAACTGTCCCTTTTTTATACCGTCAAACATCGTTGATTTTTCAAAATCAAATTTTTATAACATCAACATTACCTTTTTTAATTTTATTTGTTTACACGACAATAGATTCGATCAATCCATATATTATATTTAAAATCAAATACTAAAGATTTTACCCTCTCTTCTACATCAATGTTTCCACTACATCATCATCCTAGCAATAATTTTTAATAAGAGAGTCATGTTACTTTTGTTTTTTCACGACAAGTATACGTACACTCATCGAACAATATTATTTTGATGATTTATGTAATTAGGATATATTTTAGGGAGGTATGTTTAATTATCCTCACGAGCAACAATGATTATTTACAACAATGGCAAGAAAACAAATAAAACTCCTTGGCCGTACTAGCTAGCCTTCATTGTCCTTCCATTTCGATCTTCCCTGAAATTAGGGTTTTCCTTTTTCCGCTATTCCTTGTTTTTGGCTCCAAATTCTCAAAATTCTTATTTTGAAATCTCAAAATTTCTTGTTCCTTCAAATTTAGGTTTCAGATCTGTTCAGCTCTTTCTCTCTCTACCATATCTCTACGCTCGTGAACGGGCAATATGTTCTGGAAGTTCACGCCTCTTTCTGCGTCTTCTCCGGTGAGTGAACATCACGAGTTCTCGTTCGGTAATTTCAGTCCACTCTGATGTGATTGATGAACTGTTATTTGTCTTTCGTTGAATTTTTATGATAGTTTAACCGTTAAGCTGAGGCTCATTAAATCGGCTGCATTATCTTTATGGTATGTACTTAATTTTGTTGCTTGGTTGCCGTTTTAGCTGCTGATCGTACCTGGCCTACTAATGGTTAGTAATTCTGTCGGAATAAAAAAACTATCATGAGAAGCCAAATAAGGATTGTGCCTATTTTTGTTGCCTGATTCATCATTCTAGCTGCTAATCAGCTTGGCTGACTACCTGTTGTGAGGTCGTAATATGTCGGATTGATAGACTATTGAATAGAAACCATATGAAAAGGAAATGATAAATGGTCTGCATATGTTCATCTTATGCATTTTGTACGAATTCAAGCGAATGTGATACATTTTACGGGTATTTTTGTTCAGTAGGAACGTACGAAATTTTCAATGGTTCTGAATTAATTGCTTATGCTGGTTCTCATGGGCTCGCTATGACATTTGAGTTCATGGGGACCTTGGCTGGCCTGTCATGTTGTAGATGTAATGCTACTGTAAGATGAATAGATAGAGTTGCTGAATGCAGGGTTACAGCGTGTTGGTGTGAAGCGAAGCCAGGTTTTCGGAAAGACAGGGCACAATTTACCTTAAATTTGAAGTTGAAGATTGATAAATGTAAAATGTGTTGGAATTAGCTCGATTAACATTTAACATCATTTAGCATTGACAAACAATAAATATGGTAGGGTTTAAGTTCATTTTTATTAATAAAATACGTATATAAAATATAATTTAAAAAAATGTTAGGGCGTAAGCCCTACCCAGGGGAAGTTTAGCTTGCACATGGTATTGGTTGCTGTTTTGGGAGCATGTGCCTTTATATATCACTTGTTATCATAAACTGCCTGGCTAGGAGGTGTAGTGAGGCTAAGTATCTCACTCAGCATAGGGTCGTGGTCAGTTGGAATTAATGTTTTAGTAGAAAAATGCTGTTATTTTAAGTATGAGACGCTAGATTACCGATATCTCAGCATAGGGTCTATTGCAATCAAAGTTCTAGTAGGAAAATGCTGATATAGCAAGTATGAGATGCCAGATTACTGAGCACTACTCGGAAGGTGATAATTATCTTATCTGAGTTCAAGCAACGTAAATAGTAAATTTTGTCTTATAAACAGATCAAGACATTAAATCAACAAATTGAAAAATACACTGATGTTTTCTGCTTCTTGTTGTTGATGCGTGTATGTTATTTTTCCTGGCAGAATAAGAAAGTTGTAATGCAGTGCTTGCCCATATGCTCCTTTGATAAGCAACTCGACTTAGTAATTTCTTTCCTAGCTTCTGACAATTGGCCTTTTCGGATTTTCTTTTTGGCACTCCAGGTTGAATCTGTTCTGGACAAGGACAATTACACACTAGAAGAACTTTTGGATGAAGAAGAAATAATCCAAGAATGCAAAGCATTGAACAGTCGCCTCATAAATTTGTATGCCTCTTCCTCTCTGTTACATATTTTATTTGACTACTCCAATCCGATAAGCTGCTATCCTTAGTTACTTTTCGTGGGGACCATATGGCGAACTGTAGGTTCCAATTTTTTAACTGTATAGTTCCTCGTTTTCAGTTTAAGAGACAGAGCTCAGGTTGAGCAGCTGCTGCGTTATATTGTCGAGGAACCCCCAGAGGATGCAGATAGGAAAAGAACCTTCAAGTACGCATACTAAATTGAATCCCAAAGCTCTGTCCAAGGGCCCATTCTCAAGTTTTGTGTTTTATGATGTGTTCCCCACCAATTCTTTACTTGTAAACCTTTCTTTAAGAAATGAAATAACATTAAGTGATGGGGATCTAATTGGATCGGGGCAAGATTTCACCCCTCAAACTCACATTTTCTTTTTCAGGTTCCCATTTGTATCTTGTGAAATTTTTACGTGCGAGATCGATGTCATATTGAAGACTTTGGTGGAGGAAGAGGAGGTTAGGTCTAACCTATCGAGCAGTGGATATATTCAATAATAAGTTGATATTTATCATTCTTGCCTATGCACTTAATGCTCTATCTTCTTGCAGCTCATGGATTTACTCTTCTCGTTTCTGGAACCAGACCGTTCTCATAGTGCTTTGTTGGCTGGTTATTTTAGTAAGGTTTGTTTGATTTATTAATGATAAGATGATGTATCTCACGTTGCGTGGGATTACTACTTGATTACAACTGTCATATTGTAGGACCTAACTCTATCATATGCTTTATTGTGCCTTTCAGGTTGTAGCATGCTTAATGCTCCGAAAGACTTCATCGTTGATGAATTACGTCAAGGTGATTAAGTGCTAAATAGTGTTGCACTTTGTATGCTGATCAAAACTTATGCCTGAGTAAATTGCTACTATATCATGGGTTTTCTCTGTACATCTCACCTTTCCCTTTTAACTAGCTGGTGACGTAAAAAAGTCGCGGGGGAAATTTGTATATTGCATTGCTTAACTGTGTGGCTTTTTATTAATTATTTGAACCTTGTCCTTATTCCACATTATCTGAGCTAAATTATTGTGCTTAAGATCTATGTTTATGAGGTGAATGTATGAATGGAGCTTTATGATAATTCTTGTGCATTATAATGTTAATCACAATAAGTATCTTGGAATACTTTTGTGCTGAATGGGATCAGAGTTTTTCATTGTGAAACTTGAAGTGCATATACTCAAATCTCCTTTATAATATCTGTATGTAAGTCAATAATTAAATAAGGGGCTGCTATGGCAGAGCTATTCTTCTTGGTAACTAATTTTCTGAATCAAACTTCTAAGTTAAAATGATTGCCGGAGGTATTAGTACCTAGAAATTCTCATGTAAGTTTAAACTGCTTGCAGAATTCCCATTTATGTATGAAATCTTGATGTCTAGCAGCACCTTTATCATGATGTCTTGGAGAATGTATTAGCTTGGTGAAATGCTCAAGACTTCAGGTTAAAACTGTGGAGCTGGGACTATGGACTCTGAAGGGTCTTAATATAGATCTTATACAGCTGAGGAAGTGTAGCTAATACAATCAGAGCTCTTAAATTTAAGAACATCATGACCATGTTAAACAAATTGATCCAGATTGTAATTTATACATATATACATTAAAATGTTTTCCCAGAGCCAGTACCGAACAAAATTATTGCCTAATCCAGATTATTAAATTACCCGTTATGAATATGTCCACGTTATACTGCATTTCAAAGCTTACTTTCCTTCAAGATATTCTGACTTCTAATCGGTAAGATTGCTTGCAGGCTCACCAAGAAGTATTTAAGCAGCTCGTTGATTTGATTGGTATTACATCCATCATGGAGGTGAGTTTTTTTTATGTATATGGTTATCATTGGATCTAGCAGCTTATTTTGCAATAGAGTTGTACGTTTGATTGGTATTAAATCCATCATGGAGGTAACATTTTAAATTATCTCTGCTCAATTCTGAATTATCAGGTCATGGTACGACTTGTTGGTGCAGACGACCATTTCTATCCTAATTCCATGGATGTGATGCAGTGGCTAGCAAATAGTGATTTATTAGAAATGATTGTGGACAAACTAAGTAATGATGTAAGTTTTTATCATAACATGGCCATGTTTATGTTTCTATAATGTTCATGCTGCTGTGGTTACCTGTGTACTTGTTGCTGCTACTTCGAATATTCACCTGTAATAATTTTGTGCTAATTGCAATTTCTGATGTTCCCCTCCTAAATATATTGTAAAAAACCATGCATCTCCCACTGCATTGTAAACTTTTTGTGTTTGTAACCACTGCATTGTAACCTGTTTGTGTTTGTATCTGTCTTTGTGTACACAATTAAATGATTCTTCAAAATGCTAAAAAATTGCAGTTATTTGCCTATTTGACATGGCACAGAGGTTGAGTTCCTTTATAATTTTCAGTTAGATCACGCATTAAACATTTTTTTCTGAAGAATAAATATATGTCGCGATTCTTTTACCCGCCCGAAACAATTGAGTTACTATTTATGAGCTGTATCTGGGCAATTAACTTAACTAAATACAAAGTTAATAGCAGTGGTTGCTTGCTGTTCCCGATGGTCACAGCACTCTTTAGTTTGATTGTCAGCTAGTTGGCTCTTCTCATGTTTTTAATTTTTCCGCCCGCATCTAGGGTGATAAGTGGCCCCAATCGTATTTTCTTGATCCCCTATTTTATTTTATTCAAGCCATATTCCCCAGGATTGCACTACACTCAATGCCAGTTGTGATCAATTTTGCCACTGTTACTTTCTCAAGAAGATCTGCCTGTTTGGTTAATGTAATTATAAACTTAATTTGGTTGGCTGTGATATGAGTCATAACATTTTCATAAGAGTCAGTTTTATGTTGATTGTTGATCATACAGTTCATTTTAGTAGCTTCACGATGTCTAATCTAATATGATTTGTGTATCCTCCAGAGTCCACCTGAAGTGCACGCTAATGTAGCTGAAATATTATGTGCTATAACTAGGAATGCGCCTTCTCCTCTGGCGACTAAACTATCCAGTCCAAGGTCTGTCATCTGAGATGCTTGTTTCATTCATTTTTTTCAGGCTAATATTTGGACTTCTGTTTGACTGAAGTGAATGTGTTTTGACTTAGTAGCTTTCTGTTGTGCAGTTTTGTTGGAAGGATATTTGATCATGCGTTGGAAATTTCAGACTCAAAATCTACTCTTGTCCATGCGTTGTCTGTTTGTATTTCTTTCCTGGATCCCAAAAGATCAATTCCCTCACCAGTTATGTACTCCTTCAGGGGTCAACATGTATATGAATCTCCTGTGCATGTTAGTGCAGATACTGTTGGTGCTATGCTTCCAAAACTAGGTAATTATTTAGCAGATGTGTACAAAACTTGTTATGCTCCGCCTACCTCAGAAAAATAGTCCCATAATTTTTGGGTGTCTGTTTAAAGGTGTTTAAAGGAAAGTGAATGAATTGAATCTGCAAGTAGGTGCTAAACTATGAAATGAATATAAGTACGAAAGACGAAGCATGAAGAATGATAAAATGTTGCTATTTTGAGATGGGACTAAAATTTTCGGACTGACTAAAAAGGAAAGTGGAACTGAATCTTTTGGACGGTAGGAGGTCCTTTTTCACTTCCATATTATTGACTGATATAATTCTTCTAGTTCCATGCTACCCTAATTTCCAAAATATTCAACTTATGCCACTATACAAATACCTATGGGAATGATGTCTTCTTGATTTTATTATTTCCTCCTGGAACATGTGCTCCCTCATGGTTGGATCTGGCTTGTGACGTTGATAATGCTTTTGCAGTTTTGTATTTAGTTCTTAGATTACCTTGCTTTCCCAAGTAAAACTTCTTATAGAGCGAATGGATCAAAGTTAAAATGTAACACAAATATCTTTGTTCAGGGGAGTTGCTGGAGATTTTGAATGTCTCATCTGATGAGAAGATATTGCCAACAACTTATGGTCAATTGAGACCTCCACTCGGTAAACATCGTCTAAAGGTGAGATAATGTTATGCAATATGCTTTTTATCTTTTCTGCAACTTCCAAGCTGATTTACCGGGTTTTTATATCCCTAAGCAGTCCGATTTCCATTCCAAAAAGAAAAAAGAAACGTGTTCTGGAAAAGGATTCTAATTAGGAAGCTCATGTGTCAATTTTGACTTATTTTTTGGTCAGCCGATTTCAAGTTTGACTATGAATTCATCTTAAACTATAATGCTGGTGTGTTTAACTAAATTACATAAAGAAAATCTGGAATGTAGAGTTCAGTAATATAATTTTGTTAATTATTTTACCATTATAGATTTAACATTATTCACAGTCAAACTTGACACTGGTAGACCACACTGTCAAAATGGCATAGCTTCTTTGGGACCACGTAAGTGGGTGTTTGCAACAACTTAACTTATCTTATCACTTAATTTAAGGATAAAATGCTTGTTGAGTGTTTGCAACATCTTATAAGTTAGCATACTCTCTTAAATTAAGTGGATTTTAGTTATTATTTTTACAAATTCTTTAACTTTTTAAGTAGTTTTTGCAAACACCCATCACATTCTCTAATAAGCCAATTTTACGAAGTTTTCCTTAAAATAAGTTGAAGCTATTGCAGACAACCCCTAATGATATAACCATGCTCTTGGTTCTTTCTTTGGTTCTCAATTTATTACCTAATGTTTCTCGTCATTATGTTATTGTAGATTGTGGAATTCCTAGCAGTACTGCTAAAAGCTGGGAATGAGTTGGCAGAACAGGAGTTGGTTAGCTCGGGAACAATTTCGAGGACTCTTGATCTATTTTTTGAGTAAGAATTATTTCTCTGTCTCTTCCTATCTAAAGCATAATAGTTTCCCTAATAATGTAGAAGCCCTTTTAAATGGAATTGGAATAAATCCTTGAACTTTGTAATATTGTTTTTAACTATCTCGTCTCATGTTGCAGGTATCCATACAATAATGCTTTGCATCATCATGTTGAGAGCATAATATATTCATGCTTGGAGAGCAACAATACTGTCATTGTTGATCATCTTCTCGTTGGTTGCAATTTAATTGATAAAATTCTTCAAACAGATAAAAACCCATGTCTTTCTGGTGAAAGCGATAAGGTACATGTATGAGTGTTGGATGCTTGTGGCATACTTGTCATATTTTGTATAGCTCATATAGTTGTTCTCACCCCTGAAGGGATGAGTCTGCCTCTCACAGTTGATTCTGGAAATAAAATGTTTGGAGTCACATTTGACATCCACTTGAGATGTGTGTGTGTGTGTGTGTGAACCTCTTACTGATATATATCACCACTCTGTTTTGTATGTTTACTTGCATAACTTTAAGCTACTCTACTTTCTTTTTGTCTAGTTTTCTGAAAATTCTGGTTTTGAGGATTTAAGTAGAATATCTGATGTCACTCCTGAATTGTGCAGCCGACTTTACCGGCTCCAGGGAAACAGGCTTCTCGAGCGGGGTACTTTGGCCACCTGACAAGGATTTCAAATAAACTTGTTCAGTTGGGAAATAGAGACAATTGCATCCAAACTCATCTTCAGGTCAGCTATGAATCCAGTGTTTGCCGTTACATATACTACGAACTTTAGTTCTTGGGGTTGAATGTGTAAATATCGGTGTTGCTGTGTAGTGCATACGACATATTTATGTTCAACTGATCCAACAGTATCTGTCTCTCTTCAGGCGAACAGTGACTGGAACGAGTGGATGGGTACCGTCTTACTGGAGCGTAACATTCTTGAAAATGTTAATCAATGGGCTTGCGGGTATGCCCTTTTTCTCATCAACCTTTATTTCACAATTGTTCTCACTCGCCCTGTCCTGCCAAAAGCAGTCAGGAGTAAAAAGTAATGTGGCTAGACTTGAAAGCGGTACTATAGGGCTGTAGTGCAGTAGATGATAGGAGAAAATCTTACGGGGGGTCTAGTGACCTCACTGGAAACCCCGTCCCTTCGCCATTGCTTCCTTTAGTAGAACCTTGGTTCTTGGTATCTACAGAGTTAAATATGACGTAAGGTGTTTGTTCTTAGCTCACCAGATTCCGACCTTAATGTTTCGGAAGCATACTTTGGTTTGATTCATTAATTATTAATTATGTAAAGCATTAACTTCCGCTTCAAGTTTATACCTCTTTTTGAAGAGATGGAAATTGGATGTAATTTAGAGAGATCTAAGTGTGTGTGAGATATGAGTTGTGTCATTAGCCACCTGTAAACTTCTAATTTTGTAAAACTCTCTTATTTGCATCGATAATTTGAGTTATTAGTAATTAATATGCATAGCACTTTTCTAGTTTCTACCATTGCTTTAAGCTTCTAGGTTTCTAGGTATTGGCAGCACTATAGTTCTGATTTAACCTTTGCAGCCGGCCAGCTGCATTAACCGACAGGGCAAGGGACAGCGATGAGGAAGATGTCCATGACAGGGATTATGATGTTGCTGCCCTTGCAAATAATATAAGCCAAGCATTCAGATATTCCATTTATGAAAATGATGATACTGAGGTAAGTCTCAGAACCCAGAGAAAAAAAAAAAAAAAAAAAGGTTTTGCTGCTCCTAACTGTCAATATAAATGGGGGTTGATTATGTTTTTCTTTTTTTTTTCCCTTTCTCTGTAGGGGGGTCAGGGATCTCTTGATCGAAATGATGAGGTAACATTTCTTATCAACATGCGTCGATATAGAGTTCTACCTTTCCAAGAGAATATAAAAAGTAATAATGTTACCTATTTTTGGAAATAAGTGTCTGTCTATTCTCAGAGAAAAAAAGGAAGAAATGTCTATTTCTATCTATATTTTTTTATAGTTGAGAGGAGTGGTGTGTGTAGGGGTGTTGTTTTGCATTTATCGTCATCGAATGATTTGCTCTATGAAATGAAAATGTAGGATGTCTACTTTGATGATGATGAAAATGCTGAAGTTGTGATTTCAGCTCTGACGTTAGGTGATGAATCTGATGACCAAGGAAGGTGGGTTTTTTTTTTTTCCCGCTATATGGCCCATATCGTCAATTATGAGACTTTCCTTACTCTCCAATAACTTTTTCATTTCTTCTGTCCAGCAACTTGTTCACAAATTCCAACTGGTTTGCATTCCAAGGTGACAGAATTACTGATAATGCTCCTATGAGCTCCTCCCCGTCTGACATGATGGAAGATATAAACCTGAATGGAAGATCAAGTGGTGGTAACAGCAGTAGTGACGATGAGGTCGTGGTGGGAGAAGATGAAGAATTGACACAGTCGAACTTCAGTGAACAGCTCGTCCAGTATCGCCAGTGGATTAACACGAACAATGGGGTAACCTCTAATGACACAAGTTTCTTGTCAGACAACGATGATTTATTTGGGGACAGACCCATACCCGAATGGGCAGCATGGGGAGAGCCATCCGATTTCCAATTTACTGGATCAAGTACAAATCCGTTTGATGATCAAAGCAATGTTAATGAAAACATTGTCAGTTCAGGAGGATCCAGTGTGACTCCTGTAAATCCCTTTCTTGGAGAATCCATACCGAATGGGACGTCAAGTTCTGCAGGTTCAAGCGATGGGTCATCTGAATCTAACTCAGCTCAGAAAGGTGTTGCTGTGCCCTCTTTGTTTGAAGATGATGTAGAGTTTGTGGGTGTGGAAATAGAGGGTACCGAGAAGGCTATGGAGCAGGCTCTGAAGGAAGGGATAGTTGGAGAAGCTGCACCTATGAAACGGAACCTTAGTCCAAAGAAACCGGGGAAGGAAGATATGGATGATGGTGGTGCTAGTTTGAAGGAATTCAATGATGCTAACTATTGGAGAGTTGATCACGAGGTTGCTGTATTAGATTAAGCATCGGATGATGCATTTGGTATCTAATCTGAAGCCAAAATCAAATTATACCATTACCGATTATGAATTCTCTTTGGGGGGTGTTATGAATGTACAGACACAGTATTAGTTTCGTTCTTGTGCCATACATAGTCTACAATCTGTAAGGTTTTATTCAGTTTTGTTTAAATGTTATCTGGGATTTCTCTCATATCACGAATCGTGATGTTACTTCTGTTTCATTCTTGGTCCCCCAAAGGAACATGTAAAGTGCATGCCATTGCATTATTGAAGTATGAGTGATCCTCACCCCAGGGAGTGTTGATTCTAAGATTCTTTAAGTTCATATATGCGACCACTGTTGGACACTTGGACTTCTGATTTGCTTGCATGTCGTTTTTTACCCATTCATGAGATCCAAACAACAACCACGTAGCTTCTTAAAATCACACCAAATGATGTAAAAATTATAACAAAAAAATTCCAATGCTAAAAACTTAAAACTACACCATGACCCCTTAAAACCATATTGCGAATGGTCTGACCGGCCAGGCAAACCAAGTAAGCTAAAAATCCTGACCTTTCCATTAATTTAGGAAAGGCTGGCCTCTCCCTAGACTTTGGCTAATGAGAGTTTTAATTCAATTTTTTTACTTTTTATTTATTTATTTTTTTTATTTTTTTATTTTGTGAGCCATGAATTTTTATCCATTTCTGAAGGAAAATAAAAAAAAAAAAAAAGGAAGTTACTCCACATACTACAAATATTATTGATGATGTTAAAATATGTTGTTCTAGTCCGCCGGCAGCACACTAACCTCGGTCCTTTGATACTTAGGTTCGTGCGAGTAGCGGCAACGGCATATATACAATCACGAAGCAGGTCGCTCACTCGGAAATGATTACATCTCCTAACTGTAGCATCCTCGGGTTGTCGAGTATCACGAAGGGGCAGGAGGAGAAATGTTACCAAGCTCCAGAAGACGTGACCATAACATTATGTGCTCTGAAGCATCCTAAAACCGGAGACTGCGAAGGGTCACAAGCATCCGAGGTTCGAGATCGAGGATCAACATCAGAGGAAAGAGGAAAGAAGTCCATGTAAGGCGTACCTGGCAGAGATGTGGATCGGGACTAAACATCCAACATATTAGGATAAGAACAAAGTAAGATATTTTCTAACAATCCACATGTTGTGAGGACGCTTGACATCATTTAATTGAGCTGGCCCAACGCATATGAAAAGTAGTGATCGATCCAAAGGTGAACATGAACAATAACTCTCCTTCCAATAAGAACTTCCTCCAAGAATAACACTAAAGGAAAAACCCTACTTGGAGATTACTCCAGTGATATACTTCCATTATATATGAACACACTTGCTATATTGTTAACAAGGAAGGCTCACCAACTTCCTTCGAGTAAAGTCTCTGAATTCCGATTCTATCTAAAGACAGACCAGATATAAATCACTAACACCTACCTAGCATGTTAGATATGGAAGCAGTCTCATGCAGAAGGATTCGAAGCATAAGCAGGGCAATCCAAACACACACAAAGTTCTATAGACGTCCAGGAGATGGCAGAGCTAAGGTTTCCCTAACACCATTGATTTTCACGAAAATTTTCCAGGGAAATTACATCCCAATAAATTATCTTTTACAACAATATTACAATTTTGCCACCAAATTTCACTTTAGCAACCACATTCCAATTCTTTTCAAACTTTAGATTTAACCTCAACTTAATTTCAAGTCGTTAAAAAAATAATTAAAACTTATATACAATGAAAATATAAAAACTGCATACTACTTTGGAAATATAAATGTTCTGGAAATGAAAAAAAAAATATTTTCATCCCATGTGGAACACATGAATAATAAATAGAGTCTAAATTTTTTAAAAAAGAAAATTCATTACTTAGATAAAAGGTCAAATTACATGCCTAATACGAGTTTGGATTAGGTCTGCTTCTACATGACTTTTCAGCCATAAAGGACATACGTCCCATTCAAAGTGATTGACTGAATCTAATATATTACATTGTCTAAATTTTCTACTGCTAGCTTGGCTTGCCAAAAGGTCCGCTACTGAATTTTCCTCTCGATGAACAAAAGTCACTTGTACGTCCTTGATTCTTGTTAGGTTGTCCAAGATGTCATCCAATAGTATTTGATGCTGCAGATCTGCTGCTCTCCCCCTGTTCAAGCATGAAACAACAGTTTTCAACATATTACCTACAACCTTTAGTCTTTTAAACACTCTATTGTGGATAATAACACTTGTAGATGGTGTAATTCTACTATAGAAACTCAAGATCATCTGTTTTTTCCACTTTAGCGTGTTTCAAGAAGTGAGATTACATGTTTTTGGAATATTTAATAGGTCTCCTCCTCCTACTTTTTTCTGAATTAATTTTCCACAATTACCCGAAGAAGCAAGAATAAAAGCTTTTCTTTTTTTTTTGTTAACATGGTAGAATAGAAATGAAAAACTTTTCATAAACAAGAACTTATCTTTTTTTAATTTTAGGCAAGAATTTTCTCACATTCTATCTGATCACACATTAGCCTTTCCTGAAAAACAACCTCCTGCTACTGTTCCACGTATTTGTAAGTGGAAAAAACCTACCCAAGGCGTTTTGTGTGTTAATGCAGGGATTGATCTCATAATCCCGAACTAGGATGAAAAGGGATAGGTGTTGTACGCAATTCAAATGGTCAGTTTGTCATGACACCGACCACATTATTGGGATAAATAGAATCTATCATCAAAGTATCACCTTCCGCAAAAACTATTATAAAAGTATCACTAATTTAAAATTAATTTTTTATATAACACTATCTTGCCACGTGGATTGCAATTAAAAGAATCAAATGGACCATTCAATGTTTCATTATTTAGAATAAAATAAAATATATACTACTTACTCCATTCCTTATCAAGCTTCCCATTTGATTTTGTTGACTTTTTTTTTTACTCCGTTTGACTCCGAATTAATCATAAATCGTATTGGAAAAAATATATTTGAAGTTATATTATGAAAATATAAGATTTCCACTTTTATAATATAAGTTCAAAATAATTTTTTTCGGTGTGATTTAGGATTAATTTGGAGTCAAACAAAGTATCCAAAAAGTCAAAGAAATGAAATGGGAAGCTTGATAATGGAAGAAGTAATATCACAAAGGAGGGAAAAATAGAACATTCTGGACATTGACCCTTTCTCCTTCCCATATATACCTTGTAATCGAATGAACTAGAACAACAGTAATTCATTGTATTCTTCTTCTTATTCTAGGGATTTCGAATTCGCCACACCAGAGACGAAGATGATCGAGGTAGTGCTGAACGATCGTCTCGGGAAGAAGGTTCGCGTGAAGTGCAACGAGGACGACACAATCGGCGACCTGAAGAAGCTCGTGGCGGCTCAAACCGGCACCCGATCGGACAAAATCCGGATCCAGAAGTGGTACACCATTTACAAGGACCACATTACTCTCAAGGATTACGAAATTCATGACGGCATGGGCCTCGAGCTGTACTACAATTAGCTCAACCACCTTCCCTTTCATTTCAAACAGTTACTGCTTATTGTTCCTTCCGTGACTCTGCTTGTCAATTGTTGTTTCATTGGTATTTGATTTAGGCCCTGTGGCATCGCAATAATATTTGTTGGTGCTTAATTGAATTTGATTAGCATTCTAGTATCAAAGCTTTTTTGGAGTGTTTGGTTTCTGGTTGAATTGATTATCGTAGTAAGTAATATACAGTTGGTGTATGTTAAGAGGATTGGCTTGAAGTGGTGTACAATTTGTTAGGTCATATGGATCTTAATTGTGGTCTTAACATTATGTAATAACTCTGTCACTAGCAGATCTGAATCCTTGGACAGTACATGTTCTAGTTTCACTCTTCTGCTAAGAATGTATCATGCTTAGTTAGCTCGGGGATACACGGAAATGCTCAGTGCTGATCAAGTTAGCTGGACTTAGTGGCAGTAATAAGTATATAACCTTGAGTTAGACTAATGATGAGGTGTATAACTGTGAGCATGAGATTTTGAATCAAGCTCCGTAGATTCAGGATACATTTAATAAGAGTATGATTAACTAGAGAAATACACGAGGCTAGAAAACATGGTGTTCTCTCTTCTGGTTTTTTAAAAACACTGTTCCTGGTTTTTATGTCCCTTCGTGCGTGCAAGCGTACATGTTTTATGACATTTTCTTGGTTAGGCTTCTCTCATCTCTTGGGATTTGGTGTCTCCGGAGTAGACTGGGAAGGGGAGAACTGTATTAAAAGTTACTAGAACATATGTGAACTTGTTGTTTGTTGTTCTATGCTCCAGTGATTAAGCTAATTAGTGCCAAAGTAATACTAGTACATGTTTTCTGGTTAAAGTTTTTGATAATCATGGGAGTTAAGCTGCTCTTTTTTTCTTTGATGCCTGCAGGTAAGCTCTGTGTACGGTTGTATGTAGCCTTATGCTTCAAGAAAGAAACGTGTAATTGTGATGAGTGTCTTCTGCAAATAAGAAATCATTGTTTTAACTAGAGAGATGTAATCTATCTTCATGTCAAGCAGAAATGACTTCCATAAACAGTTTAGATGAAAATATCTGAGTTCTTGTTCTCGTTTGATATTAGTACATCTATTTGTCGGGACTGCCTTGTTAAATCGGATAAGTATGCAAATCCTTAAACCTCGTAGTTTGGTCGTAATCTGCTTTGTGCTCATGAGTCATGATTTAGGCTGATACTCAATAATCTAGTCTGTGCTATGATTTGGGTGGATATTTTTGGACAATGTCTCTGGAATTGTTATATTTCTATAGTTAGACAATCTTATAGTTAGAACAATAAATTAGGCTTATGTGAATGTGCCTAAACAATATGGTGCGGTTGTGTTAATAGTTTTGGTGCGAGTGCAAATTGGGTGCACAGAGGTAATGTGGATTATTGTTAACACAAATTCTAGTTTCCGCATTGAGGTCTACGTTCTTGGCTTCTTGCTCCTATTCAATGTGTCACACATGGTAGCGAGACGCTACTTAAGCGTATTCTTATAAAAATAGTTTCAATTTTTATAATATTTATTTTATCTCACATGCGTACATGACGTAAGAGTGTACATAAGAGTAAGAGTAAGTAACAAGACATTCCAATAGATTAGGAAAGTCTGGTTAAAAATAAATAAAAAAATAAAACATAACAGTTGCAATCCGATCCGACTATAATAAATACCAAAATCCTATCTATTCCTAAAACTAAGTACACGGCAAAGCGGCGGGAGTGATGATTGAAACAGGGTTCACGGTAAGTACATATATAGCCGCTCGTGTTGTCCTAGTTTCTACATAATTAATCAAGATGATGATGCTAAACTACGCGTATTCGTACAGAGATCAATTGCCCTAACTTGATTTAGCTAATTATAACAAGGAAATGCAGAAGTCATGCGAAAGAGATGAGCTGCAGAGCCAGAAACCCTAACGTACTATTTGATTCCATTTCTTGATCCTGTGTTGCGCTGCTAACGTGTTTCAAAATCTGAAAACTGCATTCCCTCCAAGGCTTGAGTGCTCTGTCCGCGTTAGTTCGTCATCTTGGTTCGTTTCGCCTTCAATCCGTCTGTTCTTCTTCCTTTAGGCCGCTTCCTCTGTTTCTTAACACAAGAAGCTTCAATTTTATTTTCTATTTCAATATAACGTGTATGTGCGTGTTACAGTTATATTCACCATATTGCTTCCATATATGGCGTCGCATCATCTCCTACTATCAAAAGGTTGTAGATTTACATCGATTTTGATGTCTACTGGCAGGATCGAGGTGGGACAGACCGATTCGGTCGATTCACATTTGCTTTATTTTTCATCACAAAATAAGCTATTCCACGACAGATAAAATTTCATTACAATTTCTCTATTTTTCATCATAACAGTTATTTTCGGGTATCCAATAGTTCCTCACATTTGATTTTTATCACAAAATATATTTCAGACAGACAATAGTTCATCACAATTGCTCTAATTTTTATTTATCACGAAAGTTATTTTCGGGCATACCAAAGTTAATCACAATAGTACCTCAGTTGAATTGGCATGAAATCCGACTTTTGGATTCGTCTTTAACTTCTTTGGCTCATCATACACGTTCGTAACCCTTGTTTCATGGACATGAATTATCAAATAAGCCTCCAAAACTTCAGACGTACCTTTGCCATTGAATTTGAATTTGATGCCTTGTTTGTCTTTCCCCCCACATTTATCTAGTTTAGGTCCGGATGTGGTCCACATTGGATCCAAAAATGTAGATCAACATTGAATCCGAAATAGACTTTCTATCTAAGTCCGAAAAAATTGGATGTAGATCTCATCTGGATGTGAAATTGACAGTTATAAATTCTATATGTAATTACGGGTCCGGGCCTAACTATAAGTCCAAGCCCGACCCATTTTCTACTCATGGACAGGCCTGCCCCGGTATATCATGTTGGGACCGGGCCGGATCATAGTCTAAATTGCCATTCCTATACATAAATCCCATAGGGCTCATATAAGGCCTGAAAATATTGGTCTTCCAAGTCCAAAACAAAATATAAAACTTCATAAAAATGGGTCTTAGGCTATTACCCTACCATTGGACCTTGTTTTTCATGGGTTATTACTTACAAATTAGCTCCAAATTAGATCTTTTGACCCATATATCCATAAGTCGGCAACTCGAATCATTTAGGTCAAATTAAATATAAAACAAGTGAAACTACACAAAAATAACTTTTAAACATACACCATATCAAGTAAAAATATAGTGAAAAGTGGATATTATGGACATAGAAGGTCTGGATGACATCTAGCGGCCTAGGTCGTTCCATAGTGGAGAAATTGATTTGAACAAGTCTTTGTGTGTAGATATAATGTCTCTAGTAAATACAAAATATATGAAAATATAATAATGAGTGATAAGGATATAAGAGAATATTTATGACATTGCATTAATTATTAGTGACAACTTACCAATGTTAATAAGATAACTGATATTAATTAGGAGATCTTGTGTTAATTGGACTATTACTGACCTACCTAATATAGATATGGAAATATAATAATGAAATATACTTACTAATAAATATACTGTATAAGATATTTTTCAGAGAATATAATGATCTTACCTTATCCGTCAACTAAAAGATAATTACCAATCTTAATAAGATAAATGATACTTATTTAGGAGATATTGTATTAAATATTAATTAGACTTTTATATATTGATCCAAAACCTAATCTAGATACGATGAATGAGACAAACTAAGAAATCTTCCTAATTAAGTCGTAGCAAACTAGTAGGAAAGTATAAGTATTTATAATAGATCTACCGGTTCATTTGTAAAATTTACGAGTTGGTCAATAAAGTGATATTCGTCTAATGATAACAAGTCCCCTTTCACATTAACGTGACCATTAATGTTTTCTTTGCAATCGAGTCAATTTTTTCATTGTGCCGACAAATCTGTTAGAGGTAATTTGCGAGTTACTGCTTTTATGGGCTAATATTTATTTACCTCTCAAGGTTTTTTCTTCTACCTCTACGGTTTAATTTCTTATTTATTTTCCTTAGACGGTATAGTAAATTATTTCATCCAATTTAAACTTTAAATTTTTTTTTTTTAGATTTCCATTGACCTGAATAATCTGAAATTATATTGAAAAAAATTAAAATTTGTACTTAAAAATAAAAATATTGTATTTTCATTGTATAAATTTTTTAACATTATTATTTCGATACGTAATTAATTAATCTGAATTTTTAAAAGTGCAAGTAAGAAAATAAATAATTAAATACTAGGAAAAGGACAAAGTCGGAGTCGACGATCCAGAGTAAAAAAGCGTACCATACGGGCCCCTTGGTCTTCCCTGTCCATCACCCTGTTCATAGTATTTCTCAATTAATTAATTCATCATAATTACAGTAGTTAATTACTGACTGTGACCAATTCTCAGTACGTCTGGCTTCGATTTTGTAAAAATAGGAAAAGGGACAACGAGCAAGGATATATTTATTATTATTATTTTCAGAAAATCTGTTTACACGGAGATAAACCGAAGCTAGGGGTTTTACTTCTCAGGTTTTACAGTATCTATCGGATTTCTACCGCGAGTTATGGCCTACGGTTGGTGATTCTAGGGTTTTGGCTGGAAGTTTGCTCTGTTCTGTGTATTTGTGTAAGTTTCAGCGTTTCACTTTTAAGTTAGTTTACTGATTTGATTTTTTTTTTTTCGTGCATTGTGATTCTGCTCCGGAATTTTCTGATATTCATGATCGGTCACTGTTTTGGGGTCTTCTACTGTGCTAAGCTTTCATAATTGGTTATTACTGGTTTGTGAATTTGTGCAAGTTTGGTGCTATTGTTGTTTTGATGGGCTGTTATAGAGTAGCTAATGATTTGTCTTTCTAGTTATATTGTAGGTAACCTCGTGTATTGATCCCCTTACCTAGGGTTTCTTATAATATTCTCTTTTTGGGCTTTCAGCTTTCTGTTGTCTCAATTGGTCCTGGTATTTGTTAAGCTTAAGGTTGCTAACTCGTGAGCTTGTATATTACAGATGAGGAGAATGGTGAGTGATACTCGATCTGCAGTGAGAGCTAGAATTGGTTCAGATGACAAGAATTCCCAGAAGAAAGCGATAAACGGAAAAGACACGGGAAGTGGTACGTCAGGAAAAGCTAATGTAGCAAGTGGGACAAGGTTAGGTAGAGAAGCACCAGTCTCTGCACAATCAACACCTCAAGGCATAAGGAAATCGAAGCGCCTAGAGAATGAGGCAACAGCATCAACTTCTTCCCCGTTGAAGAAATCAGAAAGGCTCGAGAAGCGTAGAACACCAAGTCCAAGTCCTTTGAGTAAATCTGACAAGGGTACGAGAGCTTTGCCTTCAAATTCTTCTGGTCGGAAACAAACCGCAAAGGAACTTAGTTTCTCTGAGGAGAAGACGAATAAGGAGATGAAACGGAAGGATGTGATGGACGTTTATAAGGAATCTGAGAAAGTTGAATCTCGAGAGGAGGCTGTTAAGAAAAGAAAGAAAATTACCGGTGCATATTTCAAGGCCAAGTATAGCAATAAGCAGCAAATCCGAGTGCCAGGTAAACTTTATCATGCTCTTAGTCAGTATACATCGTCTAGTCACTAGGATTATGTCCCACGGGAGAGACCCACATTGTTGCTCAGTTGGTTAAAAGGAGAGTAGTAGTATACTCTTGGTCATATTTTCAGACTCCGCTCAGGGTTAATTCGCTGTATAGCCTGTATGTCGATACATAATAGAATACACACTTAATGAAACACAATACACCAGTTCGTATAGTGCATTTGGTTATTCTCAAGCCTTAGAATACAAGTATAAGTCCTACGATAATTATATTCATTAGTATATCCTAATTAAAACATGCCTACGGAAAATATAACCAACACTTTATAATCAGAGAACTGAAGAACTAGAATATATGTAATGGACAGAGTATTAGTAATTTGAAAAGTTTGTCTCCCGAAGAATTGAGTATTAGTGCTGAAGTACTAGTACGCAATTCGCAAGGGTATTGACGTATTTGGTAACTCTCATCTCACTGGGACTGGATTTGTGCCTTCTGAATGAGCATTGCACATCCAAAGGTAGCGGTGCGGGTTCCCAACGTCTTTAAAAAAAGTGCACTTTGGCCCACACCTCCATATACTGATGGAGCTATTGAGGAACCTGATGAAAGATTCATGCATGCTATTGTTACAGATATTGAGGTGGATGAAACACCCGTTAGAGATGGCTTACCAGACTCCCGGACTGGTCACAGTTCGAGAGAAACATTATTCGATAATAGAAGGCTAACAACAAATTCTTCTTCCGCTATGAATGCTGATTCTCTTGACTCAGAAAGTTCTAGTTCATTGCCAAGGCCGCAAGATGGTACTGCACATTCTGAAATTGGAGAGAAGTGCACGGAACCAAAAGGTATGCCATTCAATCCGTGCTTGTTGTGATCATGATCATACATATGTGATGCATTTTTTTTGTTGTTGTTGGAGTGCCTGTAGTTTCTATTTAATTATGATTATTTGCAATACATGTATGATGCATGGTGAAGCACGTGAAGGTGTAAAGAAACTATCTTCTTCCAACTCTTTTATAGATATTAGTAGGGTGATGCACGGATGTGAAAGATTATCCCTGGCAGATACCACTGTGGGTATTGTCAACCAGCAACCTCCAGGGTGGGATGGTACAAATGACTATCTCACAAGTCCGACTGTGAACATGCTTCCTACAAATACATCTCCCATCAAGAATTTGGATTCTCTTGAAAAAGCTAATTCAACTTGCACGGAAATATTACAAGATATATCAGAAAATGGTGAGAAGCCTGGTCACCCAGAAGGTAGGTTTTACAGTTTCTATGGATATTATAATTTATTTGATAATTCATATTGGTAAATTGTTTTACCCTGACAGCTCCAGGGATGACACCATCTCCTGATAGTGAAGATATCAACCATTCTGGGAATTGCCTTTTATGCTCCAAAGGGAAAAGGTATGACAGAAGTTACTTGTAGATAATTCATGTCATTTTTTTTCCTTCCTGTAGCCCCCCCCCCTCCTGCGGTGAAACCTAAACGGCTAAATGATCAAACCCATGTTTTCCTCTCATTTTACCATTTCGTTTCATTCTTCAATTTTTTATCGTACATATTTTCAAAATACGGAGTATAATTGAAATAGAATTATATAAAAATCTCAACTAATAATACTCCCTGTGCTCCATGATTCAATTAACATAGTTTTTGTGGGTTTATTTTAAGGACTAGTACGATTCTATGAATATAGATTGATAAACTAAATAAATAATGAATAAAATTGGTAAGTGGGTATTAGAATATGAGGTATATATAATGAATAAAGTGGGAAATAAGTAGGGATATAATGAATAAACTAATAGGGAGCTGTTGATTGGGGCATGGTTGTAAATATTTGGGTATAGGAAGGGTAGTAATTATGTGTGTGGGGTTGCTAATTTTCAATTCAGGAATGAGAAAACATTAATAGGATGCTCAAAAGAGGAAAGTGAGCAATAAATAGCATGACTAGGTAGTAACAATTATGTTACTAAAAATTACAAAAAGATTTTTATTATTATTATTATTATTATTATTTTTATGAAGATAGTTAAGAAAATAAAGGGAAAGAGAAAACAGAAAAAGAACATTAAGTTTTTATGGTCTAGCATTCACCTGTTGTTTAGATCTGTGCCGTGCAAACGAAGCATTATCATCTGGGTAGTACCCCTTAGTTCAACGTGTAAATAAGTACGTCTCTTATTTGTATAAATACTGTTTCTTCAAGGTTGTCTTGTTAATGTACATTCTCATTCCTATTTAAATTTTGTTCTCCCTTCATTGTCCTCTATCAATAAAGTAAAGGTCTGTTAAGGAGCACCAGGGTCCAAATATTGATACACACACACACACGTTTATTATTTTGCATACAGCATACTCATTGGTAGCATCTTGTGCACTTTTAAGGTGAGGTACACATGTAATATCATTGTGATATCATCCTGTCAGCATATTATTATTATTATTATTATTATTATTATTATTATTATTATTATTATTATTATTATTATACCCTTCAATCCCATTTTTCAGAGTCGGCGCTTATTTGACTGAAAATGATCTTTGCTCTTGCGGTGGTACTGAAAGGGAGGGCCTAGGCCAGTACTCCAGTTGGAAGGTTGGTCTATGATAAAATTGAACAAATTACTTTCTGTTACGACGCATAGTCATTACCATTTTATCATCATATTTTTGTGTCTGCTTTATCAATTTGGAGACACTTTCCTGATCAAGTCACAAAGAGAGTATAATGTATCAGAGAGTGAACATGGTTTTCCCAAGTAAAAGAAGAGAAGAGTTAAAAAATGATCAATGTTCTAGGGATAATTTTTTAGCTTGTGTTACGAGGGAAATAATGAATACTTCAATCACTTAACCCAGACGGTCTTAATATATTTTTTAAAAGTCAATTTCCTTCATTACCAACTAGAAACTGTACTTATAATTAAGAATTGCCTTTTTGGCCTGTAGTTTGATGCACAATTTGAACTGTCCCCGCACTGTTTAGATGTGGAGATTAGCATCTTCTGGTGGTTCTTTTTGACTATATGTTTGTGATACTTAGCTTGTACTTTTCATACCTTTAAGAATAGCAAGGAATAGCAGGGACATGCTAGTGGATCGGGTGGGTACTAAAAAAGAACTCACAAGTCGTTTTGCACACCCACCCACCCCACCAGAAGTTCTTTTTTTCCTCTTAGCAGCCGTCAAACACTTCTCTTTTTCTTTCTTCTTCCTCTTGCTGCCCACCTTTCCAGCGGCTCACTGGCGCCTCTTTTCAGTGATGTTTAGTGCATCTTGAAGATGATTAATTGATGTTTGGTGATTGACAACTTATTTATCTAAGACTTTTCATGAGCAATTTGGTTATTTGTTGCTTAGCACTTGTTGAATTTGCTTGGTTGCTTCAAAACTCCTCACTTCTTTTTATGACTCATGTATTATGTATTATGACTTTGATGCTTAGCAGTTTTCTTGGATCTGAGTATTTATTTATTTGTGTGTGTGCAATACTTTGAATAGTGTTTATCCCGCTATTGGGATTGATAACCTTGGGTGTGAAATCTGTACCTTGATTCATTTCTGTGATTTATAATCTCATGTCTGTGAGCTTTTTGTCTAAAGGCCTGAAAGAACCTTCTTATGAAATGAAGTAACAAGCAAAGATTGACACCTTTTTGCTCTTCATCTAAGCTGAAATTCTCAGAAGTATCTTTTCTTGGAAACAACTATGGAAAGCTTTATAAATTCATAATCACGTCTTTCTTTGACTATATTTAAGAGGGGAATGTTTAGAATTGAGGCATCAGGCTTGTTAACCGGACTAACATAATGCTTGCTTAACATCATTATGAGCGTCATGCTTAACTTTTTATGCTGAACATGTGTTTTGAAATGTGTGTTACAAATCATCAATTTTATTTTATCCTTTAGTATTTAAAAGCAATCTACCTAAAGTAAGTTGTTACACCAAATTAATTGGATTTGGACCAATATAAATTGATTTTTGACCTATTTAAATTATAACCAAAACAAAAACATTGTCAGCCAATTATCTCATTCCACCCCCATCTGACTGAAGGTTTGGTCCTCAGTTCTTTCCTTGCATGTATTGTACTGTAGAAAGTTTTGGTAGATAGCTGTTATGGTAATCTAGGTGAATTTTTCAGTATCACGTACTTTACCTTGGAGCCCATTAGTAGTTAATTTAACAGGCTACTCTGAGGTAAGTGATTTCAGGTGTGAATGGATGTGACAAAGTTACATTCCAGTGATGGAAAGACATTTCATAATCTGAATTATAGAGAGGAAGAAAGAAAGTCTAAGCTAAGCAATTCTGGAGTAGAAATAAGGAAGCATGCACAGAATTTCCTTAAAAAAAAAGGCACCTAAATTTATTTCTGAGAATAAAATGAAAATTTCAATCATGCTTGTTGACAAGTTTCTGTGTGGTAATACTATCTTGATTCTTTGTCCATTAGGATGGAGGTCGTGATGAACCTGCTACTGCCTCAAAACCTGTTGAGAATTGCTCTAGTGGAGATAGAGTGGAGTCCCATTCAGATTCTGTAATGGATGGCCGTGAAAACGTGATTGCTAACCGCAGCAAGAGTGGAAAGTTCCTGTGGGTGGACTTTAATCTCATGTTCTTTCTAATAACTTGTTCGTGCATATGGCCTGTGCTTGTGCAATTTTAGAGGAAGTCTAACATGTTTTAGTCGAGTATGCCCGACTCTGTATGGTTATTGCTGTATGGTATAGGTTTATACTTATATGAAGTCTGAACAGTTCATACCGCGTCCATCCTTTTTTGGGCATTTTATCCTTTTCTTTTGTGAATTTAAATGTTTACTTCCGTATGCAGGTCCTCCTCGGCAGTAAAAAATAGCAAGAAAAGTCTGCACCCCATTGCAGATGGAGGCACTTACAGGTTTCTTGAATATTGGGTCCCGGTGCAGATATCTTTTTATCAGCTGGAGCTGTATTGTGATGCCCTTCTTTCTAATTCTATTCATCTTTGTTCTTGCGAAAAAAGAGATATTAATGGGGCACTCCGGGAGACTCTTCTATCTGTTAGAAAGGTTTGTCTGGTCACTTCTTATCAATTATTTTCCTATGTATTTTTGGACAAGAATCTGTGGCACCTGCACATCTGTAGTATAAAAGTTACAGAATTCAGTCAAATGCCCTTCGACTTCCGAATTGGGTACGTCGTCCTGAAATTGATGGGGACGTCGAACCAATTCGGTTGGTTCACCGTACCAATAGTCTTGGTCTTAGTCTCATCATTCATGCATATAGTCAATCTTTTTATGAGTCAACTTGTAGTAAAATATACTCCTATGATCTTAATACATAGCTCACTTATATCATTCATGCATATTAACTATGGATTAGTCATTCATAAAGTAGTAGTTGGTAAACGTTGATTTATGTAACATTGGTAAACGTCCACACCATATATATATTCATGAGGTCGTAGTAGTTGGTGACATATGTTAATTTCGAAATGGCACCTTTATCATGCCTGAAAACTGTCTCCTGTTTTATGGTATGGCATGCTTTTATCTGATCCGTATACACAAACTTTACATGCGGATCTGTGTGGGTATGAAGGTTAATGTGGATCTTGATGAACTAACGAGTCAACCTTTTCTGTGTCTCGAGTATGACATGCTTTTATCTGATGCTTGTACACAGTAAAATATACGTGCTTCTGAGGTTTATATGGGTCTTCATGAACTATAATTGGCCATCTTTTTTCTGTTTAAGGAATACACTGTATTTTAATACATGAGTTGTGAAAGCAATCAGTTTGTAACACAGAGAATGTCTTTCCATTGTAGTGCTGCGATCATCCTTATCTTCTGGACATCTCTCTCCAAAACCGTTTGATTAATGAGGAAAAATGCGAAGCTCCTGTAGTTTTAGATGTTGCTATAAGAGCAAGCGCCAAACTGGAAGTCCTTGACATGATGCTTACAGAAATTAAGTCTCGAGGATCTCAAGTATTGATACTGGTACAGGTATACTGATTGAGTTCGTTTTTGTTACTAACAACCTTCATTTATGCATGCAAATTGATCCCCTTCTTACCAAGTGAATATGTGAAATCTGTTATGCAGGTTAGCATATATTCTTTTCTTGATTTAATAAAATGATTGCTTTTATTTTATGGCAGTTGCTTCATGCTTCTGGAAAAGATATGGCGTCAAATGTATGTATATTGGAGGAATTTCTGGTTAAAAGGTTTGGTCAAGATAGTTACGAACGGATCGATGCCACGAGCAAGAAGCAAGCTGTCGTGGATCGATTCAACAAGAAGGAAAATGGTGTGTTTATTCTTCTCTTGGATAAAGGTGCTTGCTGTTCATCTATTAAACTGCAATCAGTGGATAATATTATCATATATGGGAGCGACTGGAATCCATCAAATGACATGAAAACACTACAAAAGTTATCATATGATTCAAAGCTGGTGCAGGTGAAAGTATTCCGTCTGTATTCCTCTTACACCATTGAAGAAAGAGCTTTAATCCTTGCAAAGAAGAATATCGACTTTTCTTTCTCTCTGCAATCAACAAATCGGGCTATTGTTGACAATTTGCTGATGTGGGGTGCTTCACATCTGTTCAGCAGATTGACCGATTTTCATGTCAAGTATTCTTCTCTATTAAATGTTTCATCGCAGCATTTATTCCTCAGTGAATTGATGGAGGAGTTTCGTTCTGTACTTGGAGGAAGTTATGACAATCGTGATGGGAAATTATTAATCTCAAGAGCAAATAAGTTGGATGTCGCAGGGTACAAGACCAATGTTCCACTGCTAGGTGAGACGGAAATTACAGTGAAAGAGGGAGAGGAGCCTCATCTTTTTTGGAAAAATGTTTTGGAATTAAAAAAGTTACCACACTGGAAGTTTTTAGGGGAGCCAAGTCCGAGAAACCGGAAGAGAGTTGAAGCAGATACAAACAATGGTTATGTTGGTAACAAGCGCAGAAAAGCGGGAATTGAAAATCGCAATCCAGCTGCAGTTCAAGTTGAACCAAATGAGCATCAAGAGGCTCAAGTTGCTGATGCGGGGAGAGGTAATAAATATTGTGAAGATTCCACTGGCACACTGAATGAAGCATGCTAACCCTGACTTTAGTAGTTTTCTTTTGCTGTCTATTTTGTATTGCAGTTCATTTACATTGAGGTACTGAAAGTTTATGATAATGATTCAGTACCTTATATAATTGCATTTATAATCAATCTCAATCATTGAACGGTGTCACTGCAGCCAGTTACTTGAAGCTCAATCGATCTTCTAATGTTTCTGAGGGCAAAGATCTGGAATCAGTAGAGAGAACTGCGTTGGCTGTGGACCATAATGGATTCCATAATTCTCTGCAGGCAGAACTATTGAAACTCTGTGATGTTCTTGAATACTCGGTACCAATTTCCTTTCTTCTCATTTCATTCTCATTCTTCAGGTTGTGGTTAGGCACTACTAGTAGCTATCTTCGTGTAGCAGAGTACGCTGATTGAGGTTACCTTAGAGTTGTTACTATTTATAATTTATCCATGTGGTCTGAAATTCAGGAAAATGTCACTAACACAGCATTAAAGCTTCTGGAATATTTCACCAAGAATTATCGCATTGGCAGCGATTCACCACAAGCATTTGTGCAGGCTTTTCAAATATCTCTGGTGAGTTTCTTTTCTTTCCTGTACAGGTCAATTAGGACCAGATAAGTATGTTTTCGATTTGAGTTTTCAACTTTGGTCTCATGTGTATAGGTTTATGATAACATTTCTTGGGTCGAAATCTTTTCAGTTGCATTGTCATGGTGAACTAGACATAATTAATAAATATTTGATGATATTTTACCTGTTATGCTCTGCTGAGACTTTGCTTCTAGTGCTATTAATACAGTTTGCTTGTTGTAAAATGTTTTGGTCTGCAAACTAAAAACATGCTAATTAGAGCTGGTAATGTTTAATTGTTGACGTATCCTGGTTGTAAAAGAGTCAGGAACACAAAGATCAAAATATAAGATGTTAAAATTGGTTTGACATATTATCAGGTTATTTGGATTTGTTTCTCTTTTATGATAAAAAGTACCAACTCTTTAACTAGCACACACCTAATCTATTGTTGCTCATATTATGCAAACATCAAAAAACTTATTTGTTTCACACTCTTTTTCCCTAGTTTTCCGATATGAAACCTGTTTCTTTATTGCTTTTTATTAAAGTAAGTTATTCAGGATTATCAATGAATCAATCAATTAGATCATTATTAATTTAAACGGTTAAATCAACTGTTCCTTTTTTTTTTAATCAATTTTCTCCAGATAGAGAGATATATATGTATTACATAGAGTACATTGTGGGTCCTTCATACCTTTACAAATGTGGTTATCTTTTTGCTCTTGTAGTGTTGGTTTGCGGCCTTGGACTCAAAAATCAAAGTTGATGAGGAGGGATCGCTTATGATGGCAAAACACCATCTGAATTATCAATGCTCTGAAGTAGAAACACGTAATGTATACGAAAAGATGAGGTCTGTGTGGATCAACAGAGAATCATTTAATGGTGATGAAGGTGTAGTGCAACCTAAAGAGATTGGAGAAAAATCTGATGAAGAACATGTTGAGATTAGAGGTGATTGCCATAAAGTAGACGATGAGATTGTTAAACTTCACAAAAAATGTTCAAAGCGACAGAAAAAACTCGCGCGTAAACAGCAGAAGGAGATACAGGAGTTTCACCAAATATGGGGCGATAAGAAAAAAAATTGGAAACTGATTACGAGTTGCAATTGGCTTTCAGTCGAACTCTATATGAAGGCTCAATTAGGGTGGAGAAACTCAGACTACTGGAAGATACCTATGCAAAGAAAGTGAAAGAGCATGACTTTTTGAGGGATGGGGAGCTTAACAATCTCGAGGCCAAGCACTTAGCTGCTATGAATGAAGAGATAGAGAAGGCAGAAAAATGGCTAGCGGAAGCAAAAGCCTGCTCTTCTGAGCCAAAGGAGAATGTGAGTCATGTCAACTTATAGTATTCTCTAAAATAAAAATAATTTAGCCTTTTTCCCTGAATATGCAACGATCCAGTGGTTTGATGAGGCAACTACTATGGAGTCATATTAAAAGCAGACAAATACCAGCTTTTTGGATACCAATACTTTTTTCCACTGCAAGAATGTTCTCTTTCCATCAACATATCATTGACATAATCTGTTGACTTGAACATGTCCTTGCTCCGTAAAAAGTAAGAGGCACGAAAGACAGCTTTGCTATGACAGGCAGTGGTTTTAGCTCTATTATAATTCATAATAAAGTTAATGCCAAATATATGTGGAAATACTTTACCATTTACTTGTCTTCTGGTTGGTTGTTTGTGGAGTATTATTTGTGTTGTAAAACAATGCAATAACAGAAATTTTTAATGCAGGTATTGCATAATAAAATAGAAGCACTAGCATCTGAAAATTTGGCTGCTGAACCGCAAAATCAAGATCAACTGGTTGAGCAAAATCAACCTAGGTCGCTTCTTGAAGTTCCTGAAGCAGAACCCACAGAAGCTGTAATTGATGTGCAAGCCAACCGTGGATTACAAGAAGATGAACCAGAAGCAGGAAAATTACATGACGGTGAACCAGAAGAAGGTGATATACTAGGAAATGATTTGCCAACCATGGAAAATCATGAAGAACCAGAAGAAGGTAAAATACATGAAGGTGGACCAGGAGGAGGAAAAATGCTAGAAAAAGAATTGCTAGCCGTGGATAATCAAAGCACTGTACAGGTAACAGAGTCTCTTTCGGTTGCCATTGTCAATCCCGTGGAGAATCCTGAGGGGAATGCACGGGTATCGGAAGGTCAGGATATTTCAGAGGTTCAAGTTGAAACGTTGGATCCTGTTGATTCTCCAACCAATTCCCCAACATCAAAACCTGATGATTCTCCAACAAATGCACCGACATCAAAACCTGTTAACTCTCAGACTAATGCTCTGTCTGATGTCGAACCGCAAGAGCGAGTGCCACCAGCCGTGGAAAAGGAAAGCACCTTTGACGTTGCTAACCCAGATGTTGTTGACACAGTGGATCCTGTGCAGCCGATTTTGGAACAAGTACAAGTACACAGTGATGGACCAATCAATCAAACTCAGATTACCTGTCCTGTTGAATGTCCTATCTCAGAAGCTGTCAACTCAGCAATCCCTCTCCAATTGTCCGTTGAAATACCAGATGTTATGAACTCTGAGCAGATGGATTGTGCGTCTCCTAGCTGCAGTCATCTTGGGGCTGATCATTTGAGATCTGATCAGATAGTAAACTCCTCTCAAACTGCAGAGGTGGCCGAGACTGTCATACTTTCACATGCACCTATTTCTCAGGCAGAGAACTTTGACTTCAGGACAAGTATTCACGGCCCAACTATTGAGTTGCCTACCTCTGAGCGTAATGATGCCACCTCTCAAGCTGGGATTGGTGCTGCTGAACTTTCAAGTGAAGCGGTATTGCAAAGTGGAATTAATGCCAGTCATCATTCCAGAACCGTACTCCCTCTTCATCCTACAACTCATCAAGGCCATCCATGGACTACTCAATCTTTACTTGTCAATCCCATTCGATACGAAGTGGACAGATTGAACAGAGAAAAAATTAACTTGGAGAAAAATCATGCAGATATGGTCAGTTGCCTGGTTCTTATTTCTTAATATATTTTATCTCTTTATTTCCATTCGTCTGGGATAAAGTTTCTCAATTTGAACAGGCTGCTCGCTTGAACTGTGACTGTGAGAGGGAGATAGAGGAGATTACAAATCAAATAAAACTTAACTATGCCAAGAAACTTCAGGAGTCTGAAGCAGAATTTGCACAGAGAAAGGCTGGATTTGAGAAGAATATCGAACTAGCACACATGAACCTAAAGTTGGCCGAGAATTTCAGCGAGAAGTGCTTGGACAGGTCTCCTGGGATTCCAGGATATCAGCAAGGTATGTATTGGCAATAACTTTAAGAAAACTATTTTTTCTTGCACACGCGTGTTCAGTCCATTGTTTGAAGTTAAAATAAACAGCTTTCTTTCATGCATTATTAAAGTCTAGATGTTTGAGTTTTCCTACTTTATGGAGAGTCGGTGCATGGGAGACGGCCTTCTTTTATTGCTTATTGGGTGGAGATCATAGATCCATAGCCCTTTGAAATTTTCCTCTAATCAACATGTATTGGGAGTTGTATTGAGAATTGCTTGTAAACGACACAGATTGCATGGTACAAAAATACACTGGTACACTTCATAAGAGAGATTTTAGGAAGAAAGTTCATAAATCAAGCACCTGGAGCTGAGAAAGATTTCGGAGTGGTTTAACAAGAGAAGAAGTCATTCTTGCTCCAACAATAAGTATTCTGATGATTATCTTTCGCAATGTAATTGGTATTAATAATTTGTCTTTCAGGAAGTGGATCCCAGTGTGTACATTTCCATATTGTCTAAGATTCACTTAACACACCAAAACGGATATAGAAAGTTCAAGCAGTTACAGATTCGGTTGCGTGAAGTACATTATGTTGTCAAGAAAATAAAACACCGGTAGTCCGATTCATTTTAGAAATTAGAACCCTTAGGAGTGAGTGGCTGAAATGACAGAATTGTGGTTTGGTGGTTGACAAACTAAACATGATAGGATGTGAGTCTGGAAGGCTTTCTGTTGCCCTGTTGTTAGGTCATGGCATGTTGTAGTTGGTTGTAGAAAAGTAGCAGAGAGAATTTGAAACAAAATAGACTGTTGGAGTTGTTTGTTTGAGACTTTGGTTGTGCTCATAAGACCCTTTCTCTAGATCAGCCTCAAGTCATAATGACATTTTCACTTATGGATAGGGCTGCTCTTAGTAACTGTTTTTGCAGAGCTGATTAAAGAAACTGTAACAATCAAGGATCCCAAAGTACTGCACACGGAGTCTCCTGTCTCCCATGTTTAAAAATTCATGTTGGTTAGAGGAATTTTTCCATATATTGAGTTCTACTCTTGTGTTTATAATAGTCATTCTTGAAAAGCTCAAATTTCCAGTCCACTGCCTGTGATATGTCTGTTGGCTTGCCGCTGTTGTAGTTGATGTGAAGTATTGTTCATTCTTAAAGTGTAAAGTTATACACATGCATACACCCTTACTGGGTACGTGTCTCTTGTCATGGAAGTACAAGCTAGTATCTTTATACGTAATGTCGTACATCCACTCTTCAGTGGGTTGACTAGTTAAGCTTCAACTTGCGAATATAATAAGCAAAAGGGCAAACTTCAAATGGTTCCATTGGTGCTTCTGGGTTTTCCTTATCTGTAGTTATGTGCAGCATTAGTAATGGCTGAACTTACAGGCCTCCAGAAAATTGTGCCTACTTGCTACTACTATGTATGATGAGTTCATTAAGGTGAAAAGGTTGTAGCGTGCTTAGATGATGCTATTTTTCATTACAGGCACTTCATCTGGCACACACGTGCAGCAAATGCAGCAGTCATCGATGCAACCTAGACTCCCAGCTAGTGCTTCTAGTTTTCCACGTTCCCCTGGTCACCTGATTGCAAATACTGTCCAACCTTCACTGAGTCATGCAAATCCTGTCCAACCTTTTCCGAGTCATCTGAATGCAAGTCGTATCGAACAACGTGCTATGCCTAGGGTGCCACTGTCACATCCGATGAGGCCTTCGCCGAGTACCAGTCATTCTGTTATGTTGCCACCTGTTCAAGTTGTACAACAACGCACAACGGCTCCTTTGATAGCTACTCCTTCTAGACCACCAGTCATCAATTCCATCACTCCGCGCAATCCCCGTATCACCGGAGAGATACGTTGTCAGGCCCCACACCTTCAGTCCTCGAGACCTGCTCATGTACCGATTGCACCAACAACTACGTCTCCATCAATCTCTCAATATCAGCCAGTGTTGCCATCCTCACAGCCATTAGCTTTGCCACTGTCTTTGAATGGGAATGCTTCTTCAAATGTAGCAGAAGATCTTGTTTGCTTATCGGATGATGATTAGCTCTCGGATGTAGTTGTAGATTTATCAGCAGGGGTAAAAAAGTTGAAGATCACACGAGGTCTGTTTAGACTGGAAGACTACTTTTGGATTAGGAATTTGATGCTAACTTTCTTGAATTTGTAATGTGCGGCGAACTAAGTAGATTTGTAATATAATTACATTATTATTTATTGGCTCTGTAAGGTGGGATTTTGTTCAGTTTGCAAGGGCAAGCTTTCAATGAAATGAAATGGTAGGGTATCCTTCTGCTCTTTAAAGCTCAATTATCTGAATCGCATCTTGCCATTTTCGTCCCACCAGAAGAAAATGAGAACAGGAGAAAAAGAAATTCTAATATAAATTATTTAAGGCTAGTACAAAAAGTTTCAGGGCAATTAACAATTACCGTGAATACACTATGCTGATGTTTTACACATAATACATAATTTCATGTCACATATTCATCTGCGTTACATGCTGATGGTTGTTCGCAATGTTGCACATGTTTTTTCTTTTCTTTTTTTAAACGGAAATAAACATGAGCATAAGCGATGTTTAAGCGTCTTACATAAATACAACCAACCTAAACCGCAACACGACTCCAGCAAGCTACCAATCAGGGAGAACAAAGGACAACTCCAGCAAGCTACCAATCAGGGAGAACAAAGGGCACAACAACACGTCCAGTGTTCCAAAGCACCTAAATCAAAATTCTCGCCCCATGTCCAAAGTACAACACCTCACTGGATAAAATGCCAACCTTAGAGAGAAGCACCAAAGAGTAATTCCATCCACCAGAGAGCTCAAACACGAGAAAAACTACTCCAATTTAAGATATCATCATAGACAAACCCATACACATGCTTCTAGCCATGCTCATCCACTCTATATGCTTCTAAGGAAACAAGTGGCGAGTAATTTAAAGTCTTGTTGTGACATGTATGGGGACTATCTATTTTGGTCAATCCCCCCCTCTATGTTTGCACGTAGGCAAGTGGCAAAAATTTAAAGCTTGATCCATGGGAGAGAGAAAAGTGAAGCCGGATCCTCAATCCTACGCCTCCGAGGCAAATCAACGTAACTCTCAACCAAAAGAAAGAGAAAAGACTTGAGGTATTTAAGGCCAAATATTATGGTTTGCCCTCTCAAGTCCTCAAAGAAGTTTAAACCCGAATCACTATGGTTCGTGTCCTTGAATCACACACTTGGTGAGGCAATTTAATATTCAATGATGATCAAACCCTCAGACCAAGTCACCTTACCCCCACTCCGGTAATAGTACGCCGATGTCAAGTCCACAAAGATGAGAATCCGTACAAAACCAAGAAACCAAGACCAAGAGAAACAAAACGAAGTCACTAAACCCAACAAATGAGGAGTCTTGCCCTAAGACCAAGAAAAAAAATACAGACCCAACAAAATGATAAGAAAGGATACAAAGGCCATGTGCCTGTCCAAGACCATCCAAGAAGTCAACCCATTAATCTCCCAAGGTCAAGCAAAGTCCCGGTTCCAAAAACCACGAACCCACTAAATCGTAGTCCTTCAACTCTTCCTCCCCCTTAAGCCAAAACCAAAAAAAATTATTTAATTTTCTCTACTACTTGTCATGGATTTAATTTCTTGTCCTTGTATATTAGTGGGTTTCGTGCTAATCAAATGTGCCACACCATCCCATGCCAAATGAATTGTCAAACTCCCTTTCCCTTCCTTGGAGCGGCATTGACAAATGCCTTCTAATTGTTGGAGAATTAATATAATGACTAGATTTCATTCTCCCCCCAACAGCTTAAGCTTTTGGTAGAGTTGGAATTCTATCATGGTATCGAAGTCATCTGACTCACGCCCACTTGGGTTTGAATCTCCCCGGAGACAAACTCCCGCCCCTTATTAAATTTCCACTTGATTGGCCTCCCCAAAGAGGTTGAAATCGGCCACGAGTGCGGGGGAGTGTTGGAAAATTAATATAAATGCTAGATTTTATTTTCCCAACAGCTTAAACTTTTGGGAGAGTTGAAATTCTATCACTAATCCCTCAATCAAGTTAGATTCAAGCGAGAAGTCACCTCTTACCCCGTCACGCACTAAACTCCACACCTTCCTTGAAAATTCACACTCCCCAAGAATGTTCCAAGAGGTCTCTACCGTCTCACTTAGGAACACACCCCATCTCCTCAAACTCTTCTTCAAAGGAATTCGATATTGGATTGCTTTTCAAACAAAAACATTCACTTTTGAGGGTGTCATTTGTTCCAAACTTCCTTATGCAATGTACCACCTCACTAGCTACATCGTTCTCCCTAATAACCCGGTAGCCCTCATGAGTTGTGCACACCCCTTCCTTGCTCTTCTACCAACTCCACGAGTCCCCGACTCCTACATGGATAGGGCACCACTCTAACTCTCTCAATCCCTCTACCTCCGCCTTCTCCAACTAAAAGAGATCCTTTCTCCACTCCTCCCCCCCCCCCCAAAAAAAAAAGTCCACCAATGGCGCTGCCCCACTTTAATCTCTCTTCCACCATACAATTTTTTTTTCCAAGCTATAGAGTCTCGGGAACTACTATTTCAACAATGTGTCATCCCCCCACCTATATTCACAAAAGAAAGTATCCTTACCATTTCCTAACTTCCTACCACAATTCTTGCTAAACCACTCGCTTGTTTCATCATAAATTAAAATATTCCTCCACCAATTAATTAGACCACACACTAGTCTTTCTCCTTCCTATAAAGATTGGATCCACGTTTGCCATCAAAGCCCGCGTTTTGACTCAAGCACCTTCAGCCAAAATTCAACTCTTCCTTTCGTAATTATCTAAGCCTATCTCTTTAATATAGTTAAGTTAAATTCCTTTACATTCTTGATCCCCAACCCTCCTTTTTCTTTGGAGGCACACACTATCTCCCAAGCAATCCAAGCTATTGTCTTCTTACAATCTTCCACCCCACCACCCCAAATAAAGATTCCTTTGTAAACCCATCAAGTCCTTTACAATACCAATTGGGACTCTAAAAACGAAAGGAAATAAATGGGTGAAGCATTATGACTGCATTCGTAAGTGCGACTCTACCTCCAAGGGAATTTGTTTTCCCATATACCAATCCTCTTGACAAACTTCTCCCTCACCCTTTTCATGTTGTCTGATCCCTTGCTAAACCACCCATCGGCAGACCCAAGTAGTTGAAAGAAATGCTCCCATCTTCACAATTGAGAATATTTGACCAATTCCTTAACACCTCTTCCTTCACCCCACCCATGTTAGACTATATCTTTTGAAATTTACCTTTAGCCTCGAGATCAACTCAGAACACCTCAACACTTATTTAATCAGGAGCACATTTTCCTTACTTGCTTCACCTAAGACCATAAATTTCAATGTGCATAAGTGGCTTGGTAAATGGGTGATCCAAAAAAAAAAAAAAGGGAGATGAGTCATCACCCAATCTCATTTCGGTTCTTCGGAACTTTGTGGCACCTCCACATATTCACAATCGCTCCCGGACAATAAAAAAAGTGTATGCAAAAGGCAACCAATAGATTTTAAAAAAGAAAGTCATCGAAAAGAAAAAAGAAAAGACCTGCAAAAGCCTAAGGGGTCCATTTTTTGTTCGTTTTGGGTGCTTGTTGTAGCAGTTGTTGTATTGTGGTCAGCGTATTTGTTCCCAGTTTGCCGTTGTAGCACTCCAGTTGGTTTTGGTTTATTTTTGCTTTCCCTTAGTAGTTGAAAGCTGATGGTTGTAAGTTGGTAATCTTTTTCACTTTCGTATCCTCAAAGAGTATTTCTCATATTCTTTACTACCTAAGGAGTATAAGACTTGGATATTTTAATAAATTTGGCTGTTAAATCACCCAATCTCCATTCTTGAGAGAGTGGAGATTGGGTGCGAATGTATAAATAGGGAGGGGACAAGTGTCCCTTTTCTATTGGATGTATATATTTTTATATAGTTTTAATTTTATAATCTTATTATTATATTGAAAAACATAAAAATTATATTAATTTTGTTTTTTGAAATCCCTATAAATAAAGATCAAATTTGGTATACTTTCAAAATATATGAAATAGCATCTTCTATTCAATTACTCCATATTTGATATATTTCATCTTCATTTTCCAGATTGTTGTAGCCTCAATGAATTGGTGTTATATGCAATGTCTCGGAAGTTCAGCTCGCAAGTGAAGACTCTATGGCGACTTGCTTTTGTCACCCTCATTTGGATTATATGGTCAGTGCACAATCAGTGAATTTTTTATGGGAAGCACTTCACACAACATTCCATTTTTCATACGCTCTTGAGCTTGATACATGAACAACGCACTTTGTTGTCGGGTACCATGTTTAACACGATTGAAGATCTATCAACCCTTCACTCCTTTGGAATTACTGGGCGAGCTCAGGTTAGTCCCGTAATTGCAGAGGTTCGTTGGGTTCCGCCAACTAGAGGTTGGATTAAGTGTAATACTGATGGAAGTGCTAAAGGTGCCCTTGGGGAAGCTACAACTGCTGGAGTTTCCAGAGATATGGAAGGCATTGTTTTGGGATGTTTTGTGAAGCATCTTGGATGCTTTCATGCATTTGAGGCGGAACTTATGGCAGCCATGCTTGCTATTGAGGCTGCGCATAACCAGGGATGGCATAGGATATGGATTGAGACGGATTCTACTTATGTGGAGGGACTCATCAGTGTGCCGTGGAAGTACATGAAACAGTGGTTTTTGGCTCTTTCTTTGCTACATTCTATAGAGATAAAGATAACTCATATTTACCGGGAGGGCAACTCGGTGACTGATATTCTTTCCAATCATCATACACAAGGCTTTTGGCTTCATCGGATTGATTGTATTGTGGATCAGGTGGCTCGAGACGCCTCGGGCCAACCTTACTTTAGATTCATGCAACGTTAACATTTAGGCACTCTTTTTCCCATTCATAGGTTTTTTCCACTGGGTTTTTCTATGGATGGGTTTTAACGAGGCCCATGTTGCAACCAGGATTCGACTATCCCGGGTTAGATTTTGGCTTTTGGCTCTTTTAGTCCATATGTGGACTTTCTTCCTTTGTATTTGCTACTTTGTACCAGTTCTCTTTTTCATTTATATTTATGCACGACTTATTCAAAACAAAACAAAAAAAAACTCCATATATTACTTGAATGGTTTTTATTAATAATTTTTTTATTTTAATTATAGTTAATTATATTATAATAATTATTTTATGATAATAATAAAATAAAAGATTTATCTTAATTGAATTGGTTGGATGATTGGTGGTCACATATAAATGATAAGTTTATTGTTGTAATTGGATTGGTTGGTGTAGACGCTCAGAAATCTACAATTGAAATTCATTGAATCGCGAGGGCACCGACGACCTGCAAGGCAACAAAAGCGCACTAGAGCGTAAAGTTCCAAGGGTAGCATCGGTGTGGTGCCATACGTATGGACTCCGACGCTCAATTCAGTAGTCTGTAAGAAAGGATTATATGAAAATGTAAGACGTAGAAAAGTATGATTGACTTAGACTGAGATCCGGTGAGGGACTGGAAGGCAACTTGCTCGGCTTTGAACACCGTTGTGGGACTGAAAAATGATTCGTTCGGCCTTGAACACCGTTGAGGGTCTCAAAGACAATTCGTTCGACCTTGAGCACCGTTGGCGGACTGATTTCAGGCACGGTATTGCGATGGTTTGAGGGCGTCGAATGGTCAAGGTAATGCGATAGGCTCGAGGGCTTAATACGACGGTTTGGGAACGTCGGGGTATGTGAGGGTCTGCCGGGATAGTTCATTGGAGAAGATGGAGTTAGAGATGAGAGCTTTGATGATAGTTTATAGAGTGGGGGCGTGAAGAATTCGATGACCTGAAAGCTAGGGGTTGAGCCCATTTTATAGTCTCAAGTCGTCTAACGGTTGGAGAAAATCTCGTCCTCACTCCTTCTATCTCCGAGTTTAGGGTTTCCCATAGTTACTCAATTATCTAGGACTTAGTTGTGTCCGCGTTTGGAATACTTACTCAGCATATTCGAGATCCTCGGGGGATGTGAGACTGTGGAGTCGTTGAGGTCGTGTATTCGTTATTAGGCTCTCAAAGTTCAACCTATTTTTTGGGGTTTAAGTTGAGTTAGGGTTTCAAACGTACGTCACACGGCCGCCATTTGTTGGAGGGCCTCTCAGGATATGGGCCTCGCTTGATCTAATCATTTGAGTCCCTGAAATGGGCTCAAGGGCTCAAAAGCGACTGAAATCATGTGTGAAGGTCCTCAACAGATTGGACCAGCCTCTTAGAGAATTTTGGGCCATGATTATAATCCAACAAGTTCATTTTGTATTGAATTTGAAGTTGAGCCCAAATACAAAATTTTGCCAATACAGTTTGTCCCCCACTCTCTAAGTCGAGTTTTTCCGAGTTGGAGAGTAGTCGAGTTTAATTGGCATACTTTCATACTAAGAACGTTTATCATATAGGAGGCGTGCCGCGTCGAAAAATATACTCGCCATGACAGGAGGCTTGATGGGAATGAATCGGTATGCATTAATAAATGGCAACATGCGAAAACTTGATTAGTATATTAGCACATATAAGACCACTAGTTACAAGAGTCCTAAAACTTCCCCCAATCTTATATTTAGGATGAAATTGAGAAAATCATGTTAAAAACCAACAATTTCAGGACCCCTAAATTAATTGTGGCCCACATAAATGTAATACCAAATTTGTAACTCCCTAAAAAACTTCGTACAAATGACTACTCATTTGACCATTCCTATTTATTCCCTATCTATGTGGCACCACATATATCATCCATGTGTCTTTTTTCATCACTAATATCCTCCCATGTATCTTTTTTTTACACTAAAACATAAATAATAGGAGATCTCTAATTATTATCTATGGAGTTGATATCCTAAATAATTATAAGGAACTACCTAGGAGTAATATGTAGGGAAATATTATAGGTATCCTGTAAAGACCGCTCTAAAAGATATATACATACACCAGTAGTACTAATGCCGAAGAGCAAGAGTAGTAACAAAATATGTAAATGAACTTGTTTGAAATTTGGAGAGTACTCCTTAGTAGCTTTACCATAGTAATTTTGCATTTGGAATGTTGGGTGTGTGTATGAGAGAGAAAATAAAATTTTAATGGGAAGATTGGAGATTGAGGTTGAGGTTGAGTTAGTGAATGATGATATTTATGGTCTAATATAAGTGATAAATTCACAAATTGGAGGTGTGAAATAGGTTGCTTATTCCTTCCTACTTTAATCGGCTTGAATTTTACTTCCTCACTTGCCTTTGATCATTCTACTTAGTCATTCCGCCATCACGGGTCGAGAAAGGGGATAGTGGACCCCCTTATTCAAACATGTTTATATATTTTTTTTATAAACTGCAAAGAATCGAACCTACGTCTATTCTTTCAAACTTGTCAATATCATTTCAAACTTGACAAAATATACTTGTTTGTAATATATGATAGATTTTTAGAAATAATTTTATGTTATAACCACATTAATAATATTACTATATGAGAAAATTTCATTTTATATGCATCATTAGGTCTTGTATCTCACCAATTAATTTGTTTGTGGGTCAAATACGTATTTTTTTTTACCTAGCGGTTTATGAAATTTGCTCTTATTCATACAAAAAATAAAACCCAAACAAAATTAAAGAGGCAGTGAAAAAACCTTTTCCACAACCACGCAGGCCGCAGCTATTTGCCGCTCGTCTCCACTTTCCCACTTCACAAACAGGAGGAAGCATACACACACACACAGAACCGAGAGAAGAAAGACGAAGCTGAGTAGCCATGGCCGGAAAAGCAACCTCAACGCCGTCAACTTACTCACCGTCTCCTACGGGCCGCAGGAAGAAGCGTGCCGATTCTGATTGGGCTCGGCCCGATGGGCGTGGCCTCCACCAGTGCCGCCCTGCGTGTGCGTAAACCCTACCTTACTCGTACTCATGTTTGCTCATTGTTAATTGTTTTCTCGCTTAGCATTTTCTCTTAATTTCAGCTTATTTTGGTTCCTGCTTCGTAATTCGTTGGTTCGAAGTTCCGTTTAGTTGATTGATTTAGTATTTAGGAGCTCTATTGCATATTTCGGAGTTTAGTTTTACCTTTGTTAGTTTGTACTCCACTTAGTTGTTGTAAATATGGAAGGATAAAAGAAATTTTGATGTGAGAATCGGTTTGTGTTTGATGATGAATTTGTGCAGGAGAGTAGCATACATTTGAACTTTTTTTTTTTTTTTTGTCATTTGTAATAGCTACATGAGTTACTAGTCGTCTAATGCAACCAATCTGATCGTATAGATTAGATATCCTCCATGGTTTCTGCTTCCACTTGTGTAACCTATTGTGTCCATTAGAGAAAGTAGACTTAATTCGGATAATCTGTTTTTGTTTTTGGAATGAAAAGCAAGAATGCAGATGTTATCAGGTGTTTTATAAAGCAGTAGATTTGTGGTCACAGTGGTTTCACATACTTGGGAGTAGGACATGATGTTCCTTGATAGATTCATTTCATGCACTAGAATAGAACCATATACTTCTAAATGTAGAACAGCCTTAACATTAACTAACAGACTAGGAGGCAGATTCTGGGGTACAAAAAGATAATCATAATCTATGTTAGACCTCTGATAGTCTGACGGAAACAGGAAAGTATTGACTACGTTAAGCAGATTTTTAATGTTGGAACATCTTTTATCTTTCTTTTGTTCCCAACCCATCCATTCCACACACACCGACACAAGGAGCAGTGGCTAATCATAGTTAAATTAAAAGGTGTTTTCATTCTTTACAGATTCTGTTTGGAACCGTACTCATGTTTTTAGTGCTGACTGGAGTATATGTTACTCATGCAGTTCTTAGGACTGGAGCTGTTAACTCTGCCTCAGGATCTGCTTATGCTGAGTTTGGAAGCACTAAAGTCATTGTATCAGTGTAAGTACTTACTTAATTCAATGGACAATTCTTTTATAAGTATTCGACCTATATCTCCAAACGGAAGCATGTATCAATTGAAAATAGATGTTATAGATTCCAGCCTTCCCCATGTCAGTCTTACTGTTACTTGAGTTGGTCCTGTAGCATACATGTTGCTTTACAGTTTGCATTTCCAGTTGGATCAACTCATCATATAGTTAAAACAAAATCCTGGAAGATCTACTTGATCTATTTGTTAATAATAGGATTGTAATTCTAGATGATACATATCTTCTTCTTCTTCTTCTCATTTCTTTCGACCTGGAATGCATGACAACATTGAACTGAAGTTTCACTTTTCTTCTCCTGTCCCACCTTTTCATCATCATCATCATTCCCCAAGTGCCTTCAGAGAGGCTCCCACAACAACATGGGTGTGTGGACTTTATTTATTTATTTTTTAATTTTGGGGGGCAAGGGGGGGGGGGGGGGGCACCCATAATCGAGAACTGGACTACCATCGTCCACTTCGTGAAATGAAGCAAATAGCCTGCCCAACGTTTTTCTTACAAATCATGGAAATTCCATCAGCCTTTCTTCTCTTACTGTTCGTTTTGAGGATATCTTGTCGGAAGGCTCCAAAATTCTTCGTTGTAGTTTGAGTGGGACACTATGAAGATGTTATAAATACATTGTAATGCAGGGTTACAGTGTGCACCAGAGTTTCTATTATACGTGAGATGGAAACCAAGTTTTATTATGTCTTGGAACTTCTAGATAATCTTATCAAATTCATTTAGAGTTTTTTTATGAGAATTGTCTAAGTTTCTATTGCTTTTTGCCATATAGATTTGGTCCCAGAGAAAGTAAGAAAGCAATGGCGTATAGTGATTCAGGGCGATTGAACTGCAATGTCAGTTATACTACTTTTGCTACTTCCATACATAGTCAGGTTGAATCTGCGGTTCTTTTCTTTTTTATCCATTCACTTTTGTTTTTGTTTTGATAATTTTATTTATGTAAGTTGATGGTACTCTTTTTTCAGAGCCCGGAAACTAAGGATCTTTCTTCAATGCTCCACAAAGCTTTGGAAGGTGCTATCATACTAGAGTCTTTTCCAAAGACAACTGTCGATGTCTTTGCCTTAGTGTTGGAATCTGGAGGAAGTAAGTTTTTAGCTGTTCTTGGATTATCATATCAGGTGTAACAGATACATGCACGTACCTGTTACACCTGACATCTGATTAAAGAGGCCAGCCAGGTGTATAACAAATATTTACTCCTGGTATTCTTCCAGTTTTTTTGAGTATTTGAAATAGGATTAATGATCTAGTTGGATTACACATAGCCAATACTCCGTTATTCATTCTTTCAAGCCAGAAACATTTTTTGTTGACCGTTCGTATCTTGGTGCTAGTGAACATTAGACATTTCATGTACTTGTGCTTACGAAAATTATACGTCATCTGTAGGTGATCTCCCAGTAATTATAACGTGTGCCAGCCTAGCTTTAGCAGATGCAGGAATCATGCTATATGATATGGTTGCCTCTGTCTCAGTGGTATGCATCATGTGTACCAAATGTGATGCCTTTAGTAATGAATTCTACCATTAATTCTCTTGGCTGAAAAACATGTAAAATTTGCTTTGGGCTTTTATACGATGTACACCATAATGACTTCTTGCTGCCCCCATACGTGCAGTTATCCATTGGGAAAAACCTTATCATCGACCCTGAATCAGAAGAAGAGAGCTACCAAGATGGAAGTCTAACGATTACTTGCATGCCATCACGCAATGAGGTCACTCAAATGACTGTCACTGGAGAGTGGTCAGCGCCAAAGACCCATGAGGTATGAATAGTTACTACTTAACAAGTTCCTTCTATATCCAGTAATATTTTTTCGAGACTCCTAGTCATCAGTGCAGTTCTTTCACCTTGTAGACTGGTTAGAAATATAAAGTTGCGGACACACATAAACCTGTATGTTGAACACACTGAACTGATAAATGACTCATCTGATCTGATATGCAGGCGTTGCAATTATGTCTTGATGCTAGTTCCAAGCTTGGGCAGATCATGAGGACATGTCTAAAAGAAGCTGCTTCTGGTGAGCAGGATTAGCTAAAATCTTGCCGGCTATAGATTAGGACTAATTTGGCTCTTGAGGAAGATGTTTGTGGATGCAAATGCAATCTTGGATAAAACCAAAAAGCTTGTTATTCTACACGGCGTGAAACCAAAATGCTTGTTATTCTACACGGCGTGGTTTATCATGTCTTGTGCTTCTTGGTCTCTAGACCTAGAGCCACAGCAACTCTGAGGAACTCATAAAAATCTTTACGCTTGGTTGGTTTGTATGGTTGGTACTTTCACTGAAACGTTATAATCTGTTTATGTAAACACCTCGAAAACAAAAGTTAAAATTCGTGACGAGGGGTTTTTGACCTTGCAATAGTATAATGGTACACAAAATGTAAAAGAATATCCCTCCGTCTCACCGTAAGTTACCCAGTTTGACTTTTTTCGGTCAACATTTCAATTAATCTTAAACTATATTGATAAAGTATTTAATGAAATCATATTATTATGAAAATATAGAACATAAATTTTCATAATATAATTTTATTAAATAAATTTTCATAATATAATTTTATTAAATATTTTATCATTATAGTTTATGAGTAATCGGGAGTCAAAGTTGAAAACTGTTGACCGAAAAAAATCAAACTGAATAATTTCTACGGGACAAAACATAACCGTTAATCTTCTAGATACTTTTGACCCGATTCATGAACTGGAGTCCAAGCGGCTATGCATATGCTCAAATCCCTAGTTCCCTACACATTTTTGGATTGCAGTGTGCAGGGAGTAGTCATACATTTTTTACAGCATTCTACAAGTTACCTCATTACGGAAAAGGAAATGTCCGTACTCCCCAGTTTTTACGGGCTAAGACCAGCCTGCACGTGTCAAGATGCCATAGTTGTAGAAGTGAAATTAAGTCAACTCCTTGGATCTTACAAAATTTAATGTATTGATAGTTGGTTTCAATTTTCTTTTAACTGACACAACAAATGAAAATGCAACTAAGTGTACACTTGCACATTGTTTTTAAGCTCGTAGCCTCCTTGTACTACTCCCAGGCCAGCCTCCAGGTTCCAAGTTGTTATCTCAAGTTATTATTCTTTTGTCTCTCACTCTGTTCTAAGATAATTAACTGAAGGAGTTGCAGTTGAGGAAACATATATTTATCTTTCTAGATCCGCCCCGTATTTCACTTAAATTCTGTTTGTACCAATGAAATGGATATTTGCATTCATGAATACATTCACAACTTCAATGTTAAGCTTAAGCTTGATAGGTCTCAATATATAGTCTAAATTGAATGACACATTGGACGGTTATCATTATTTTATATTATAGAGTATCGATAAAACAAGTGTATCAGTAATCGAATTATTCACAATATACCTTGCTCCACAAGAGGTTGGGCGCCAGAGCTTCAGCTTAATTTGGTGGAGTTAAAAATGAAGAAAAATAAATAATCAGGAGGAAAAGTCAATATTTTCTGTTAAAATTTTCCAGAGAAACCAAAATCTTCCATATTTTTTTGGGTAGTATCATTTAAATTTCCCTAAAAAAGGATTATTTTGTTATCAAAATATCAGAGATAATCATTTAAAAAATCTGATCTTCTCGATTGGGACTATCCAACAAAAGTTACAAAACCTCTCATTTCCAGTACTGGTATGAGCTAGCATTCACAACATCACACGGTACCCCATTAATTGAATTTGATACTACTACACCATCATCATTCATACATGGACATGTATATATACAAAAATAGACACATAATAATAATATTAATTAATAATATCCATTAAAACCTGCATATATACATACTGCAATAAATAAATAATTTGAATGAATTAATTAAATATGGTCATATATATTTATGCTGGAGCCCCCCTTCAATTTATATAACGGAAGTCCTGTCTTGCGGTGGCAAGAACAAGAAACACTTCATTCAGAGTATTAATTGTATCTGTACGTAACACTTAACTTATTTTACAATCTTCCATTCTCCATTTGAGTTATTTCTAGTATTATATTCCGTAAATTCGAAACTGTCATTTTGTTTTCTTATGATCTGACTTCTTAATTTTCTTTCTTTCGTTCTTCAGAGAGAGAGAGAAAGAGAGACACAGAGAGTCAACACACACTCTTCTCCGCTCAAGTCCATGAAGAAATCTTCTTGATCATTTCGGTATGTGTAATTTCTTCTATTTTCTCATATACTTCTCATGCTTTTCTTGATTATTATTCAATAACAATAAAATATCTAAAACCTGTCCTTTGAGCTTATTTTAGATTTTGAGTTTTGTATCTCGCCTTTGTTTCTTGGCATGCCTATTGTTTACTGCCCGCCCAACTTATATTTATTACACATAACATATATAAGTCGGGTGGATTGAGGAATAAAATTTAGACCGGACGAAATGCTATTAGCAGAGTAAGTCAGTCATAAGGTAGTCACTGGCCGGAGATTCTTCAACAGGGATGCAGATTTCGATTCTTGAATAGGGTGATTAAATTTTAGGTTATTTTCGTGATATAATGTAAAATATCAATTAATATGGATTTTCTAAAGAATAAATGCTATATAGAAAATCTTGAATTTTTATATTTATTTATTTTTGGCGGAAACAGCAGGGTTGGAAAGGGGCTGTCTTTATCTGTGGCTGCTAGATTTTGGGATAAAAGTGTTTATGTATTTTGTTTGTTGGAAAAGATTTTAGTTTATGAAGAAATAAGTCATAGAGAAGTAAAAGATTTTAGAAAAATAGTTTGCTTGTGAAGGATTTGGTCCATGATTAAGATTCCTGTGACAAGTTTGAATGATTCAGCAGAAGCAAAAATATGCCAGGACAATTGACTGATTCTGGTTCAACTAAGCTTGAAATTGATGTTCTTTAAAAAGGGGCTTTTTAGGAATTCACAGAAATGATAACTCATTCAATGAATCAGTCACATGTTTGACCTGACTTTTTTTTTAAAAGATTATTTTTATTTCCTTGTTTGTTCTGAATGAGATAGTGCAATCTAAAGTTGTAAACTACTTTTAATCTCATCACATGAATACCTCTGAACTGCAAAAATATATACAGCTGCTCTTCTTTTTCTCCTGGTGGCCATGGATCCACCTTGAGTCATTTTCACTTCATTTCTGTGGTAACAAATATTAACATACTTCCCTGTCCATTCGGTATCTGGCAGATCGACTTATTTATATGCGGTTTGCAACGAATTTTGTGAGCTTTAATCATGTGCTATGGCCTATACTAACTCAAAATCAGTAAGGTATGTTATGTGCATGCTTCTTGATTCTGTTTCTTATCCGTATGAGTTTGTTTGTTTGATCATGACACTGAGATTATCGGTCTTTCTTGCAGATTTCAGAGTGACGTTGAGTTGGCGAAATTCCAAAATGGCGAAAACGTGGTGAAAGTGAAGTATAAAATTGATGGGACTAAACTACCAGAGTCCAGTTCAAAGATGGTTCAGAAAGAGGTTTCCAGGAACGGACAGTCATTGAAAGCTAAGGTGTTGTCGCGAGTGTTCTCAGAAGACTACGAAAGAGTGAAGAGAAAGATATTAGATCCTAGAGGACCTAAAATTCGTATATGGAACAAGATTTTCTTGGTAGCTTGTTTAGTATCTTTATTCGTTGATCCGCTATTCTTTTACTTACCGGTGGTGAAGAATGAACTCTGCATTGATATTGGACTTAATCTTGAAGTAGCCCTTACTGTCATACGAACGATAGTAGATGTCTTTTACATGATCCAGATTTACATTAGATTTCGCACAGCATATGTAGCACCTTCTTCTCGCGTATTTGGTAGAGGAGAGCTTGTGATAGATCAGTCAAAAATTGCTTCTAGATACTTTCGGAAGAATTTCTTTCTTGATGCCCTTGCCGCTCTACCTCTTCCTCAGGTTCGTCTACTTTTTGCATTTCTGTTGCACACTGTACTGTGTGGCATTCGATGCAACAAACTGCTTACGTTTGAATCGTGTTTCAGGTATTGATTTGGTTCATTATTCCAACTTTGAGGGGATCAACAATGGCAAATACGAAAAATGTTCTTAGGTTCATCATTATATTCCAGTACATTCCAAGACTATATCTTGTATTTCCATTATCTTCGCAAATTGTCAAGACTACCGGTGTTGTCACAGAGACTGCCTGGGCTGGAGCTGCTTACAATTTGATGCTCTACATGTTAGCTAGCCATGTAAGTAATCTCTGAATATATCTTGTGATCTGGTTTTCGATTCTTCTTTTATTTTTTAAGCCTGAGATGTTAAAAGTATATTGGTTCTAGATTTTAGGGGCATGCTGGTATCTTTTGGCTATTGAGAGACAAGAAGATTGTTGGATGCATACTTGTGACCTTGAGGTTCCAGGTTGTCAGTATGCATACTACGATTGCCGCAGAGTGGCAGAGAATGGTCGAACTGCCTGGTTTCGTTCAAGCAACGTTTCAAATATATGCAATCCTGAGACTAACCTCTACCCCTTTGGCATCTATGGAGATGCTGTCACAGCAGAAGTTACGTCCGCAAAGTTTTTCAATAAGTATTTCTACTGCTTATGGTGGGGATTGAAGAACCTGAGGTAGATTGCTTCCTGACCTTCATTATTCACTGGAATAGTTTTCATATTGTAGATTACTTAGATTTGACTGTTCAAATTCACAAAACATTCTATATGTTCATTTCCTAGGAGTTGGCAAGTGTTATTCTGAGTCTAAAGTTGTATTGTGCAGTTCGCTGGGGCAAAATCTTGCGACGACCACCTATGTTGGAGAGATATGTTTCGCGGTTATTATTGCAACTCTAGGCCTAGTGCTCTTTGCGTTGCTCATCGGGAATATGCAAGTGAGTATATTTATTTACTTCAACTTGAATATAGTACACAGCTAGTGCAGTCTTACAATTCTCTAGTCAAGTTCTGCAGCTTATACAATACAATAGGCTTGTTCGATAGTTCGAATGCTGATACACATTCATTTACAGACATACCTTCAATCCACAACGGTTAGATTGGAGGAATGGAGAATCAGGAGAACCGATACCGAACAGTGGATGCATCATAGGCAGCTTCCGCAAGAGTTGAGGCATTCTATTCGGAAGTATGATCAATACAAATGGGTTGCTACTAGAGGAGTTGATGAAGAAGCTCTTCTCCAAGGGCTTCCATTGGATCTTCGAAGAGACATCAAACGGCACCTTTGTTATGACCTAGTCCGACGGGTTAGTTATTCCATATTTCCATCTGTGACTGATACCCTACTTACCGAGTATGAAGAGTACGTGATACTAAAAATGATGCATTGTCCAATCAAACTTTACTTGTAGCTAAGTTGCAACATTCTGCAGGTTCCGTTATTTGATCAGATGGATGAAAGAATGTTGGATGCGATATGCGAGAGGCTCAAACCTGCTTTATGCACACACACAACATGTCTGGTGCGTGAAGGAGACCCCGTGAATGAGATGTTGTTCATAATCCGAGGGAACCTCGACTCGTATACCACAAATGGCGGTCGTACCGGTTTCTTCAATTCATGTCGAATAGGCCCTGGCGATTTTTGCGGTGAGGAGCTTCTGACGTGGGCTTTGGACCCACGTCCCAGCGTTATACTCCCGTCCTCAACTCGTACAGTAAAGGCCATTTCAGAAGTGGAGGCATTCGCTTTAAGAGCTGAGGATTTGAAGTTCGTGGCAGGACAGTTTCGAAGACTTCATAGTAAGCAGTTGAGACATAAGTTTAGGTTCTATTCGCACCAATGGAGAGCTTGGGCCGCATGTTTTATCCAGGCGGCTTGGAGGAGGTATAAAAGGCGGAAGAGCGTGTCTGATCTTCGTGCCTTGGAGAGCCCAGAGCATGATATGGAATCGGACAAAGCCAAGGTTGCGGAATGTGAAGCGCCTAGGCCTGGTTCGGGTTTTGCTTATGCAGCAAGATTAGCCGCAAGCAGGCGAGCTGGAGTTCATAAGCATTCTGCTCCGGATGCTAGCCCTCCGAACTCACTTCAGAAGCCAGCTGAGCCTGATTTTTCGTCTGTAGACGAAGAATAGTGTAGAATATGCTTAAAACTATCATCAGGATACATGTAAAACTGGAAAAGAAAAAAAAAATAGCACATTATTATGGACTTGGACTTATGAATGAACCAACAGCCTGCTGCAATAGGGAGATATTAGTATAGTGAAAGTAAAGGAGAAAACTCATATTCTTTGAAGTACTATGTAATTTTCTCTGGCTCTTTCAGAACGTAATCAAATGGTATCCATCTCGTTATTACTTGTATAATTCGATCTGATGCTAGGATTTGCTACTTGTACAAATCATATTGTTATGTGCAGAATGCAAGTCCTGTTATTTCAAATGTGCAGTGCCAGCACTGGTGGTGGTGGTGGTGTCCCTTGTGTTTATTAAACTACATGGAGTCGGGGTGACTCTTTTATGTTGTTTAAAAATCTGCACACAGACTTCAATCCGTTACGAGACGAACGTTCGTTGGCACAAATGGCAAGGAATTGAGTTGACATAAAGTTCACTGGAATAATATTTCGAGTTCGAGCCTTGTGGGGGTAAGAAACGCCTTCGAGTGAGTCACTAATAAATGAATAAATAAAAATGGAGAAAATATTGGCCTGCTGACAAAACATGCCTTTTGAGACGAACATGTCGCAACTTTGTTGCCGGCAAATTCCCAACGTCATAAATAAAAGGAAACTGGCCGGCTCTATTTGGGCGGGGTTTGTAACCCATTTAATGGGCTTCATGTTTAGATTAGTCACCGATTGAGGTCAGCCGGTCAGCGGTCTTCCGTTGCCCAAGCGATCATTCAAGCGATGAGATGTAACTAAGTGACAAAACAGAGTGAGGGTATAAGTGTAAATTGACGAACAAATTCAATTTCAATTTGATTTTTCAATTTTGATTCACTTGGTTGTGAATTCCGATTTCTCAGCATTACACAGATAGATTTCTCTCCCTCCATCTCTCAAATCCGCGTGCCAGAAATTCTGTAAGCTTCTGAAAACCTAGATTCTTAACAGTTTCATTGCATACGATTCGAAATGTTAAGCTCTCAGCTCTGTACGTTCAAATGGTGATCGTTTTCGTTTTAATCCCTATTAATTTCCTAGCTTTGAGATTTGGAATGATCGATCTTGTCTGTTTGCTGTGAACTGAATCTTTAGTTTCTCTGATGTTATAATGTGGTGTCTAGTTGAATCATGTGATTTACGAGCTTTGCACACAGATCAAACTGTAAATAAACCATGTGTTTGTTTTTTTGGCTTTGCAAACTTGTGGAATTAGATTGGAGTTACTTTATTTATGCCTTGGTAATTAGGTCATTCATTTGCATTTCACGGTCAGTTATGTTGAATGAGATGTGCAACGGCAAAGAGTTGGTATATGAACCTAGCATTTCCAGCTGTTATAGAATTGAGTAATGAGAACACAATAGTTAAGATTAAGTGAAATCGTTTGTTATATGATGTAGGTTTACCGTCGTTTTCTGGAGGTTCGGTGTCCGGTTTCTGAAAGTGCAGTTTGAGTATATCTGTATTGAGTTGCTCATGGATTTGGTTTTTGTCTAGTGCATGACCTTTGAGTTGGGCAACTTATTGCACTTGCGTTATGGGATTGGGAACCTCACATCGCAGGTTTGTCTGCTATGTTTTGATTTGTAATGTGAAAAGCTACAAGGGCTTTCAACAGTAGACATATACGAATGCTTAAATGTTACTAATAGTTTCTTAATTTCTGTCTACCTGCAGTGGGGTTAGGAAATCAAATGATGGTGCACGACTATTTTTAACAGCCATCATTGGGATGGTATTTGGGTATTTTGTAGGTGTTTCATTTCCATCTGTTTCTTTAAGTAAGGTATGACTTGCCCCAGATGTTCCTATGTATATCTTGCTCATTGGAGGGTTATTATCACCCGTTTTTTTTTCTCAATGTACTAATCTTAAGACTTCCTCTTGCGTGCAGCTTAATCTACCTTCAAGTTTAACATCATCATTTGATATGGCCTTTAGTGAAGATCATAGGACGTCTAGTCGCAGTTTTCCTGAGAATCTTGGTTCAGGGAATACTCCTGTAACACCAAAGGTACTTGATCAATGCATATATTTCTGTCTTAGTATATCTTCAAATGCATTAATTTCTGCTGTAGTATTTTTCAAACATTTTAAGATACTTACTTGACATATCTCATTTATGTGTTCTTCAAAATTGCCATTTAAGTGGTGATCTTTATAGTAAGTGCAGTTTCTACTGCTTGTTATTGACCTGTTGTTGTTAATAATAAGTAGAACACCAACAGTGCGAATATGGGAGGCTTATGGGAAATAGATGATAGAGCAGCGAATTGCTCGAGTTATAAAAAGTATGGTTCATGTATAATAATCGTTACCCAAGTGTCTTTAGAAAGGCTCCCTCAACAACCTAGGTAGGGGGGGGGGGTGGGTCGGACGTACGGAGCTGTTTTAGCAATCATAGCGATAACTAACTAAACCTGTATGCTAACACCTTCATTGGTTCATTAAACTGAACATAAAGCCAGAAGTTCATTCAGTGTTTGTAGTATATGCATTGATAATTTGATATATTGAATGTGATGTTAATTTCAGTATTATGAACTAACAAAGGTGTTATCGTCAATGTTTTAACTATTTATTGATTGTAATAGCTGAAATGCTTGAAGTACAAGTGTATAAATTCTATCTTTCATACTGTTGTGATAGAAACAAATTTAAAATATCACTTGCTATTGTGTCGCTCACTGTATAGTATAACAAGGCTGATTCACTATGCTCAGTTATTCACTATATTAACAGCTATGGGTATGAGTGTAAACAATGAGATATATGCATAGCCTTGTTTCTTACAAGTGATGCATTCTTTTCTATCCATCAAGCAAGTTGAAGAAGCAATTTTTTTTTTTTAATTTGTTTTTTAATAATATTCATGTACTTGGGTGCACTAGATTATTCGGTCAAGATCGGGATGGTTTGGGCATATCTCAATGGATTTTAAGCGTTTTTCTACTCTGATTGTGAAACTTTCTCCTATATTTACTTTGTATGAACTATGAACTACTTTTCTGATTTATGTTACTGTTAGACAATTAATCAGTTAATTAATGCAGTGCTACATTTGATTTTCTCGCCAGTATAAAATACATTATTGTGCTTTCTGTTTTTGGCCTTCCAGATTTATGCTCCCACAAATCCTCGTGGTGCCGAGTCATTGCCGCCAGGAATTATTGTTTCAGAATCAGATTTCCATCTGCGAAGATTATGGGGCTTGCCTACTGAGGTAAGGTTCACGAGGTGGTTATTGGGATGGCTCTTGAATTTCGACAGTTAGTTTCCAGTATTTTATTTTCCTTTCATTGTCCATTTACTTTTATGCTTATATAGGTCTCTCCATTAAAAAATACCTAATTAGCAGCTGCACCATACACAACTATGATCTTGGTGTTACATTGTTGTATGCTCAACTTGTGAAGTTTCATATTATGTGAGTGAAATGTTTGTGTAACCATTTAAATTATAATTTATAAGTGTCAGTGTGTTTGCTGTTGTCTCTCTCTATGGATGGGTGGCCTGGCGTATATGCCAAACTTGATTTATTATTTTAGGTTAAATAATAAGGGAACTTCTTAGGAGTATCATCATAGTATTACAGCATGAATAGGTCTGTGTTTGATGCAATGCTATAAAATTGATGCATTGTTGAACTTTCAGGACCTGAAAAAGAAGCCCAAGTACCTGGTTACATTTACAGTTGGTTTGGATCAAAAGAACAATATTAATGCAGCTGTGAAAAAGGTTATACCAGTTTAAACTTTTCCTATGAGATCCTGAATCTTCTCATTAAGGTTTTGTTGCACTAGACTTATTTTGGTATATTTGCAGTTTTCTGAGGATTTTCAGATAATGCTCTTTCATTATGATGGCCGGACAAGTGAATGGGATCAATTTGAGTGGTCAAAAAGGGCAATACATGTCAGTGTCAGAAAACAAACGAAATGGTAAATTTCTCCTCTTCTTGCATTACCTCATGGGCTAGAGCTTGTTATTTTTAATGGAGTATAGTGGAAGGATTCAAAGGTTATTTGACTGGGCTCATGATGTGCGGACAAGTGAAATTGGTTATAGATCGATAACATTGTCAGATGATTCTATATAAACGAATAGTCTCTTATCGAGTGGAAATACAAAACCTCACCATAACAAATTTATGATGATACTTTCACTTGATGACTAAAAACGGATATCTCTACTTCATCGCTCTAAATCTTGCTAAACTCAATAAAACAGTGCATGGTCATTTTGGCATTCCTTTCTTTCTTTCTTCCCTTTTCTCCCTTGCAAGTACAGCCATTTAGGAGAATTGCTAGGGGTTGAAAGTCTTAATCATCTGAGTTGGTCTGATTAGTTATTAAAAAGGAATATCATGCACAGCTTCCACACTAGTCCATGCTGAAATGAATCAATTGTCATGTGGTACTTTCACAAACATAATGTTGTAGATCCAATTCAATCAGAGAGCTTGTGATGAAACTGAGGCTGTGGAATATCTGGATTTCAGCTGCTCTATCATTTTAATTATCTTTAGTTTCTTTCACTAACTTAAAGAACTATAATATGTTTCTCAAAGCTGTAGATGAGGGAAGACCAGAAAAGCTCTACTTGAATTCTTAAAACTGACAGTTATTAACATAGTAGTTCAGTTATTTGGCTTTAGTTTGTTATCTATATATGTCTAATTGTCTATATATAGGCGAAACTGACCCAAGTTAGATGTTGGACCAAAAACAAGAAAAAAGAAGATAATAATTTAAAGAAAAAATTGCATCTCCTTTTGGTGTTTGGCAGTTTCTTGCTGTTGATCATGCACAACATGGAAGCTGGAAGCACTTGATTGATTAACTGAAATATCTTTTACATTAGAAAAATTTCCATGATCATTAGTTTGATTTATATTTCCCGCAAAGAAGTATTAACCAAATGTTTTCGAGTTTTACGGTTTTCTGACTATATTTTCAAAAAAATTTTTTGCTAAGAGCAAACGTCAGTTTTGGGCGGTACAGATAAATTAGTATATTTCAAAGAAATTAACATTTTCTATCCATGAATATAAAATAACAAATGATAAAGTTTTAAGCAATAAATTTAGTTACGCGTGGTACCCGGCGTGCGTGTTGTACTTGTGATAAAATAAAATTTCTTCCTGATTTAATTACCTGTGATCGTTACATCTTATTATAGGTGGTATGCAAAGAGATTTCTACATCCGGATTTGGTAGCTGCTTACGATTACGTTTTTATTTGGGACGAAGATCTTGGAGTTGAACATTTCAATGCCAATAAGTAATGATTGTTTTTGTATCAACTTTGTAGTGTCATTTTTCTGTTTCATGCTATATAACAATTCACTTTACTGTACCCCATGGTAATGAGCTCCGTTTTAATATTTTAGATATATACAATTGGTGAAAAAACATGGTTTGGACATTTCTCAACCTGGTCTTGAGCCCAACAATGGGCTGACATGGCAGATGACAAAAAGGAGAGGAGACAAAGAAGTTCACAAGTATGTAATTCAAATCATCATCTCCCGATAACAAGCCCCCTGCCCCTGCATATTTTTAATTCAGAGATGATTGTTGATTACAGGGATACTGAGGAGAAACCAGGATGGTGCAGCGATCCTCACCTGCCTCCATGTGCAGCGTAATTTCTCTTATCCATATTTCTGATTTACTACCTGCCTGTATTCTGGGCATCTCTAGTGGTTAATGTCATCAGCTGTTGAATGAGAGGTGGTGAATTCTTCCGTTTGAATATGTTGTAGATTTCATTGAATCAGAGGGCTTATGATGAAACTCAGGCTGTGGAACATGTTGATTTTAACCGTTTTGTTATTTTAGTCATTAGTTACATATGCATGTGATTTGGTTCTAAAAGCATATGATATCTCTTGATTTGTGACTCTTGACTGAAAATAAAGTAAGAAGATCTGCCAATCAACCAATGTATGCAAGAGCACATCTTAATAACTGGTTTGTGGTTTTACTGAATGGGATCAGTTAGAGACTGCAATTTCAGCTATTAGGTGGTAATGTCATTATTGGTGATGCAAGACATGTAAGATTATCTTAGGGATGTTTGCTTGGAGACAATTCAATGAAAATAGACATTGAAATTGCATGATAGAAGTAGTGAATGATTAATACAGGGGTGACCATTTTGCATGGACTCAAGTTGATAACTTTGATTGTACGGAATGCAAGTTCTAAATAAAAAAAAAGGTTCATTTAGTGATCACCTGGATTTTATAGGTACTATAGTACAGCGTGTTGGAGGCAGACTCATATATAGTACATCTTGTGTGCTATTGTCTATAATGTCATTGTGTTGAGTAATGAGCATGATGTAATATGAACCCTAGAGCCACAAGGTTTGTTAGGTTTCCTTTACTTGATGAATGTTCTGTAGATTCCAATGATCTATATATTTATCTTTCTGTTTCCAGTTTTGTGGAAATTATGGCTCCAGTCTTTTCTCGTGAAGCTTGGCGTTGTGTATGGCATATGATTCAGGTACATATATCACTTTCTGGGGCACATTACCGCCAATCTTCCTTCTTCAGTCTCTTACTAATTATTCGGCTTAACTTTTCTGCTTGCAGAATGATTTGGTACACGGGTGGGGATTGGATTTTGCATTAAGAAGATGTGTCGATGTAAGTCTTGTTTTGCGTGTATATATTATGTGCATGACTCCACACATGAATGTAGACTACCAAACAACCCCCTTTTCATTTGTACCAGCCGCTTATAATTTGTCCTTGATAGAGATCTGATCATTTAAGGTTTCCCCTTGCAGCCTGCACATGAAAAAATTGGCGTTGTTGACTCTCAATGGATTGTGCATCAAGTGATTCCATCACTTGGGAATCAGGTCAGTCATCAACAATCATTTCAGTTTACAACTTTCTTGTCCTTCCCTGATTATCTTATAATGATGGGAAAAGCATGATTGTATATATTATCCAATGCATGAGGATATTTATTCTAGCCTGATTTGAATAAGGGCTTTGAGTTGGTAGAAATGATTAAGAAGGATTTTGATCTACAGCATCTCCCTATCCACCAAAAAGAACAATAGATCATTGATTTGGGTAATGATGCCCGTTTTTTCTCCTGAGAAAGCAGAATAGTAACAAAATACTAGAAGTGCAAAACAAGATGTTTTTAATTCATAAAAGTAATAAGTAGTGATCTAATAAGGTAGTTAGATGTAAAATTGACTGTATATATTTTTTTGTTAATGCTACATAAGCCGTTGAAACTGTGTGTATATATATATTTTTTTTTCCAATTTTGACCAATTTCTTTGTGGCCTATCTTCCTTTGTGAATGATCAGGGCGAGACAGAGAATGGGAAAGCTCCATGGCAAGGGGTATGTATATCAAAATCTTAGTTTTTCTGCTGATTGCATAACTTGGTGGACAAATATTGGTTCCAGGCACTTTTATGTTATCTTACTTTTTCTGAGTAGAAAACAGAATTTGTGTTTTTGGCCAAATATTTCCTCTGCTATCTGGCGACCATTGTAATTTGTGTTTTTGGCCTATGCATGACAAGCTCCTTCATCCGCAGGTAAGAGATAGATGCAGAAATGAATGGGCGCTCTTCCAGGATCGCCTTGCCAATGCAGACAAAGCATATTTTACGCGACTCTACAACAACTATCAATGATCTGAACCCAGTCCATCATCATCTGTACATTGTTTTGTTTTTCTTCCTTTCACCTCCGTCCGCTTTTGAGTTTCATAGCTTGATTCTTTAATAACTGGTATCATTTTTCGAGTTGTTGGGTAGCCATGTTGTGAGTAGGTTTAAAGAAACTGAAAAGAGAACTTCAGTTACTTGTGCAGAAGTAGTATTAGTTGGTTTAATTAGTGTTTACATACACAGATAAGCAACGCTGATGAGTTTTTAACCTTCCTCGTTAGCACTTTGTGTACTCGATACTCATGTATTTTCCAACTCCCTTAGAGAAATAGCATGACTCTGAATTCTGATTATTGTTTTTGTTTATGTAAACTTGTATTGATTGAACTTTTGTTGGGGAGGGATCCCGGGAATATAGGATTTTTTTTAAAAGTATTTTTGTATTTTTTGGGGAGCAACATTAAAAATCTGGAAAGTCATGCAAAAGAGTAAAAAGTGATTACGAAAGGTGGCTTTATCCTCGTGTCTGAAATAAAGCTCAGGTTTTATAAGTTCGTAATTTACTATTTTAGTCGCATCATTTTATAGTAGTGCATTTACTCAGGAACAAAACACATTTACTCCCGTCCCATTGTTTAAGTTTGATTTTTTAAAAAAATTAGGGGTTTTTTTTTTTTGAGAGAAAAATTAGGGGGTTTATATAGTGTGTTTAGTGTAGTGATGGTAGGGTTACCAATAAAGATGTGAGATAAAATTTGTCAAAAAATTAAAGTAAAGGTAACCAATCTATTGGAATGTATAAGAATGGTAATCCCTACGTCCAAAACTATATATGGAGTACTATTGAAACTACATGGACGTATTTCCTTTCGCTCCTAAAATAAGCGGGCGTTCATACTGTCATGTCATAAGATATTTTTTATCAGCTTGGGTAGAAATTTTTTATCGGGTCAATTTTAGTTTGTGGTTAAAGTATACCTTAAAATGTGTAAGAATTGTGAATTCTGATGATTATACGGTGTATAATTTTTCTGTTATGGTTGCTATAATCTTGCTTACCATTGCGTCTAGATTCATGAAGTCCAAATACTACGTACATTATAGTTCCCGAGATATGACATCATATTGTAACTGAACACAGATCCCACCAGTGCGGCAGAGCCTGACTTTATTCCCTTTAACTAGTTCCGGATGCTTCACACAAATTCGAATAGACTCCTAAAATAAAAATATGATCCCGTGGAGCTTTTTGCTATTGTATAAAGGACACGTGAAGTACGTACAAAAATGTCAAAATAACAATTGCCTCAATTTTCCAACACGATGCAGTAACTCCAAAATAAACAACATTTTCCCTCCAATTAAAAATAGACGCCCAATTACACGCAAACGTGACACGAATCCATTGAAATTTCGTGGTGCGAAATATACAAAGATCCAATCGCTCACTACCCAACATTTTCTCCCCATGGATGCTCTTCGTCTGCTGTTGACGCTATCTCTAATCATCTCTGCTTCTTCTTCTCTCGTCAATGGCGATGATGCTCCCAAGGTGAGCTTCGAGATTTACTACGAATCCTTGTGCCCTTACTGCTCCAACCTCATAGTCAACTACCTTCCTAAGCTCTTCGACACCGATCTCATCTCCATCACCGATTTCAAGCTCGTTCCTTACGGAAACGCCAGAATCCACGCTAATGGAACCGTCACTTGCCAGGTAACGATTCTAATTCATTTTATTATAATTGAGTGAATGAAATGAATATATTTCTCATGTTCCTAGGAGTTTGTGCTTTTATATGAGGCGAGGCGGGAATTGTTCGGTTCTATCTGTTTTATATGTTGAATGTTGAAACGAGTTGATTGTTATTGTAATTGCTGTGTTAGGTTTAGGTATCATCTTCAATAGGCGATTTGTCAGTTGTTATGTTAGATGTAATCAGTTTTGCTATGATAATTTGGTACTCTTAAATTTGGCAAATTCCAGTCAGCCTCGAATCGATTAGGTTGAATTCGAGCCAGATATTAGGGAGTTTTATGTGAAGTATGATGTAGCCTTGCCCCCAGTGAACATACTTTCCAGAAACATGAGGTCACCATAGTTAATGTGAAATACCAGGTTTGTAGATAATAGCTGTTGTAGCCTCTTAGCCTAGTGGTCTGAGCAAAACTGCGAAAATGTGTGTTATCAGTCTTGATTCACTGATTTATATGCAACATGTGAGCTAATTTTTTTTCTCCTTTATTGTTTTGTTGTAGCATGGGCAATGGGAATGCCTACTCAACACTGTGGAGGCCTGCGCAATTGATACATGGCCTGATGTGGTAAGTGTCACTTTACTCTAATTGGTATCATATCAGCTGTGATAAGCATTTTGTTTTGAATCTGGAGAGTTGAGTTGTTGGGGTTCTCTTTAACACACCATCTGGATTTTGAAGCCTTTTTTTTTTTTTTTTTTTTTTTTTTCAATTTCCCTGTTGGATTCTGATGCAGAAAGATTACTTTCCATTTGTCTACTGTGTTGAAAGTCTGGTCTACAACCACAACTATACTTATTGGGAAACATGCTATGCGAAACTGGGCTTGGATGCCTCTCCTGTTACTAAATGCATTACGGGTGATCATGGAAAGCAGGTCAGTTTTCATGTCTTTATTTTTCAGTTTCCATTTGATCATGTAGTTACCGTGTCTTATCATGCTTGCACTGGATTTGGTCCATTGCGTTTAGGTTCTGTTGGCTTTTAAATGTTTACTTTTATGATCAACATGTTATAACTTGTACACATTCAGAAGGATCAATTATGAGAATTGTTATTTGCAAATGTTGAAAATAAAACACAAATTAGTACTATGTCAAGAATTTTGCTTCTTAAAATCTTTCTTATGCAGCAGCAGCCAGGAAGTGTTTTGAGTTGATTCTTCATTGTTTGTTGCACTTGCATTTTGGAAATCACCCTAATGTGCAAATCTTCTTGTGCAGCTTATACTAAAATATGCTGGCCAAACGGATTCACTTAACCCACCTCACAAGTATGTTCCATGGGTTGTTATGGACGGACAACCACTGTATGATGTAAGTATACTGTAAACCCACAGAATAACTGATTTCCTTTCTGTTGTAGTAATAAATGGGAAGTTTGATAAGGAATGGAGGAAGTACCATCTAATTTTAATGTTTTCTTCTCTCTTCCCTTTTGATGATTGCATTTTATTGTTTTGACTTGACAAGCATAAGATCCTAGAATAAGAATACAGTTTTGCTGCATTTAATCGCCTCTGGCATCACTGCATATACCACATTTTTCAAAAGACTTGAGTGATTCTTGCATTTGCTGTTGAGTACTTGAGGTAGATGTGGTTGTTTGAATTGTTTTAAGCTGGTATAAGACCTTGGCTTCCAGTTTACCCCACACTCTCACTGATTGCTCTTCAAAACTCCTTTTGTGTCACTGGTGAACCACACCCACCTAAACCAGCCTGGTTAATGGTTATCAAAGTTATTGCACCACAACTCTACTAGGAGTTTTTAGTTAATGAGCTAAAATGTATATTGGAGTTATATTGAGATTAAGTATGCTATTCTAATATGAGTAGCTTGAGAAATCACCAGAGAGAAGCATGGAATGACATTTTCTCTGTTGCTGTAGGACTACGAATATTTTGCAAACTTCATCTGTAAGGCATACAAAGGAGCAACTAAACCATCTGCTTGCAAAGGATTGTCTACTGGAGGCATCCGGAAGGTGAAAATGGATTTGATGAACGGGTTTTATGGAATAGTTACACCCGAATCTAAGGTGTGGCAAATTGGATCGGCTTTTGTATCATGGCTGCAGCGCAACAATATTGTAACTCCATCGTAGATTTTGTGTTGTTCATCACACAGACTTTTCAGTCTACAGTGCTGCTGGTGTATTCTCCCTGGTTTAATTATGTAGTAGTAATTTGTTTGCGACAAAAAAGAAGGTTGTTTGGTATGTTGGCATGCATGTTATGGTTTGTAAATACTTACTGTGGATTATATTTTCTATTATAATGAAGTACGGTTAGTATTATGCAAGTACCAAGTCCATATTTCATCAGCTACTAACTGTAGCGTCTGTGCCAGACTGCCACTAGTAAAATTTGTTCCCAAATTTCTGCAGGATGTGAAATTGTCAACCCATCAATCTTGTGATGGACTTTTTTATGTACTGCTCACTCTTGTAGTCCTGTACAAAATTTCACGTACTGATAACTGATTGACATTTTCCATATCCCATCTTCTCATTATGACATAGATATTTGGTTGCAAACAGTTTTAACCTGATGGGTGTTGTACACCACAGTCTGGAGGTCAAGCGATGGTGCTAGGACGGGTACTATAGTTCTGGAGCGACGACCTTGGGACATTGCTCGCCACGGGCTTGGTCTCTACGACAAGTTTTTGATAGTTAAGTCAGTATTAGGTATTAAAACTCTATCTAAGATATTGTCCAAGGACTTTGCCTTAACATTAGTACTTGATGAATAAACATTTTCTTTCCAAACTCTCATGTCTTAATCTGGATTCTCAACTCTTTCTACTGTTCTACATGTCATACAGTATATATTTGGAGAATGTAACCAACATTATTTTCAAGGACCTTTTAAATTTAAACCAACATTTCCATGCCAATTTGATGATACTAGCAACCAATGAAAAGCCAAATCAACAAAACAGAAGCAGTGGAGCTATTAAAAAAGAAAATAAACATGGGCTGCTAAACCTAACAGGCCAGGCCCAATACTAATTTATACCACTAGTTATCCAATTTTAGACTAGCGAGAGTAGCGACACGAAGGCAGATATTTTCATCAAACTCCTACTAGAACACGCAGGCTCCTTCTACCTGGTCATAAGCAAACCATCACCGTCCAATTTACCTCTTTCCCATCCCAACACCCTTCCTCACTCGCCACGTGTCCCATTTTCTCTCTACCTCACCTTTATATATACACAACTCATTACTCTTTTTCACCCTCTCAAACCCTCGCCTCGGACTGTGCCGAATATACCTTAAAGAGTCCGCGAGAAGAAAAACAGAAACCGAAACCTTTACCAAACCCTAGATCCGCACTTTTACACGGTAAGTGTTCATCGATTTCTCTCTTCCCATTTCATTCCGATCGTTTCGATTTGTTGATTTTTGTGTTTGTTCGATTGGCAGATGGTGTCTGACGCGAGTAAGAAGAAGGCAGCTCAGAAGAAGGCGGCGGCCGCCGCTAAGAGAGGCGGTAAGGCTGTGGCGGCTTCTTCTAAGGCTGACAACGGCAGCAGCAAGGCGGATAGTTTGGCTAACGGTGTTGGGGAGCTTCATATCTCTGATCGGACGTGTACCGGTGTTCTGTGTTCGCATCCGATGTCCAGAGATATCCGGGTTAGTGAGCTTCTAGATCCATATCTGTTTCATAAAGCTTATTAAAATTTGTATCCAACGAGATGTATTATTGTATATTAGCTTATATTGAATAGGTAATGTATTTTTGTGCTACGATTGATGAAGCTTTTTTGAGATTGTTTGATTCTGTATTGGAATTTACTGACAGTGTAGGGAGAGTTCTAGCTTTATTCTGATCTAATTTGTGCGCTAGCTCTATGTTATATGTCTTAATAGATTGAGAATTTCCTGTTTGTCTATTTGCATTAGAAATGAAAGTGCATTTTGAAACTCTATTTCTAAACGTAGTGTCTGATGTGTTTTGGTTTCATATGTGGATTGCTTTTCATGATGTCTGTCAACTTCTCTATATTGTTTTGATGAGTTGAGTCCTCTTGCCATTAATTGGACGTTGAATTATCCATGTGCATAGTTGCTGTGATGTCTGTGTTATTGTCGCATTGTATTTTATGGTAGTTGTGTGCTGCGGATTATTTTTATATGTTTTACATCCACTATACCACTATACAATTTGCATGATTGCAAACTGCATTGTAGAAGCTTACTTTATGTTTCTATTGCATCCTTCAGAGTTCTCGATCGGTCATATTATGGTGTCTGTCCTTCCTCTTAAATGAGGTTAATGATATGCAATCTATTACATGTTTTGATCTGATATGTCTCATGCATGTGAGTAGCGCTGAGTAAGTTTTAGCATTTACTGTGTAATTAATCTCACGTCTACTTAAAGTACCCAACTGCTGTGATTTTTGTTTGGGTTCATAGTTATTCACCATGCAATTGGACTTGTGGCTTTGAATGTTTTGTTGGTATATGACATGTATGTATACACTACTGTTTCCTACCTGGGTGCCTGTATATTAGTTTCCCAGATTTTTTACTTGCCCTTTCATTCTGGGCTTGCTTTTTTGTTGTTAGAAGCTTGTCATCATAGTACACAATCATTGCTCGGTCTTATTGTTTTTTGTCATTTGCAGATAGAGTCTCTTTCACTCACTTTCCATGGACATGATCTTATAGTTGATTCTGAGCTGGAGCTCAATTATGGCAGGTACACGGAGAAACCTTGTTTACTTTCTAATGCTTAGGTTATTGAATATTCTTTGTGCTTATTTCCAATTTCATGCCTTTCCAGGCGCTATGGTCTGCTTGGTTTGAATGGTTGTGGCAAGTCTACTCTTCTCACTTCTATTGGTATGCGAGAGCTCCCTATCCCTGATCACATGGATATTTATCACCTTAGCCGAGAGATTGATGCTTCAGACATGTCATCTCTCGAGGCTGTCATAAACTGTGATGAAGAGAGGATGAAGTTGGAGCAAGAAGCTGAAGCACTGGCTGGACAGGTATACTTTTGTTTTTAGGATAAGTGCAACTTTACTCTCTGTAAAGTTGAGTAATATATATTGCTTGTGTATTTCTTTTTTATCACAGGATGACGGTGGTGGTGATAAACTTGATATGATTTATGAACGCTTGGAAGCGATGGATGCTGCTACTGCTGAGAAACGTGCTGCTGAGATCCTGTTTGGGCTTGGCTTTGACAAGAAAATGCAGGCAAAGAAAACACGTGATTTTTCTGGTGGTTGGAGGATGAGAATTGCTCTAGCAAGAGCCCTTTTCATGAACCCGACAATATTGTTGCTTGATGAACCTACAAATCATCTTGGTAATCTTTACTGTCTAGATGTAATGAATTTAATTACTGATTATGATTGTTGCATTAATAGTAGGCGTTATCAGTTTTGGGTTAAATTTAATTTGTTTTTGGTGATTTAGTTCTGTAAATACTTATCTTACCCAAATTATGCTTCTTCAATTGCACAGATTTGGAGGCATGTGTCTGGTTAGAAGAGATGTTGAAGAATTTCAACCGAATTCTTGTTGTGGTTTCCCATTCCCAGGATTTCTTGAATGGTGTCTGCACTAACATTATCCACATGCAAAGTAAGAAGTTGAAGATGTACACTGGTAACTTTGACCAGTATGTTCAAACCCGTACCGAACAAGAAGAGAACCAAATGAAACAATACAAGTGGGAGCAGGATCAAATAGCTAATATGAAGGAATACATTGCACGCTTTGGGCATGGTTCTGCTAAGCTTGCTCGTCAAGCCCAGAGTAAAGAGAAAACTTTGGCAAAGATGGAGCGTGGTGGTCTAACAGAGAAAGTGGCTAGGGATAAAGTTCTTATTTTCAATTTCACTGACGTTGGAAAGCTCCCTCCACCTGTTCTTCAGTTTGTTGAAGTCAAGTTCGGCTACACCCCGGATAATCTTATATACAAGAGCATTGATTTTGGTGTTGACCTTGATTCAAGGGTCGCTCTGGTTGGACCCAATGGAGCTGGTAAGAGTACCCTGCTGAAGCTGATGACGGGGGAGTTAGTTCCTCTAGATGGCATGGTCCGACGTCACAATCATCTTAGGATTGCTCAGTACCATCAGCATTTGGCTGAGAAGCTTGACCTGGACATGTCGGCTCTGCAGTATATGATGAGAGAGTACCCGGGAACTGAAGAAGAGAAGATGAGAGCTGCCGTGGGTCGGTTTGGACTTACTGGGAAAGCTCAAGTGATGCCCATGAAGAACTTGTCAGATGGACAAAAAAGCAGAGTCATTTTTGCATGGTTAGCCTACAGGGTGCCACATATGCTACTGCTGGACGAGCCTACTAACCATTTGGATATTGAGACCATTGACTCGCTTGCTGATGCCTTGAATGAATGGGATGGGGGTATGGTTCTTGTTAGCCACGATTTCCGGCTTATAAACCAGGTGGCTCATGAGATTTGGGTTTGTGAGAATCAAAGTGTGACCAGATGGGAGGGTGACATCATGGACTTTAAGGCACACTTGAAGGCGAAGTCTGGACTTTAAACCAGACAACTATGGAGCGACAGCTCTGTTGTGCGCTTTCTGATGTTTTTCACTGCTATTGTGCATGTCAAAGGAGGCGTTCACCTGGGCCGGCCGTTGCTGGAGCATGGTATTGTGAGTCCCTATGTAAAGAGAAACCCTGGCTGAGCTTTCTTTTATACAGGTATTTTGCTATATTATTATTACCTACTATCCGAGGTAGCCTGCAGTGACTGAGATGATAGCCTGCACTGATATGGATTTTGCATACTATTTAATGTTGTAACGAATGGTTATAAGCCATTGTTTCTAGTATTTTAATAATTTATTATTATGTCGAAGGAGAATTTATTTAGCTACTGAAGGATAATAATTGTTTTCGGGCTTGTGGTTGATGTTTGTGAACAGCCAGGAAGAACCCTGAGTTTGATTGTGTTTTACTCCTTGTGTGCTGTTTCTGTTGCTTTGTTTTTACTGCTTATGCATCTTCGTCTATGCCTTGCTATGGTTTGTAGTTTGTACAGCTGATGTCCAAGCTCAGTCCCAAAGCATGCCCTTTTGGTACCTTCGCATAAAAGTTTCAACATATACAACCTGGATCTTGTGGTACTGGTCCAAGGTTAATATTACCTTACAGTGGGCACATTAGATTATTATAGTAGCAGTGTTTTCCCTTTGCGAGGGTCTGGGATATGTGCTCTCGGGATTTTATCATGGTCATATTTTGCTTCGATCCAGGTAGAGACACCAGGATGCTACTGTGAGTGGCTGGAGCCTAGCAAAATAACATAGGACACGGACAAGGTTATGCTAAATATGCCAAAATTCAAAAGTTATTTGAGAAATTGTATCTAAAAAGTGATTTGAGAAGTGGATGTGTAAGGTTCTTCGGTTCCTGATTTAGACAAATTGGTATCGGACTTTCGAACTATTGATGTGCTTTCTAGGAGTTGAAGAACACTGGTGGCATCGGATTATATGGTTCAATTTGAAAACTAAATTGTAGTGCAAGGCTATAATGTATTCTAGAAAACACAACTAGGATTACATATCAAAATGTTGGTGGCATCGGATTATAATGTTTTATTACGGGCAGGATGTAGGAGTGGGACTAGGGGTACGAGTTGATTTGTTATAGAAGCAGGAGTTTCCGTTTTTCTTCTTTCCTTTGGAACGGTTACTTTGGGTGGTATAAGGTGGTCAGTTGGAAGAGAGTTGGCTTGGTGAAAGATAGGTGCATGGTTGGATATCCGGAGACATAAGGCGGTTTAGGTGTGGAGATATAAGGTGTTATAAGATATTATATGGCAGTAGTGTAGGAATATTTGTATTGATTGTTTAAAAAATATTTTTGGATGGTTCCTTTGGTGATAAGCAGAAAGTCAAAGTTGGAAACTGGTTTTGATGATCTTGTTTGGTTGTAGTCGGATACTGCACTAAATTGGATTGATCAAACGTGGGTTTGGACTTTGGAGCAATAAGCCCTCAACATCAACATCGTTAGGCTATTTGGCTCCATCTTAATTATTAGTAGTACCGTTGGGTTCCGGTTAGTTTTTGAACTGTGGTGTTTTCTTAATTATTTGTCCGTGTTTGAGTTGAGGTCGCCTCATTCTTATAAATAAATTTTTAGCGGTTTAAAAAAGAAAAATCAAACAAGTTTTTCTTTCCTCCTCTTTTCACTTGAGACAGATTGTTTATTCTCTCCGTATGATGCATATGCATACTTATTATATTGCTCGTCAAATAAAAGTTCAGGGTTATATATATATGCTTGGTGGCTGGTGCAACATTTTATTTACTCCGTTATTTTATACATCACGATACCCCAATAAATATACACTCTCAAGTCTCAACTTAGCATGTTAATAAAGAAAAAATCATGCGATCTGTTTAATTACATGGTTTAATTATTCATGAAAATTTATGCTAGGACGACATAAGTCGCATAACTACTTCGTATGAAACGAATAAATATTTTTGCCACTATTAAAGTAGCGTAACAATGTATAGCTTTACCAACTCTTGACCATGGTGCTTTCCATACAAGAACTCCACTTACGCTCACCACCACCGTCCGTACCTTCCGCCAGCATCTGCTCTAGCTTGCTCGGCCGACAAGGAATGGTCAATGCACCGTCATGATTAAAGCCATATTCCTCAGCGGCTTGCTCTAACAACCTTAAGAATGAGGAATTTGTTAAGTAACTTAATGGAATGACAAATCTCTTAGATTCTTCATCATTGGCCGCAATAACTGCAAAGTGACCTTCCTTGACATCATCCGGGACGACACCATTGTGTTCGAAGATTTCTTCCAATTCGTCCGTGTCGTAAGATTTCTTGTTCTTCCCCGTGAGAAGCCTCTGAACCACTAATTTGAGTTTTCCCTTGGCATTTGATTTTGATCTTGCCATATGTTGGGTATAGCAAGCAATATATAATTTGTGTTTCTGGCGAACCTATATTTTGAAGTGAGTCTGTTTAAGTACTTGGTTGATGTGTTTCTTGTGAAGAAGACATTAATGTGCATGCAATATATAGAGCTAGCATACAAGTGGTTGTCAGAGATAAGGCTCCTCCTAGTTAAGAGGCCAAACCTACCTCATATATTCTCACTCACTTTTACTCACTCCACCAAAATAACAGAAATTACATAAAAGAACCACTCTAGAGCACCTAATTGCTAAAACAACCACTTTAAAAAACATCTTACAAAAAAGTCCATTCTATTTTTATGGTGCCCTAAAATACAAGTAGTCTTACAAAAAAGGCCATTCTATTTTTATGGTGCCCTAAAATACAAGTAGTCTTACAAAAAAGTCCATTCTATTTTTTGGTGCCCTAGAATCTAATGAAACTAGTATTTTGCCGTTGAAACTAGCATTTGTGTTGCCGAGACTAATTAAACTAGCATCAATCTAATGAACTAACATTTTGTGTTCACTTGTGATGCTGAAACTAATGAAACTAGCATTCGTGTTTGCCGAAACTAATAAAACTAGCATTTTGTTGCTGAAACTAGCATTTTGTTGCTGAAACTAGCTTTAATTGTTGCTGAAACTAGCACTTATGATGCTGAAATCTAATGAAACTAGCATTTTGTCGTTGAAACTAGAAGTTGTGATGCTGACAATAACGCAAATAGCTTTTTGACTTGCCAAAATTAATGAAAGTAGCATTTTTTTTTTTGCCGAAACTGGCATTTTTTTGCTGAAACTAGCACTCATGATGTTGAAACTAATAAAATTAACTTTTTGTTGTTGAAAACTAACAGTTGTGATGTTGAAACTAATGAAACTAGTATTTTTGTTGATGAAACTAGCAATTATGATAGTGAAATTAATGAAAGCAGCATTTTTGTTGATGAAACTAGCAATTATGATGGTGAAATTAATGAAACTAGCATTTTTGTTGATGAAACTAGTATTTGTGTTGTTGAAACTAATAAAACTAACATTTTTGTAGTTGCATTAATAAAACTAACAATGGAGTGATGATGTAACTAGCATTTTTGTTAATGAAACTAGCATCAAACTATTGAAACTAACACTTATAATGTTGAAAACTAATGAAACTAGCATTTTGTTGTTGAAACTAGCAGTTGTGATGCTGAAACTAATGAAACTAGCATTTGTGTTGATGAAACTAGCTTTTTTGTTGCTGAAACCAACTTTATGATGCTCAAATTATTGAAACTAGCATTTATTATGCTGAAAACTAATGAAACTAGCATTTTGCTGTTGAAACTAGCACTTGTGATGCTGAAACTAATGAAACTAGCATTTGTGCTGATGAAACTAACTTTTTGTTGTTGAAAACTAACAGTTGTGATGTTGAAACTAATGAAACTAGTATTTTTGTTGATGAAACTAGCAATTATGATAGTGAAATTAATGAAAGCAACATTTTTGTTGATGAAACTAGCAATTATGATGGTGAAACTAATGAAACTAGCATTTTTGTTGATGAAACTAGTATTTGTGTTGTTGAAACTAATAAAACTAAAATTTTTATAGTTGCATTAATAAAACTAACAATGGAGTGATGATGTAACTAGCATTTTTGTTAATGAAACTAGCATCAAACTATTGAAACTAACACTTATAATGTTGAAAACTAATGAAACTAGCATTTTGTCGTTGAAACTAGCAGTTGTGATGCTGAAACTAATGAAACTAGCATTTGTGTTGATGAAACTAGCTTTTTTGTTGCTGAAACCAACAATTATGATGCTCAAATTATTGAAACTAGCATTTATTATGCTGAAAACTAATGAAACTAGCATTTTGCTGTTGAAACTAGCACTTGTGATGCTGAAACTAATGAAACTAGCATTTGTGCTGATGAAACTAGCTTTTTTGTTGCGGAAACCAACACTTATAATGTTCAAACTATTGAAAATATCATTTTTGTTGTTGAAACTAATGAAATTATTTTTGTATGATGTTGAAACTAGCATTAACATTTAGTTTCATATAGTTTCAGCTAGTTTATGAAACTAGCTTTTTGTCTGAAACTAGTTTATGAAACTAGATTTTATGTGTTGAAACTAATATGAAACTAGCATTTGTGTTGCTGAAACTAGCACACGTGATGCTAACACTAATGAAACTAGCATTTTGTGTTGATGAAACTAGCACTTGTGATGCTGAAACTAGCATTTGCGTTGCCGAAACTAATGAAACTAACATTTATGTTGCTGAAACTAGCATTTTTGTTGCTGAAACTAGCACTTAAGATGCTGAAACTAGCAAATAAACATATTAAATTATATATAATAAATAGTACACACATTTATCACCAAATAAATATATATTTATATATTTTTATGTACATTTAGTAAAGTAATTAAAGTGGAGGGGTTATTTTGTAAATATATCTAAAAAGAACCCTAATATCCAAACCCATTCATACCCTTGCCGTCATTTGAGGGATTTGACTCATTTCATTTTCTCCTCCACGGAAGCGGAACTCTCCAGTTCTTTCCAATTCTCCAATTCTTCTCGAACCACCTCCATCTCTCCACCTCCTTCCTCCGCAATGTATATAACCACCATTCCCCACATTCTCCACCATCATCAAACACGAAACCAAACAAATCACAGAAAGTTGTTTTCGACGCCAAACGATTGATCGGGAGGCGATTCTCCGATCCGTCAGTTCAGGCTGACATGAGGCACTGGCCGTTCAAGGTGATTTCCGGTCCAGGAGAGAAGCCGATGATTCAGGTCCAGTATAAGGGAGAGGTTAAGGAGTTTTACTATATTTGACTCATTTGCTGAATTTTAAATTTTTATTAAAGCTACTGTAGGAGTTGAAGTCAGCGAGCTTTTGGTAATTGTTGTTTCAAGTTGGATGTTTTTGTAATTAGTTTTGTTTATTGATTTATTTGTGTATTTTTCCCTCAAAATAAAACTTTTCCTTAACATTATTCATTCAACACAAATTACTTTTATATGTTCCCTAATAAATACTACTCCATACAACAATGTTATAAGAGCAATCCTTATGGGGCTATGGTCTTAATTGAAGTTAAAAGCCTAAATTAAACGCCAAATGGATTCCGGTGGAGGCTATAAAGGGGCTACTAATTAGTAGCTCATGAAAATGGACTATTAATTAGTAGCATCAATTTAAGCCCAAATATGGGACCCACAAGGAAAAAGCAACTACATTTGGAGGATTAATGTAGGTCTCACACACAAAAAAAACTCAAATTAAGCTCCCGAACCATTGGAGACTTCATTTGGAAGGAGCGTTTTTTTGCTTATATGTTAAAAGCCATCTAATTAAACCTCAACTATAAGGAATAAGGAGTGCTCTAATAATTAGGAATCTGCACTTGATTTAATTTCAAAAATACAATTTTAGTACAACTTTATTTATTTGATGTAATCACTGACATATCTCCTATGTTTTGAATCTCGTCTCGGAGGCCGTCTCGGACGACCTCCTGAGAAGGGTCAACCCGGGTCATCTCAGAGGGATGTCTCGGTCCATTTAATTAATATACCAAATTATATATAATAAATACTATACTGTACATATTACATTGAAAATTAAAACATAAATGTCAATATAAATTATAAACTCATAGAAACCAAAATAAAGTCACTCATAGTATTAGTACATCATTAGAATTTAGAACATTACATGATCCAAAATTTTTTTTTTATTAAAAACCCGGGTTAACCGCCCAAAAACTCAGAAAAATCCCGGGTTAGCGAGATTTTCCGAGTTTTTGTGGTTCCGTCTCAGACATGCGTCCGAGAAGCGGTTAAACCGGGTCAATCCGGGTTGACCCGGCGAGATCGAAAACGTAGCATATCTCGTGATTTGAGAATTATTAATCCATGTGACGGATTACCTCTAACGGTTTGGTTGGTACATGAAACATAACTCGGTGGAAGAGAAATAGAAAACTATCAAAATCACGCAGCTTGCAACAGAGAGCGATTCGACATAACACATAACTTAATTCATCAAGTTACGAGTTTTTAAAATGATTTTGGTGGAGTTTATATAAATTATACTCGCCCAATTCTGGAGTAACTTGTATCTTAAACTTTTATCCTGACGGGGGAGTACAGTACCTATGCATGATTTATTGAAAAAGGGAAAGGCACTTAGAGTCCCTTGTCGGTAGATCAATTTGCTTGACGCATTGTTTTTCTTTGATTGCCTTATATATCGATCGTGTGAATGTATATGTACTGTAGCATTATCTTCTGGACCGGCCATTGTAGAAAATTATTGGTGATACAGTTAAGATTTGGCAGGCAGCCCATGAGTTTTATTCAATCTTCACACTTTGGATATTTTCCACATATAATCGCTTGTCCCTTTTAAATGCAATTTGCAGATGGTACTACATTTATTTATTTGTTTTTGGGGAAGTAACGAAGCCGTATTAATTAATCTATTATTTTTATATATATAAGTACAGATGTTTCAATCGAACTTAGCGCGCGACCACATAGTTTGGAAATATGGAGACCGTATTGAAATGTCTCAGGTGTAGTTTTGTATGTTGGACATTGGAGAACAACAATCATTCTCTTTTGGGAAGGATAATGAAATGACCAATGTCCCTCTCTCTTCTATCATTAGTGTAAAATTCTACTCCCTCCACTTTTAATTATAATTAGTTTTAGTTGTTTTTACACATATTAAGTAAATAAGTAAATGATTGATTTCATTTATTTATTCTTTCACTAATTAATGTTATAAATCTATGTAGCTTTTATTTTGTTTTAATAAGAAAGAGATAGAGATAAAAATGAAATGATACACTTTTAATACTACTAAAAGTAAGGAGGAAGTACATGAAAAAGAGTAAAATAATCTAATAAAATCTAAAACTACTTATATTTAAGGAAAAGTTCAAAATGCTAAAACTAATTATAAATAAAAACGGAGGGAGTAGTTAAAATAAAATGTGGTTTTTGTGAATATAACGAAGTCTATTTCTTCTTCTTGGATATTCAGCACACTCATATGTGAAATTATAAGATGTTGGAGTGGAGTTGGGCTGGTGATACATGGTTCAATATTTGATACAGACATAAGGTGGTTTAGATGTAAAGTGCGATTAGTTTAGGAGTAGAATATGAATAATGTAATACTTGCGTTTAAAAAAAACCAACTTCTTTATGCCAATGTGACGTGAACTTTTAACATTAAGAGTTTCCTATTTCTTTTGATTTTACTATGCACAATTCAATGGTTTCTCTCGCTCCCCGCCCCTTTTGTTTTTCAGATGACATCTGAAACATGCAACAATTATCATTTAAATAGTGAGTTAGTAAATCCTCAAACTCAGCGCTTTTTTGGGATTTATATCTTTTGGGTCGAGCATGTCGCAAATCGCAACTAGTTGCGGTTTAACTTGACTTACGTGGTTTCCAATGTATTACGTAGGCCCCTGGGGTTTACCCAGTGCGCACCCAAAGGGTAGCGACGGCTTCCCGACGCCATTTAAAAAAACAACTATATACGGAAGTTTTTCTTTCATGAATTGAAGAACAATATATACTTCATCCTTTTTTTTTTAATTTGAAGTTTTAGCGCTTTAAATATCTTCATATTAATTGAAGTTTTAGGCTTTGACTTCTATTTGAGTCAAAATTTCAATTATTTCTAGACAAAATATTTATATATAGACATTATTTTAATATTTTTATGCTATTAAATATTCAATTAAATTAGGTACATATGTTAATGATTACAATTTTTAATACAGTACTCCGTATTAGTGAAGTGAAATGGATAAAAATTTCAAATAAATAAAAGAAAAAGAGGAAGTATGTGTTTGGGTTGATTTGATGTGAAAAAGAAAGAAGATAGAATTAAAATTAGAAATGACAAGTTAGAGAAGTGACGTTTCATGAAAGTATCAAAACTAGGTCACATGCGCATGTCCCCACATATTACAATTCTCCCTACTACTTCCTCAATTTCTTTTTACAATAATTACAAATTTAATTTGTGATAATTTTTGAAGTTTCTATTAAATTATTGTAATTTAAATAATATTTTACAAATCGGTGATACTTTTAATTTAAGTATTAATATACTCCTAATTTTAGTATTAATAAGAATAATTTTTTAGAAAAAGATGATATGTTTCTTTCAATCACCAAAATGCAACCACAATCATTTTAATTCCTCCGGAAATTTTAAAGGTTTACACTTTGTTTTTATTGACTTTTTATGTCCGATTTGACCTCAAATTAATCATAATTGATTACGAAAAAATTAATTTTAGAAGTTATATTATACTACAAATATAAGAAGCATACTTTTATATTATAATTTTTAAATTTTTTTTTTTAATGAGTTATTATTTATTTGAGGTCAAACCGGACATTGAAAAGTCAACAAAAATAAAGTGTAAACCTTTAAAGTATTATATTGAAAGGGTAACACACCAAATTGAGATGAGTCTATCCCAAAATCATGGCACAGCTGATGCGCAAGAATATTGGCATCTCTTCTCACGCAAGCAAGTAAAAGTAGTGATATTATATTAATTCAGTGTTTGCAAATGCGTAGAGAAATACTTTTGTGTGATATTGGAGTAGTAAAAAGTAGTTTTTCAGTGTTTTATTTTACAACTTCTCTTGCAACTTCTCCTGAAAAAAGTAGGTAACCACCAGAAGATGAGAAACATGTAAATTGATTCTTCTACCTACTTTTAGCAGTTCGTAATTATATTTAAATTAAAAATAAGTGTTTTAATTGAATTTAGCAAATACTATAGCTTATACTTTTGTGATTTTAAACTAAAATATCAAACACCCATAACTTTTGATTAAAATCAACTTATTTAACATTTAGCAAAAGTTGACCAAAAGTACCTCGTAAAATCATTTGCAAACACTCACTAAATAAGGAGCAAGCAGATTTGATATAAGCATAAATTGCTCCAGCATCAGCTGGTCGAGATTCCTCATTAGCATTCAAGGCCTAATTAATTAATAAACTTAATTAAAATTATTAAATTTTCTCAGACTAATCACACTAACTCACCTATATCTTAATCAGTCAAATACAAATTAAAATATTAAACATTATCACTCTCACTTAACCGCGCTAATTGGCATAATTTCGGTGGCGCTACCTGTGATGCTTGTTTACGATTTGGAAACTTTTTTTTTATTTGATGTTTTGGATATTGACACATGAATAAGGAAATCAATTATTTCCGTGATTGTTACTCTAAACGTCAAAATATGATGGATACCTCACTTCTTTTTTCTAACTATCAGCATTTCTTTTAATCAGTCAAATTGTCAAGGATCACTATTATTAAACTCAGTCTAAAATAAATCTAACACTGGTACGGAAAAAAGGTACTTTGAAATGGGCAACTAACAAAAATACATGATGCGCTATGTTTTTTGCTTTTTTCATCCGTAACCAACATGTAGTGTTATAATCCACTCGTTAATTAACATAATATACACAAGCAGCAAAGTACAATATCTTGATTCCATAATAATAATAATAAAAGTAAAATAAAAAACGACAGCAATGCAAATGCAGACGCAAGCAACATGAAGAATGACATTATAAATAACGGTTGAAAGAGAACACTTCCAGTTGCCGAAAATCAAAATTCATGCATGAAAAAAAAAGCGTCGAATTTTACTCAAACCTCACGGCAATTATGATGATTTTGTTCATGCTTGAGTTGCTTCTGATATCTGGCTAGGCGACTCGCCCCACAGACTAGGCGACTCGCCCGAAATCGACTCCCAGATGAGATTTTGGATTTAACACTCAATTTGCAGTTACCCCTTTTCATTCTTTAGACTTTACTTTGTGTTTTGGGAGCTTTCTCAAGCCCCAATTCTCAGATCTAGACATAGGAGCTTTGTAATTCATTAGAGATTGAAGATTAAACACTTGGATTACATTACTCATTCATCTACGGAGAGGTTTTCAGCGATTCACAAGTGGTGACAGCCTTGTTGGTAATTTGTATCAAAACCCTTTCTTGTATTTGAATTGATGTATTCTATTGATTAATCATATGAATTGATGTTTAGCATTATGTGTATGAGTAGCTAATCTTATTGCGTTGGTGGTACAATGTGGTGAATTGATCATCGTATGTATTGTGATATGCTTGCATGAGGTTTTGATTTGATCTTGCTGTATATTATCTTTAGTTTATCATAGTTGCCAATTACATATCTTCGAATATGAGTATGGATGAGTATTCTCCAACTGGAATCACCTCAATCGGGTCTATATCGAAACGGGAATTGATTTTACAAAATCGTTGCGCAGTGTAGAAAAATCTGCACTCGGGAATTCTATATGCAAGATTGAAGTTAGTATATAAACAATATAAGAACTGAGAATTCTCAACCATGGTATCCACGGATAGATGGTGGCTTGTTGTTGGGGTTGTGCTCAATCCAATCCAAGCTGCCTACGTACCTCCCAAAGAATCAAACCCCGCGTAGTTCACAGGAAGGTGGCGCGGCGGCGGTTCATGGGTAAGAGGGAGAGAGCTTTTTCCTGTCTAACATAGAACAAATAGATTAGTAAACCATAATGAATTTCCAGCTCTCTAATATCCTCTATTTATAGTGTCTATTGGAAGCCTTTAGAAGCCAATAGAATCCTAAAAAGAATAAAAACACTAAAAACTTGTCCCTCAGGTTTTATTAGGAGAAGGAGTCAAGCTCCATACACATGCACACGCACGGCTGGTTATGTGGGCCCACATGTAAGTTGGGATATTTAAATTCAATTTAAATTTTGCACAAGTGCATATATTAATTTAATTAATATATTTTTTTCAATTAACCCATAATTGTATTCTCAAAATACAATTAATATTAATTATGTCACAATCAATTAATTAAACAAGTTAATTATAATTCCTCCTATATAGTACTTTCGACAAGCGGTCCACCGTATAGTGTGACCCATAATGTCTCAATATATTAATCCAGACAAGACTCGTCTCCGTTTTCATGCTTTCTAGATTTTAGTGTATTCTACTATCGTCTTAAACTGGAAATATTTATTATTAAAATCAAAATATTATAAAAATAAATATTGTTATTTTTATTTAGAAATAAATCAAAAGCAAAAACCCTAGTTTAACATATATATATATATATTATATATATAAGCCGTCAGTCTTTCCAATTCCCATCATCATCTATTAGACTATTACCACAGCCGCATCCATCCATCCATAGACTAATCCCTAACAAAAGAAATGCCGTCAAAGAACACGAGACCTCCAACCTGTCGAAAAGGTCGAGGACAAAGTTGAAAAATGTTGAAAAGTTCAGTTCGGTTGGAACTATATATCTAATAGTCTGCTACTGGGTATGAATTAAGTTGACGTTGTCTTATCCCTTTCCAAACTTGTAAGGATTGTATTTATTCCAGTAACTTTTGTTATATGAAACTGGTAAGTAGAGGGCCTTTGTTTATTCCAGTCCATTAACTTTTGCCATCCATGTACCGTTGGTGTTTATTCCGGCAACTTTTCATATCGATTTTAGTAACTTTAATTTTCACTAATATTGAATGCCTCCAAGAACTACTTGGATGGGTGTTCTTATCATCTATTCACATTGTAAGTTTTCATATATCACTGTCACTTTTTTCGTCCCACTGATGATCAATCAATCTTGGTGTTTCATATTTTAAGCTCTACTCGCCACTGTACAATCTGTAAATTAACAGATTATTATATACTGGGCGAGTATAACTCTGGACTCCCCTCTTATTTGTCACTTGCTATTTGTTGATACATTGTCCGTGGATGCATAAGATAATGTGTTTAGTTGTTCGCTCCTGAGTCATAATTAATGTGGTTTGGACATCAACATTAGACCACATGATCATTATAAAGTGTTGGATTATCTCCTTTTTTTCTCTCTGTGATATTAGTTCATTGATTAGATATTGTATTCCGATGATGGTGGTGATCGTATCCAACTTTACTTCAAATAACCTCTCCAAATTTATTATAAAACGTTATGCATGCATGCTGATCGAACGCTCAAACTTGCTCCATACGACGGTTATAGAAACGGCTAATCAGGATACGGGAAACAGTCACGATAACCTTGAAACAGTTAATCAAGACGCAGGCAGCGGAAAGGAGATACCAGAACATGTTGAATTACCTACGGGACCGGAGCAAATCTTGGCAGGTACAGACATTAATCAGATTGTGATTACGCCGCCTGCTGAAAAGGACCAATTAATTGAATCGGCCCCAGCAACGCCTGTTGTTGATAAAACAGGGGCGAACAGGCTTCAAACCAACCAACCTTGGGTCGATGTTATTGCTGGAAATCGAATCCCTGAGCAGGGTATTGCACTGAAATATGTCGCTACGGTAATTGAGAATGGTAAAGTAATTGTTGAAATTGAGGACGAGGATATAACATCGGATTTGAAGTTTTGGGAGGTTGCATTGATTATGTATGTGATGGATGAAGATCTTTCCATGAACGCAGTGAAATCATTCATGAAAACGGTTTGGAATTTCGTAAGCTTACCCGCATTGTATTACAATGATGCTGGGTATTTCCTCATCAGATTTAATTCAAGGAAGGATAGAGATGCAGTGTTAATGAAGGGTCCCTACACGATCTTTGGGCGTGCGATGTTTCTCCGGACATGGGAAAAAAACTTTCGATTGACTGATTCGTTATTGAAATCTATGCCAATGTGGGTAACATTCCCGCAACTACCCAACTATCTGTGGGGAGAGAACAGTTTGAATAAGATTGCGAGTGCTATTGGTACGCCAATAGTTACGGATGAATGTACTGCCCATAAATTACGTGTTTCCTATGCACGCATGATGATTGAGGTGGATATTACTCAACCAGTGAAGGAGACAATTACCGTACGAGATAGACAAGGGAATGAATTTGAGCAGCCTATTGAATACGAATGGAAGCCACTCTTCTGTCAATCATGCTAACGGGCAGGCCACGATTGTGCAAAGAAAAAACAACAACAAGCTGCACGGTCTGGAAATCAGCAAGGGCAACGAAGATGGGTTGCTAAACCTACTGTACCGGCACGGCCACATGTGGATCATCCACGTGCCACATGTCCTCAAGCTGTATCACAGACTCAGCCAAATCAGAATGAAGTGGCACGCTCCAGTAATGGGCAGGCTAGTATACAGGACATTCCGTCGACGTCAACATCGGCACCTATGCCACAAAATTCATCTCTACAGCAAATAAACCAGGAGCCTAGGCCGGTTACTATACTACAGGGACCCCAAAGGGAGGTTACTGCTCCCCGATCAAGTGATGGTGAGTGGACGGAAGTGGTAAGAAGAAGAAGCAAGAGTCCACGTAATAGTCCAACAAAAGTGCATACGCAGATGGATCAAAGTAATTTGGAAACTGGGAATGGATTTGCTCTACTAAGTCAAGGAACTGGACATAGTAGGGTTCCACACCAGGATCCATGTTAGTCTAGAATGTGAGGGGGCTCAATATGGTAGCTAAACATAAGGAGATTCGCTCCCGTCTCTTGGACTTGAATGTTAGTATAGCTACTCTTTTGGAAACAAGGGTAAAGGCATCAAAAGCACAAAAAATTCGGAGAAAGTTGGGGACTCATTGGCAAGTTTTTGACAATTATAGTGCCCACGACAATGGACGTATATGGGTTTTATGGGATAATCAACGTGTTCGGGTTCAGAGCCTCCAATGCTCTGATCAATATATACACTGTCAAGTGTGGGATATGAATGGTGTCAATAGAGGCTTTATTACCTTTATTTATGCTAGGAATCAGTTGGAACATCGGAGGACTTTATGGAATGATTTGCAACATCTAGCCACTAGTATTCAAGCGGCGTGGATGTGTATCGGTGACTTCAATAACGTTTTGGGTTTAAATGATAGAGAAGGGGGTAATGCGGTTCACCTGAGTGAATATACTGATTTACTTGCGATGATGACTTTTATTAGTTTGTCGGAGGTTGATACCAATGGGGTTCACCTCACATGGTCTAATCATCATTAAAACGGTGTCATATATTCTAGAATTGATCGCGCCATTGCTAATATGGATTGGTTTCAATTAAATATGAATGTGCGCATTGATGTCCTTGCGCCTGGGGTGTTTGATCACTGTCCGCTCCTAATCAGACACATGTTACCACAGAACATTCGTAGCAAAGCCTTCCGTTTTATGAATTGCCTGGTGGATTAGGCCGATTTCCATCGTTCTGTCCAAGCTGGTTGGCAGATTACTAGCTATGGAAGTAAACAAAAGCAAGTGTGGTTTAAATTGAAGAATTTGCAGCGCATATTGAGGGGAATGAACAGGAGATTTATCGGGATACCTATTAAAATCCAAGCCGCATGGTAGCTGTTGAGTTCGATTCAACAATAGTCGATTATACCTAATCACAAAAGCTCACAACACAACTAAACCACCAAGAACCAGCTGCACCAATCAAACACACACCCAAGCAACCAAAACAGAAAACAGAGCAAGAACGATAAGCAAGAAAGACACAAGAGTTTAACGTGGTTCGGTTGTAAATAACCTACGTCCACGGAGATCACCAGCTTCCACTATATTATATCAATCCCAATTACAAGTCCCTAACAGTATGCAAGAAACAAGAACAAATCTGTCTCTCAAAGCTAGAATCTATAATCTATATAATATCACCCTTCGAAGTAGTCGAACCGGGTTCAAGCTGTGTTGTTATATTCTTGAGCATGCAACAATCACCCATTTATATAGCCTTCAATTTGCAGCTATACCTAAAGGAATTCGAATAGGAATTGAAATCAAATAGGAATTGATTTCCTAATGGAGACAATTACCTTTTCCTGATTGCATTCGGAAACAGTTGTTGAGATAACACCTCACAAATCTCCACCTTTAGCTCAACACCAACGACCTCTGTATCCCTGAAGTTAGGACACACCCCCTTTGCATCTCTAAGGTTAAGACACGTCCCCATGTACCTCTAAGGTTAAGATACGCCCCCATATGCACCTCTAAGGTTAAGATGCCTCCCCGTTCCCATCCCTGCGGTTAGGATGAACCCCTTCTTGTTTTGACACCCACAAGTTCCAGGCAAAACCTGAACTTTGGTCCTGGAAGCGCCTTAGTCATAGCATCTGAAGCATTCAAAGATGTATGAATCTTCTTTATCTTCACAACTCCCTTGGCAATGATATCTCTGATGAAGAAAAACCTTACATCAATGTGTTTTGTCCTTTCATGATACACATGATGCTTATTCAACATAATAGCACTTTGATTGTCAGATTGAATATTCACATGATCCTGTTGGATACCCAACTCATTCAATAATCCACCCAACCAGATAGCTTCCTTAACTCCTTCAGTGATAGCCATGAACTCCGCCTCTGTTGTAGATAATGCAAACACAGACTGCTGACTTGTTTTCCAACTAACTGTCGTGCCAAACAAAGTAAACACATACCCTGTGATAGACTTTCTTCCATTCAAGTTCCCTGCAAAATCTGCATCAACATATCCAACCAATGGATTCTGCAAGTCATTGCTTTTCTTGAACCTCAGTCCCATCATCCTTGTGCCACTTAAGTATCTGAGAACATCCTTCACAACATCCCAATGCCTTCTCCCAGGATTCCCCATGTATCTGCTGATAACACTCATAGCATATGCAAGATCTGGTCTGCAGCAAATCATAGTATACATAATACTTCCAACTGCACTTGCATAAGGTACTATAGACATAATCCTTGCTTTAGCATCATCCTTAGGACATTGTTCCTCAGATAACTTCACCCCAGGTGCAATAGGAGTAACCACACTACTGCAATTTGACATATTGAACTTGGCTAGAACCTTCATGAGATAACTAGGCTGAGATAGAAACAGATTCTTCTCCTTCTTGTCCCTAGTGATATCTATCCCAAGAATTCTACTTGCATCCCCAAGATCCTTCATCTCAAATTCTTCCCGCAATTTCCCTTTAAGTGTTTCAATCTCCTCCATTGACATGCTAGTAATCAACATATCATCCACATACAAGATCCTTCCATCTGCACTCTCCTGAAACTCATCATCCAGAGCTTCATATTCAGTACCTGAGTATTCTGGGACCTGATTATAAACCTGTTGTTCTGGAGTTCCGGTCAGGGTTGCCTCAACCCCTTGTCCAACACCTAGTGTATCAACCTGCTCCATAGCCCAAACAACTTCTGCTGGTGTTATATCAGTTTCATCCTCATACTCCACCTCAACTGAAATTCCCTGTGCATATCCTTGATCTCTTGTATGCTGATAATTTGAAGTTTCACCAACTTCCTCAACAAGTCGATCATCACCATTTGATTCTGAGCTACTACTAGACTCCTCATTCACTGGTAATATAGGCTCAGCATCCGCAACATCATCCTCCACTGTGGGCTCCACCTGAGAGTGAACTCTCTCATCTTCTAACTCAATTCTGGTATTTTCTGCAGAGTCGAGGTTGAGTGCGGGGTTGGGTGAACCCCCTCTGTCAACACCTGCCTTCTTGTCCTTCAGAGGTAACACATCTTCATTAAACTGGATATCCCTGCTTATAATACACTTTTCCTTTCCAGGTTCTATGCACCAAAGCTTATATCCTTTAACCCTCTTTGGGTAACCAATAAAGATACACCTCAATGCTCTAGCTTCAAACTTATCTTGCTTGATATGTGCTAAAGCCAAGCAACCAAACACCTTGAGTTTTGAATAGTCCCCAGTTGTTCCAGTCCACACTTGATCCGGCGTCTTAAACTCCAAAGACACAGCTGGACTCTTATTGATAAGTATTGCTGCTGTAACCATAGCTTCTCCCCAGAAACCTTTGCTTACCCCAGAACTCAGTAACATACACCTAACTCTCTCCAATAGAGTTCTATTCATTCTTTCCGCAACTTCATTCTGCTGTGGTGTACCTGCAACTGTTCTGTGTCTAGTAATACCTTTCTCTTTACAGAAATTAGTAAACTCAGTAGATAAGAACTCCAATCCATTATCGGTCCTGAGATACTTCAATGATCTTCCAGATTGATTCTCTACCTCAGCTAACCATTCCTTGAACTGATTAAATGCTTGATCCTTAGACTTCAGAATATAAACCCAGACCTTCCTTGAATAATCATCTATGAATGAGAGGAAATATTTACCTCCACCTTGAGTGAGTGTCCTGGATGGTCCCCATAAATCTGAATGCACATAATCCAAGTTAGCTTTAGTAGTATGCTTCCCTGTGTTGAAACTGGTCTTGTGCGCCTTCCCCATCACACATGTCTCACAGAATGGTAACTTAGTGAACTTGTCTCCTCCAAGTAATCCCTGCTTGGTAAGTTCCTTCAATCCTTTCTCTCCAAGATGGCCAAGCCTCTTGTGCCATAGATATGTGCTGTCATTCCCATGAACTGCTGCACTTTCTCCAGCTACTGTGTTACCAGATAAATAGTATAGACCATTCTTCTTAACACCTTCCAGCAAGGTTGTCTGAGGTGTTGACCCAACACCCCCTGAACCCCGTGCATAACCCGCAAAACACCATGACTACAGCTCCATGAATATCCCATAGCATCAAATTGACCAAGTGAAATCAGATTCCTCCTCAAATCAGGTATGTACCTTACACCAGTTAACAATCTAACAGTTCCATCATGCAACTTCAATTTAACATCACCAATGCCTTTGACCATGCATGACTGATTGTTCCCCAAAAGTACAGATCCACCTTTCCCATATTTGAAGTTTGTAAACCATTCTTTAAATGGACTCATATGAAAAGAGCACCCAGAATCAAGTATCCAGGATAAGTCTATATTAGAAGTAGAGACCGTAAGTACCTCTGAGATGTCAAAAGATTGTGTAGCTTGTGCTATGTCAACTGTTCCTGCCTCTCCCCCAGATTGCTTTGGCTTCCTGTTGTTCCACACAGGACAATCCTTCTTGAGATGTCCCTTATTGTGACAGTGGTAGCACCTCCTATTCTCCACAGAATCTGATGACCTCTTACTCTCTTGCTTCTTATATTTCTCCTTTGGTAATCTTTCCCTTGAAGAACCCTTCTTGGAACCATGGTACTTTATAGCAAGACTCTCAGCCGAATGTCCACCTTCCTGCAGATTCTTCTGCTTATGGAACTCCCTAGTCTTCAATGATTCCCGTACCAAATCCAAAGTTACTTCAACATTACCAAACATCAACGAATCTCTAAAGTTCTCATAGGAGTTGGGAAGGGAGTTGAGCAACACCATAGCTTTGTCTGCGTCTGTAGTCTTATCACCAACATTCTCCAAGTGTGTTGTGATCTTGTCAAACTCTGCTAACTGCTCCAGAATCGGCCTACCTTCATCCATCCTAAAACCAAGAAACTTCTGCTTGAGATACATCATCTGGGCTGATGATTTTCCCATATAAACTTTTTCAAGTTTATCCCAGATTTCTTTTGCATCAGTACACTTAACAACCTCCCTCAATGCTTCGTCGCTCAATGAGTGAATCAGTGTATTGAATGCCTTCTTCTTGATTTCCTTCTTCTTTGCATCGTCTTTAATATCCTTAAGACCTTCATCCCCCAACAGAGCATCGTCAGCTCCATAATCCGACAACAAGGCCTTAACCCTCAGTTTCCACAGGCTGAAATCTGTGTGCTTCGTCAGCTTCTCAATCTCGACTTTAGTTGACGACATTGCTTATATCAAGCTTTGGATTCTCCCGGTAAATTCCTTCGACCCTTCTTCCCACAGACGGCGCCAATTGTTGAGTTCGATTCAACAATAGTCGATTATACCTAATCACAAAAGCTCACAACACAACTAAACCACCAAGAACTAGCTGCACCAATCAAACACACACCCAAGCAACCAAAACAGAAAACAGAGCAAGAACGATAAGCAAGAAAGACACAAGAGTTTAACGTGGTTCGGTTGTAAATAACCTACGTCCACGGAGATTACCAGCTTCCACTATATTATATCAATCCCAATTACAAGTCCCTAACAGTATGCAAGAAACAAGAACAAATCTGTCTCTCAAAGCTAGAATCTATAATCTATATAATATCACCCTTCGAAGTAGTCGAACCGGATCTTCAAGCTGTGTTGTTATATTCTTGAGCATGCAACAATCACCCCTTTATATAGCCTTCAATTTGCAGCTATACCTAAAGGAATTCGAATAGGAATTGAAATCAAATAGGAATTGATTTCCTAATGGAGACAATTACCTTTTCCTGATTGCATTCGGAAACAGTTGTTGAGATAACACCTCACAGTAGCAACTCGAAGCTACACAGGAATTGCTTCGTCATGATAAGTATAATGCGCAACTTATTGCACAGATGAAGACTGGGATCCAGGAACTTGCTAAATGGCATAAGATTGAGGAAACGATTATGCAACAGAAATCGAAGCATAGGATAATTATGATGATTACTTCAAAAAAAAGAAAAAAAAATAGTAAAAAATGCCTATTATTAGTATAGGATAATTATGACAACATAGCTAAAACGACACTTATTTATTACATAGTTGAAAATCTAAAAGGACACATATTAAAAAAGGGAGAGAGTGTTTTTAGTCAATAAGTTAGGGTTAAGACTTATTTTCTAGAATATTTTCCTACGCGGGCTTAGTCTATTAGTTAGTCAGTACGGTCCGTAACTTTACTTGTTTAACAAGTTTGCTACCTCATTAAATACTCGGTATTTTTCATTACTTTAATACAAGCTTTATTACGTCAAAGATGGTTCTCTTTCTAAAACTGTATTATACTTGCGGTAGGGTAGTAACTGAGATTACACCGAGGAGGGCCCGGGAAGATAGCTGCACGCGACTAGGAGGGCTGCGCATTGGGTGGTTTGTCCGTCTTAATGCCGCCGAGGTATTAGGAGATTATCCGAGATCTCTTATCTCAACCCACGCTAAGTTTATCTAAATTTTAGTGGTTAATTCGTGCTTTTCTATCCGTTTATGCTTATGTTGTGAATATGAGTTGGTTTATATGAATATTTTAATTAATTAGCAAATCCTTATGATAATTGAATTAGGTATTCATCCAAATATTATATTGAATATAAATGAAATACGATGTCGAAAGGACACTCTCTATACTTGCAAAAAGAACCCTTACAAAGTATGCAATACGTCCGAAGTCCGAACCACTCAGGACACGCACGCACAACTCATAAAGATTACAATAGTCAACAGCATCACAAATTCACAACTACACATTGCTTTGTATTTTTAACGTGCAATTTAGTATCACTAAAATGCATTCATGTTGACAATGACAAGATGTAAAGAATCCGATCTTAACCAAATCATTATGATCAACTTAAGATTAATCACGCCCCATGTATTTTACGAATGAACGAAGTATTTTTACCGTTTAAAAAAAATCACGCCCCATGTAAGCCTTCGTGTAAATTAGAGAAAGAAAAACCAATAAATTCTATGCTTGTCTTACAATGTGAGCAATTGAATTTATCATATTAACTAGTGTGCCCTTTTAACCAATTGAGTAACCCATGTAGGTGTTTCTATTTATAGTTTTATCCAACATTTTTTTTATGTAATCTAAAATTAATTTGTGTGTATAGTTTCAAAGTCGTCAATTTTGAAAAGTTAAATGTGGGAATAAGGGAGTATATAGGGATACAAATAAATCACATGCAACTAGTACTACGAGTTGTTGAATTGAAGTAGTAATTGATAGTTGGGTTTTTTTTTTTTTTTTTTTTTTATGAAATGGCTAAAAGAAATTTATGATACAGATTGATGGCCGGTGGGGATCGGAAGCAATCGATGATTTGATGTATGAATGTTTGTAGTTTGAGGCTGCAAATTAAACACTAGTAGCTTGATCATATAATGCCTTGGCTTCTTCGTATCGATCGTACTCGTACAATTAATTACCAGACAAATATGGAGCTGTTCACAAACAAAGCGATCTAGAGTCGTCTCCCCACCTTACTAGACATGTCCATGGAGTATTTGTTATATACTGTAGTACGTTTGTTATAAATATTTCCATTTTCATTACAAGTCTCAAACACTGTCGGTAGCATATGTAGTATTGTAGTGTAACGTGTAATGTAACATTAATTGAATTTGTTACACGTAGGTGCCTCAATTGTAATGCATGTCAGTGCATTATTTATTCCCTCATCCAGTAAAATGTTTCCAATTTAATTTTGTTTGTTGACCATTTTCTAGTCACGAATTACTTCAAAATCATTATAGTTTTACGATATAATTTTAGCTTTGTAAATTACATTTCCACCATGATTTAAAATTAATATGAAATCAAACATCGCGAAAAACAGTCAACAAAATTCTAAATAAGAAGTTTTTAGTGAGATAGAAAAAGTATAACATGCGTTTAAAATAAACAAACAAAAACGTTAAACATGTTAAATGCCAAAACAATGATTTGGTTGACCGAATTTTAATTTTAATTTTTGGTCTGCCTGTATTTTGATTTTTCTTTTAAGATGAAAACCAGTATTTCTTCATATAAAAAAGAAAGTATTATGATTCACTACACTTCATCTTTATTTTTCATAAGTTACAAATCAGATGACTACTTTATAGATTAACTTTTCAAATGAACTATTATTATTATGTTATGTCATGTGATTGAATTTATCAACCCTTTATAATAATCGAAATATTCTAATGGTCAAATAACATACAATCACATAAAATTTTGGAACTTCTTTCTTTTTCTACAAATTATGTATAGTTATATTGCGAAATAATATTTTTCCTCTGCCTCATCGGACCCATTTATTTCTTTACGCTTCATCTTTTGTCCACTTTCTTCTTCTTCTTAGACTATGTTCTCTTCGGTTTGAAAACTCATTATTTTCAGTTCAGTTCGTTAAATTCTGTTCAGTTTCATTCACTTCAGTTCAATTATGTTCAGTTCAGACTTGCTTAATTATATTTTCTACTACAAATAAATTCAGTTCAATTCTCTTCAACTTCTTTCAGTTCAATTCAGATGAAAATAACAGTTGTTTATTATTATTATTATGAACTAGACTTTTATTAATCACGCAAAATTGGAAAGGAGTCAGGAGACAAGCTGTGCTCCCACCCCTTTTTGAATACAAAAGCTAAGTTTAGAAAAAAGGAAAACACCACTCCTAACATCATTGGAATGGCTAACACACACGCGCTTAAGGCGCGAAAAAGTCGCCAAGGCCTCCTCATCGAGCTCCCCAAAAGTGGAGAAGGCAAACGGGATGAATGAGTAGTCGTGCTCTGCACACTTAGAAGAATACTTGCTCTTCTTCTTCTGAACGGCAGACTGCAAAACAGCTCCAGGAACCCAAGAATCCAAACCTCCACCAGCAAAAGGAGAGACACCCGTAACATCCAAGCAAGCGTCTCTCCTTATTATTATTATTATTATTATTATTATTATGCTAATTTTATTATTACGTAAAGTTAGACGTGAATCTAGCAACAAATAATAATAATAATAATAATAATTATTATTATTTTTATGAAACGAATAAAAACACAATTAAAAAAAAAAAAGGAGGAGGAGCACGCACAATGATTGGAACGGAATTACAAGGCATAAACCCTAAACAGTCTAAACTCTAAACCTCTAAACATAGCGAATACTAGCTCAACCACCACACAATAGCCAATAGAAATAGCTAAATTACAAGAAAACAATGAGCCCCTCTTAACCTAAAACTTCAAACTCAACAGGAGACAAGCTTTAAGTACTTCATTTCATCATGCTAGCTTGGGTTATTTGGAGGATTAGAAATGAAAAGATTTTCCAGAATATAGATTTTGACCTCTATAAAGCAAAATTAAGATTTTGCAATCTTCTAAGAGACCAAGAAAGTACTTATATAGAAAATAAGGCCACCATAACCAAACCAATCACTTGCCGCTGGAATCCTCCGGCCGGATTTTATTGCCTGAACATAGATGGCTCGTCTGATCCTACAAAGGGGTTAGCGGGAGCCGGTGCACTGATACGCAATAGCTACTTAAATGTTTTGACAGGGGGAAGGCAGCCGGAGTGCATCAAAACGCACTACTTCAAGACGCATTGAGGGAGTTGAGACAACTGGAAGAAGTCAAGATGGAGTTTTTGTTTAGAGAATGCAATGGAGCAGCTGATTTACTTGCCAACGAAGTAAGAAAAAAGACTTTTGGAAGACCAACACAATTGGAGAATGTTTCCAATAATTTTGTTTGGGATATGTCCCCATCTTGGCTTTGTAATATTTTATCTTCAGACATATCTGCTACTTATATCAGGAGTGTAACTGAAACTATTTCATCTTAATATTAATGAATTGTCAACTTTCGAGAAAAAAGGAGACAAGCTTTGCTTCCAAGCTAATAACACAAGGATAACTTCCCGCTTCCAACACTTCCACACATTAACACATAATATAATAACACTCGTAAAAAAATCATGGAAAAAGCAAACATAGATTATTCATTCGGATGGATGGAGTACGAAACTAGAAATTCCATGTCCTGAAGAGTGAAACACACATACACACACACAGGGAGGATTAGGAATTTCGGATATGCTGTAGCATATAAAACATTAATGAAGGTGAAACATGAGTTCAAGGTAGTTAACTATAGACTTGATGTCCAAGAATTCCGAATAGTCCCATTGTACTGTAAAATGCGTCCTTCATGGGTCCGATAATAAGACTCATTGCACATGTTGAAAGTTTACCAACTAGCCTCAACTAATAATGCCTGTGTCACATGAATTCCTGTATGCTCTTTTGAACTCTTCCGGTATGCTCTTTCGTTCTACAATGCCATACAATACAAGTACTTTATCTCAGCTGGAAATCTTAATGCTCCAATAATTGTTTAAACAGGAGTACAAAAAATCATGTTAATGTTGCTTGTTTTGATACATAAGTAGTAAAGTACTAGTAGAAAGACACGCTTGTTCTACCTGTGATCTAAACACAACTTGATCCAGGATGGTCCACATTGCACGATGCACACATATATGGATTGAATATACAAGTTGTTTAGGCTCAAGATTGTGATGAAACTGGTAATTCGAACACAGAGGATGATAAATACTCTGGTTGCAGGTAACACATACTGACATAATGCCATAATCATATGATGGTACGTTATCCTGGTACGAAAGTATCATACGGCAACCCAAATACAACTACATTGCTTCGGCTTACCCTCGTGACCACTGACGATAGGATAACATACATGCCATAACTGTTGATGGGATAGTGCCAGGGATGATATCTAAAAATCTAATCACAAGAGCCCCAAATGAATGCAATCAGTTTTGCTTTAAATTATCAAAAATGAAAAATATAAATAAATGAAGAATGCTGTCAGTTCCCAACACCTTCACTTTCAATCTCTTTGGATATTTATACAATATATACAACAATAACTCTGATTTGCTATGTGATATATATTACTCATGTGGCTCTGAGTGCTGAAAGTTACTCAAGTTGATAATAAAGAAAAATAGCTCAGTTTGTGCGTCAAGGAAAAAAAGAATGAGAAACATAACATACCTCTGAACTGTTAAATCGAGAAAACACAATTGAGTAACAAGTTTCTCCAGCAATAAAGCTTCCAAGAAACCACTCTTTCATCATGTCCTGCTAATAATATCTAACACCAACTGGTTTACATAAGCTGAAGCATGTCCACTATGATAGGTAACAAACTGTAGTTGACCTATATCAAATTCCCTCAATGTTTTTTTGGCAAGGTGATATTGGCTTGAACCTCGAAGTGAACACATAAATTTTCTACAGTGGTTCGGTAAGGTATAGACCAAAAGGAGAAGCTAATTAATATGGAACAGGAAGAAGATCATACTAGGTGAAACATAAAAAGGAAGATGACTCGATTCTTATGGGCATAGTAAAATCTTCCTTATTATTTGTAGATGCTATAATTATGAATACATCGAGGATACATTCGTCATTTTGTTTTCCTGGTATATACTGAACAGCTACAGCTAGAGTGACATGAAGAATCTGACAGAACTGGTTGTTGAAGCCTTAGAGCTGGTCATATTACATGCATAACTATTGAACGTGACTATTGTACAGGTAATTGTGTTAGTTTGTAATTTTCAAGGTCATCCGTGGCATTTATAAACAGAGAAGACTGTAGAAAATAAGAGGTATGAAGGCATTGTCAAGCTGAGCTGTGTAAGCCTCCAACAAACCACTTGTTGTAACTGCCAAAATCAAAGAAAACCAATGCTGCAAGCACACAGAATTGGCAAAAGTTAATGTCAGAATAACAGACAAGATCGTGACAAGCACATGAGTAAGTTACCCCAACAAGATAAAGGAAAAGTAAGTGGGATGAAAAGACAGGAAAGAGATACCATAGTGAAAATGTATCCAGTTGCGGCTAGAAGTGGGAGAAGGGCTAAGCATGCCGCGAGAACAGAGGTAATTCCAGCAGCAGTGCCTTCAATCGTTTTCTCTGGAAAATAGAGTAAATAAATCCAGTTAGACAGAGAATAAGGACTGGAGGTTAATAAAATTCAAGGAGAAGGGTAAAAGCACGTACTGCCAGTTTTGCTCCATCGAAGTACTCCATACTTGTGGCCGACCATAGATGCCTGAAGTGGACATATAACACAATTGATTAACAGAAACATATGGTGATTAGCATTCTGAAAAAGGTATGCCTTAATAGACAGTCTAGAAGAAGCTAGTCCAAAAAAGAACTCATAGTTCAAAAATGTCATAGAGACGTATAAAGTATAAACAACATCTTCCATTCCTGCAACTAGAATCCCTTCCATTTTCAGATAAAATTTTAGCTTTCAGCGCGGATTAGCCAAAAGAACAAATAGAGTACTACAATAGGATGTGATACATAAATGTGATGAAATTTTAAATTGTTTCACCACGAATGCGGTGTTCATTTTAAAAAGAGCTTTCTGACTAGACGTTTTATATTTCTAAGTTGGAAGAACCATGATCTAGTTTGTAATATGCTCAAGTCCATATTCTCATGTTCCTAGGTTGTGTTGCAATGCCTTCTGAAGTTAAAAGAAAATATCTTTGTAGACAATTCAGGAAATAGCAGAATATACTCACATATTTATATACTAGGCTACGTTATGTAGTCAACACAGGAAAAGTTTAAGCATACCAATTAAACAGTAACCACTAGTAAAGAAGTGAAATATTGCATCTTGAGGTGAAGTGTGATTAACACATGCAGGAGTACAAACAAATGATTTACCATTGTGTCTCCAATACCAAGACTCAAAATTCCAGCAAAGGGGGCCAGTGGCCGATCACTAAAACCAGAAGACAGCCAGATAGGTAGTGCACATCCTAATAGAAGTGAGAAGTGGCTGAACAGACATGAAAATTTGATTATAGTCCGTGAGAACCAAGTATTTTACGAAGATATACTGTTAGGATTTACACACCTGACAATTAAAAGATCAGAATCACGATGGTCCGTAAAAGCATTCATGAATTGGTGAACCAGCGGACCTAATGGCCAAATCTTCCATATCTGCCCAATAAAAGCATGAACTCTTTATTGTAAAAAATATATGTTGGAAACCACATCTGGGGCAGAGATAAACATGAAGATATTGGTATGATTATATGGTTGGGGGGGGGGGGGGGGGGGATATTATATCTCTTTCCTTTTTCATTACTTCTCTTTGTAACCCAACTGAGCTGGGGGCATCTAACTGTAAAAGTGACAAACTGCAGAAAATTACTACCATATGCTACTAGTTTGACTAATCTATTAGAATCTAAATCATCAAGTGAGGCTTCCAAGGTAAAATAATTATATACCTGTTCGGTTTATGTTTCAATATATTTTTCAAGCTGATGGTAGCAGAAGATAAAGAAATGTAAAAAGAAACATGCAATTTTATTATAATGATATAGGAAGAGGAATAAAAGAAAGATAGCTTAACAAGGACTTACTCGGATGATCTCCAACAGGAGGAAAACTGCCAAAGCTGCCCCAAATGCCAGATTGAGGAACCTTGGCTGAGTAATAGCGAAAAACATTAGCAATCAACTATACAAAACTGGATGATGTTGCAAAGTTAAAACCATTTCAACCTCAATATACCTGAAATACAAGGGCAGGAACAAATATTGAGACAGCCATGAGATGGTAGTATTTGCGAAGAAGTATCCTTTCAGTCTTACTGCCCTTGGATATGCTATAAAATCGTCTAATAGAGAAAAATATCACAACCAACCAATAGGTGCACAGCGACAATCGCTTGAGTGGGTCCGAGAAAACAAACTGAAATATCCTGATAAAAAGACATAAACAGCACACAATTTCATTCTCAAAATAATATAGAATTAACAAACAAGTGTCACTAGCTTACTCGACTAAAGTACCATGTGTTCTATATGTGGATAACATAAATCTAGTATCAATTATCCATTTATCAAATATAAGCACATATAGGATAAAGTATAGAAAGCTGATATCATTCTCAGTAATCAAAGCATGTCACCCAAACTTTCTACTCCTGGTTTAAATTCACAAAAGGTTCAAAAGAGCTCATATCATGTTCCCAAATAGTGATTTATCAAGAAGATTGTCCAGCTCAGAGAGAGAAAGAGAATAGGAGAACCTTATGCATAGGTATTAAACATTTAATGCCATTCAAAGATCATTGCTGTAATGACCCTGGCCCCTTCCAGACCGGAGTTGGTTACAGATAACTGCTCTCCAGGTGACATACAGGCCCCACATTCCAACAAATGCACTTCCAGTGCACTTTCTTCTCACTAATGTGCATGCAGGGAAACTACTCAAGAGGCCACTCACTACGATAATACTACTCATCATCAAGATCACTTATCTACAGATTCTGATGAATGAAGGCACAAAAGGAAAGGTGCACATTGTTGGATTAGATTTATAAATTCTGTTAAGTACTTGTCACACTACAGGGTATACCAATTGCAAATTCTCTTCCTAAAACATTTGCTTTCACAATTCAGGTGAACTGATTTTCCAGTGGCAAAAATAAGCAAATGTAGACCTGGATTCCACATACATTAAGTAACATGTACCTTGGTCAATATGCCATCAACAGCTCAAGGTGACAGACAGAGAAAATTATTATACCATAACCAACATGTTTTTTTTAAATTCTGTTTTTCTTTCTTCCTTTTTTTTTAATTTATATTTATTTATTTATAGTAGAAAAGCTGAATATTCAATATAAGAGCTCATTTATATAAGACTCCATCTGATCTCAAGGGAAGCTTTATGATGAAATTGACTATAATATCTAGCTATGTGTATACTACCCATATATAGTAGAGCATGCAATTCTAACTGCCTTCAACTCCCACATTATACAATATGAAGAAAGAAAAATAATGTAGTTTGAGACAGCATTACCATAAGAATGGGTGTGTCTGGAAGGGGTGCACAAGTTGCATCCATGATGGAATAACTGTGAGCAACATCACTCCGAATGAAGCATAGAACAAAAAGGATCGTCTTTTCTCTTGGTTTCCCATAAATCCACGGTTACTCACGCCGAAAAAGTAATCAAACATTCTTAGAACAAATTTATAGACCAACGGAAAGAGGAGGAGGCCAAAAATCACTCCCTGCATAAAAGAGGAGAAGAAGTTTTCAGGAAAATGCCAATTTGTCGTTGCTTCAGAGTGCAAGGATATTTTCACTCTTGAAATTTATTGCACTTACCTGGATAATTGTGCTTATTTCACTTCTCTTTATTCCATTCTGTATAAAATGTGCCTTGGAGGAGGTAAAATAACCAGGGATCTGTTTGGTGACAGAACGTTTTTAGCCAAAAGTAAATAACCATTCCACTGAGCTACTCGAAGATATATGGAAGATAGACTAACTTTAGTTGCAGTATGTGTCAACATGTCCCCAAAATAAACTACAAGGCCAGTAGTCACCAGCAGTGACTCCCCTGTAAAGTTAACATTGTAAACGTTTCAAGTAGGGAACAACAACATGAACCATACTCCTTTCTCACACCCGAAATTGCAAATCTGCTAATGTCAGAATGTTTTCTAGAGAATGATTGAAAATGATGAAAAAATGTTTTTCACCTCAACAAGTTTAAATTATTACTACCTTATTCATTATTCTCACAGGGAAGTAGTAACCAAATAGTTTTAGAGTTTTTTCTAATCAATTTTTCAAGTAAGCTTTGCTAGGAGCAAACATGCAGTTTCAGATGGGATCGAGGGAGTAGTGAGGTAATTACAACACAGGAGCCCCACTAAAACTTTTCTGATTACTCCAAAGTGGCAAAACATGATAGGTTCATACAACTAATAGAATTTATTGCCAATAGTTGTCTGAGACATTATTTACGGGCATTTTAACAACACAAAAATTTGGTGTCAAGGTACTATTATAACAGCTAAACTTCATTCCCCTTAAAACTCCAATCCAACTAGTAACAGGTATAAATCGGAAAGCAACTTACCAATCGAAGCACATGCAGGAAACATGTGAAGAATCTTTTTGATAAGTTGAACAGATGATAACCCATGACAGAGCACCCATAATAACATCAATGCCACATGCCAAACTGCATGACCAGCAACATAAAGGTCAGGCATAACACATCTAGTGACTGTCTCAATAATCAGGTATTGCATCATTAAAAAAGTACCTAATCAAATCCAAACACGGATCTAAATGAACAAGGAGACTTTCACTAACCAGCAGATGATATCCCAGAAAATGAAACTAGGCCACATACTACTAGCAAGGTCGTGAAAACAAAGCTAGATTTCGCATTCAGGGTGAAGACAGAACAGGTTTGACTAGCGCCCTTGGCCTGATGACGACAAATGATGCATAGGAAAACAAGCACCGAGAAGCAACTAGCAATTGCTGCCCAATATTGCAAGTTCAGATATTCACGCTCTGCAGAACACAAAACAAGATATAACTAACAGTGATACATTACTGAAGAACAAGCTAAAGAAATCTGCACTAAAACTGAAAACACCTTTCTAAGTCAAAATTTCCTCAAAAACAACTACAAAATGTGTATAGCTAAACATTTAGATCATCTGCATCTAATTCCAACTCATGGCTAAGAGCTACGAATACTACCGTGGACCTCAACTTGGCCCAATATTACTCCTCTGAGACTCTGTATCAGCCTAGAAAGCATAAGGCCAGGCACGGTCACCGCACCAAGCAGAATTCCAGTCGAAGCTCCAGGCCTAATCAAATCCAAAGCCACCACCACCAATCAGCAAAAACACAGTAAAATTCAAATCAAATAAATTCCAAAAACTGAAAAACACAATGAAATGGTCCAAAACCTGGTGGCGAAGGATGCAGCTAGGGGATTAGAAGCATCATCTGCAGAGATCTCAACGGCGAGAGCAAAAACGGATAGGAGCGTAACGGCCAAGGCTTGAGGGAGGAAGGCGATAGGAGTCGAGTAGAGGATTTGGGCAACGTAGAGCAATACCACCGCTCTCTCGCCGTTAAGCTGGCGCAGCAACGGCGACAGAGCCATGGCGGACACCGTGTAATCGGAATGTGGTTAGGTTTTACAGAAATTTCTGGTCGATTAGTGAAATGGAAATTGGAGAGATCGAGTTTGTGATGGATTTGAGGTGAAATTGGGGAAACAACAATTGGGGGTTTGGAGGGATTTCTGTTGGGGTTTGGCGCGTTCTGATGACCATCTGTGGCGTTTTTTATACGGTGAGATGAACAAGGCAGCTGAACTGCCGTTGAATTCAATTGAAGCTGTGTGCCAGTTGACCAAAGTTATCGAGGAAAAGTCTATTGCACACCGGGGCGCTCTAAAGTACTAGTTCGCCAGATTAATAAACTCCTAGAACTCCTACATTTACTATGATGGTGTTTTTTTTTTTTTTTAAGATGATTATGATGTTAAAATATATCCCTATAACTTATAATTATTTTAGGGTGGATTAATGGCTTGATCTAAGAGATGTTAGTTAGCGACACTCTATGGGCGACTAACATGAAGAGAACAAGGAAAGGCAATGTCACTGTAGGGGCCACCTTGGTGCCGAGAGAGCGAAGGTGAAGAATAATCACCGAGGAAGAAAGTTGTGCAGGAGAAGAGAAGAGCAAAGTCAACCGAAAACTAAACGAAACAAGTGTTTGTTGAACATATATATGTAATTGTTGAAGAAATTGATGTAATTGCTATTGGTAGTAACATAATGAGCGAAAATGGCATTGGAAGCAGGTTACCTAATCGGACCATGCGATCACCAAAACTTAGCGAGCTGATATGTATAAAGAGAGACTATTAAAAATTGAATCGAACAGGACTGCTGCATGTGTTACCACTAAAAGTTAGACTTAATATTGTTGGGGAGCAAAAGTTTACCATATGTTTTCTAGCCATAAGAGGGCTCGGTAATATTGCTCCAGCGCTTCTATAGACGTCCCTTTGCATTAGGAAGAATTTGTGGCGAGGATAATTGCTTCCCTGGGATGGTGAGGGGGTCTTAGCTTCTAAGAGCTTAGTAATGATGTCACGAACCGTTGGTCAAGGTGGTTATTAAGTAGGGGGTGGATGTGCTAGTGGGACGGTCTTATAATGCAGCTATCCCTAGTTCTTTGTCTCCTCGTCTACGATCTACTTTAGGGCATATTGCGTAGGCCGAGATCTTGTTTTTCCCTTGTATTTGTATGAGTATCGGGCCTATTGAATATTTGTAAGGACACATCTTTTTACCCAAATAATAAAGAAGAGAAGTATTAGTTACACACTTACACCTTTCATTCTTTTATTTTCTCCGTGCTTAATTTATCAAACCAAGATTGAGGACGTCTGTGAAAAAGATTTGAGTATATTCGATACTTCCCATTTGAGTTTCTTTTATAGTTGAGTGGTGTTAGAAAAACAAAGGGGAGAGGGGAATGGTTGGAGTTGATGGATGTGGGGACAAGGGGACCTCCGCCCGTTTCGAGGCGGGGGAAGCTTGCGCTCTACATATGCATCATTCTGAGGCATTGATCATTCAGGCGTAGTTATCTTGTTATTTAATGGAGTGGTGGTATATACGGAGGCCCCATATAACGCTATTTTGTGGAGGTCAGCTTTGGTGTTGAATCAAATTTGGGAAAAGGGATTTAAAAAAAAAAAAAACACTATCTATGTTGAGTCATGGTGTCCAACATAATTAATTCCCAACATTCAACATGTTGTCGGTGTATAACACTTAACAAGATCCATTTGGTTCAATTCAGATTTTTTTTCGGACGAAAAAAACATAACCTTAGCCAATGAGGCCTAGCATAATTGGTTAATTAGGATGGTGTGCTATGGATCTAGAAGTCATGGATCTGAATTCGTCAAATTCATGAATATTGGCATTGTATTTTAAATTTGTAATATTTTTTATGTTATAACGAATGAATATATGACTGGTGATGAAAAATTATATCCATAAAAAAAATTTATTTCCTCTTCCTAAATTAACAACTTTGATCAAGTAAGAATATTAATTAACCCAGTCCATGAAGCTTTCCAATTCCACCCTAATATAACATGCTAAAATTAAAAAAAATCTCCCAAAGCTTAATCAAGGAATTAAATTAATTAATTGCCAAATATTATATTTATATCTGCACATGATTGATACCTTGAAAAACACCCGTTACCACTCATGAGAATCAATTTATTTACCATTATATTAAAAATTTCTAATTACGTATAAACCTTCTAATCCAGCTCAACATATTTCAAATATATATAACTAAAACATCACTGTGAAATAAAACACAAATAAATATATACAATAGACAATGATTCATCGTCTAGTTATGAATTACATATTTCTTATCACATTGATCCTAATTTATCCAACTTGTGTGCATTCTTGTGTCCTTACCAAACCATTTCATATTCAAATTTTCAATAGTCTCCCTGATAATTATCCCCCACTGCTAGTACACTGCAAATCTAGAGACGATGATCTTGGACGAATTACTCTCACCAAAGATCAACGTCGTTATCATTTTCAATTTTGCACAAATCCATTTGATACTGTGTTTTGGTGTGACATTCATGTTGGTTCCAATCATGCCTCACTTGAAGTCTATAATGTGGATCGATGGCAATTCTACAAAACGCACTGCCCGTGTGATTACCATGTCAAGAGTGATGGTATTTGGCTCAAAGGAATTAAAGCATATAATTGGGGTGATACTTTTTAAAAAGATTTAATAGGTTTAAGCTATGGAGATTGTGATACATGATTGTAAAAATGTCCATCAGCTGAAATTTTAATGAAATAAATTGCTTGGTATGTTGAATTTTTCCTTATACAGTAATTTTATAAATCAATATTTTCTTTTTAGAATTCAATGTTACATGAAGTGTACAATGGTATACAAACAAATTAAATAATCGCACATCCATTTGGAGAGATAAAGATTTCACTCAGAGAAAATTATTGTCATTGTAAAATACAATACACACGATATAATCGACAACTGAATATGTTAAATAGAATAATAAATAAGCTAAAGATATTAGAAAAACAAACATAAATAATAAGAGAAGAAATAAAATTTAGACAGCTGAATCGAACCTCAAGGCATGTGCTTGGACAGTTCTTTTTCTAAGCAAAGACGTCCTCTCACCTACGGTGCTTGAGACGTCGAGCATTTACCTCCCAAGATATAATGATTGATTGAGTCCATTGGCCACAAAAGCTAGTACTTTCAGTGATATGAAACTTGTTAAGTGCCTGGATTATAGGGATATGGAGAATGAACAAAAGAGATGAGAGAAACGCTTGTATTTCTATGTTCTTTTTCTATACTGTTTGAAACCTATTTATAATGGAAGAATTGAGACTTATCAGATTTGTAATTCATGAGTCTCCTAGGTATTCAAGTATAAATTCAGTTCATTCAAAATTTTAGTTATCTGGCTTGGCGTTAAATGAGAACCAAACAAGTAAATTGAAAAGAGTCAACAAACTTTTTTTTTTCATTTCCTTCTAAACCAAAGAGTCACTAACACTACAAAAAATCTTGTTTTTAGCCACGGATCCATCCGTGGATAAAGGGGCCGATTTGTGGCTAAAAATGCTTAGCCACGGATAGATCCGTTATTAATAAGGGCGTGGTTATATTTGGCGTAGCAGCTCTTTAGCCACGGATAGCTAAATTTAGCGACGGCTCGGTGATGTTTTTGTGACGGATAAAGGGTTGACCGGGTTGGATCCGGGCTTTGGGCTTTGCCACGGATAGATTTTATCTGTGGATTCTTTTAAAAAAATTATTTTTTTAATTTCTTTAATTTAATTTCTTTAATGAACCTACAATATAATAAAATATTAAAATATAAATTTTTCAATGCAATAAGGGGTGCTGCGAGAATCGAACTCGCAACTTATCGCATTTAGCGAGAATCATACCACTAGACCAAACACCCATTTGTCTGGCTATTGATGTACAATGCCCCAATCTAATAATACATATGTAATACATCGTACAATAGGCAATGCCTCAATCTAACAAAGTAACAATACATATGAAATACATATCGTACAATAGGCAATTCCCCAATATAACAAAGTAACAATACATATGAAATACATTGTACAATAGGCAATGTCCCAATCTAACAATACATATGAAATATTTTGTACAATAGGTAATGCCCCAATCTAACAATACATATGAAATTACGAACTCTAATGAAAATAGAACGATCGAAAAGACTTGATTATGTCTAAGTTATTCATCTACAAGAAGTAAAAAAGAGTAGACAGGCACTAGAGATGTTAACCATTGATAGTAGACACTGCAACCATAAGAAAAATCTGATGCAATATGGACAAATATATACCTGCCCAGAATGGAGGAAAGCCACCAAGTAAAATGTATAAAACGACCCTTGCACTCCACAAACAAATCCAACACTAAGAAAGAACTTAACAAACACCACACAAAATAGAAATCAAGAGCAAGTAATTATAACCTGGTTGATATAACACAGACAACCCAAAAATCGATGGCCTTAAGCGCAACATCCTCATTCCCACTAATAAACAAGAAGTTCTCGGGCTTCAAATCCCTATGCATAACACTATCATTAACAATGAATTAACAACAACAACAACAACAATAAACATTAACAATGAATTAAATTTCAAAATTAACACAATTTAATCAAATCATTATCAATAATAATTTAAATAATAATTAAATATACAATGAATTAACATTATCATTTCCAAAATTAAATAATTAAATAATTAAACAATAACTAATTTAATCTAAGTCCACAATTTAATCAAATCATTATCATCATTCAAAATTACATTAACAACAACAACCATTAACATAACATTAAACAATTAACATAATTTAAAATTAAAAAACAAAACTAAAATTAGACAAAAAAATTAAAAAATAAAATTAGGCAAAATTAACATACGAGCTAAATCAACATAATTGATTGAGCTCCATTAATAATCAAATAAATAAAATTGAACAAAAAAAAAAAAATCCAAAAATTAGGGTTAAGGTTTCATACCTGAAATTGGCCAAAGTAGACTGGAAACACACTAATTGGACTAGAATAAGGGGATGCTAGCATGGTGGTGGCTCCGACGAAGTGGTGGTGGTGCTAAGTGGTTGTTCTTTCAAAATAGATAAAAAGAGAGGTGAGTAGAGGAGAAGAAGAATAAAGAGAAAGAACAATAGAGAGAGAGAGAAAATGCTTACCGGGGTAGGCGGAGTCACGGTGGTGGTGGAAGTGTTTGACGATTTGGGGGAGAGAGTTAGGGCAGAGAGAGAGAAGAAGAAGAAGAAGAAATGCGGAAAAATAAGTGAGGAAGAAAAAGCCCGATCTGTTACTTATCTCGATTTTAGCCACAGATAGAAATATCCGTGGCTAAAATTAATTTTCCTTTTTCTTTAATTCATTTTTAATTTTTTTTTGATTTTTTTAAAGGTCAACATGTTTAGCCACGAATAATTTATCCGTGGCTAATTTAGCCACGGATAGATTCTATCCGTGGCTAAAATCCGCGAACTCGGGCCTAGACATGCACGAACTGAGCGTCCAGACTCAGTTCGTGCCTATCCGTGGCTAAAACACCGATTCGTGACTAATTTAGCAACAAATAGTATCCGTCGCTACAAGTGGTGGCTATGTTCAGGATTTCTTGTAGTGTAAATTCTAAAGACATAATATCATACACTACCCCTCCAGTTGCCCTCTTTGCATATGCAACCCCCTTGTTCCCACAATTACATCCAAAAACCCATGGACCATATTTTTGTTGACTGACTGAAAACTCAATTTTCAGTTTTGCTCAAACAAGCAAGGCCTTAGATTTTTCTTTTCTTTTCCCTTTTTCTTTTGTAAGTTTCTTCTTCTTTTTTCTTTTCTTCCTATATATATTCTTCTTCTTTACACCTCCAAAGTGGAGCTGTAAAACATCTCCAAATTGGAGTTGTTTAACAGCTCCAAATTCGGAGCTGTTTAAACTCCAAATTATTGGAGTTGTTAAAGTCCTACTTTAGGACTTATTTCGAAATATAATACTTGTAGGGGTTTGTTTTGAAATAAAATTTGAGACAATTTTGAAATATATCAAATCATGTGGGTTAGTTTTTAAATATTTAGTTTAAATTTTGTAATAATGGAAATATTTGGGTTAAATGTGTAATTAAGTAAAGTTCAACCTGTTTGGCCGGCCACAAAACCCAAAATTTTGACGAGGACAAAAACGTACTTTCACAGGTTAAGAGCGTAAAAAGTCAAGTTCGTGGGCTTACATGTAATTAAAATTGAACAAGAAGGTGTTCAGTGCAAACTTGGGAGTAAGAAGGGTCTCGGCGTAATTACGTAACAAAAGAGTGTTGTACGTAAACGATCCAATTCTAAAACACGGTGAAATGGTCCAACACACCTAGTACTGAAGGATGCATCTAGGGATTAGCTAGAACCATCATCTCACAGTCCAATTTAATTCTATATGTGTTCCATTTTATCTTTGATTGGACTTTGGAGCTCAACTCCCCTCTCCCCGTCTCAATCCTAAAAATGCCTATTAGCTTTGGAGCTTAGTTTGAGAAGGGGCGTGACACTATTCCGTTTTTCCTTTTTTACTTTTAGAGGAAATAATGGTTTATATATAACCATCAAAAGGAGCAAAAACTCAGCATCAGTACAAGCAGTAATAGTCACCAAAAATAATCAAAGTCCGGAAAACAAAGCAAACTAACAGGGGACAGTCTGGAATCAAAAAAGAAATTTGGAAAAAATAACATTTGAACTGATATCATTTGAATTTTTTTAATCTTAATTTGACCTCATATTGGCATTGTTTTTTAATTATATATTTCATTTTATTGATTATTTTTTAAATTTTAATTTAATCTTATAGTAATATTACTTTTTAAATCATAAACAAAATTAATTATATCATTTGATTTGATAATTTTGGAACCGAAAAATACTTTTATTCCATTCCAACCATACAAATCAAGCCGATCTAAATGATCCAGGCAAAATCAAAACGACATCAGAGTTACCAACAATAATCGACAAACACCAAGTGTTTCTCTAGTAGATTATTCTAGTATACTACTCTAGTAAATCATCAATCTAGCACAATATTTTGTAAGCTTCACATCTAAGCAGCAACGGTAGAGGACATCGTTGATAATATTCTCAAGTCCTATGTGCGGTGGTTTATGCTTGAAGATAGCATGATTTCGGTCGATCCATATGGCATAGACTGTCTCCGCAAAGGCAGTTCTAATCAACTTCGATCTCCATCCCGAATTGGTCATGCGCCGGCACAACCATTGTACTTCCAGGTCCCAAGTAGCCGGCGTTCTGCGCACACCCATCCAGTGCAGCACTTTCCGCCATACGTCAGCTGTGCGGGGGCACGCAAAGAACAGGTGTTGCTGCGTCTCTTCCTGGCCACAAAAAGTACACCTGGTGTCAACCTGGGGGTTCCACTTTTTTACTCGGTCTTTAGTCGCCAATCTCCCATTGAGCGCCATCCATGTACAGAATTGTGCCCGGGGTTTTGCTTTATTACTGAACCAGAATTTTTTCCATGGCACGTCTTCTTTATGGCCCCTCACTTCATTATATAGTTTCCTTGCTTCAAAACGCCGTTCCAGTATGCTGATTGTTATACAAGAGCCCGCAGCTTCATTACTGCTTTCAACGTCGACGAGCAATTCTGTGGGAGGGACGTGTTCATCACTTGTAGTAACAGTGAACCCACTTTACCCATAGGGAATCAGCTTTGCTACAAAGATTCCAAAGTAGTTTCGCAATTGTACACCTGTTCCATTCGACTAGAGACGTGAGATTTAGGCCACCATGGTTTTTCTTGTCACACACCCTATCCCACGCAACAGGTGCTTTACGGGTGATGTCTGCAGTTCCACTCCACAAGAACGGACGACAGAGAGCCTCAACATGGCGGATGATCTTTTTAGGCATTGGGAAGACTTGCATCCAGTAGGTCGTCATGGCTTGTAAAACACTTTGGATGAGTTGGAATTTCCCAGCATAGCTAAGCAACTTTGAGCTCCAGTGTTTTATTCTATCTGTCACTTTATCTATCAGCGGTTGACACAGTCGGACGGTGAGTTTACGCGCAGCAAGGGGGACGCCCAAATACTTGACCGACAGGCTTTCTTCCGAAAAACCAGTGAGTGTGAGGATTGCCGCTTTTCTGAGGATTGCCGCTTTTGATAATTTAAAATTGAAGACCTTAGCTACATGTCAAAATTCAAATCCTAAACCCAACGCTTAAACAGCAAAGAAAGAAGCCTCAATCAAGAATGTAAGCAATTGACATTTGACAGTAGTAGCTCCTCGAGTCTCAAGAGTGAGGGGGGAATTTAGGGTACGTCGGAGTGGCGGTGCAAAGAGGCTGAGAATTGTTAATTCATACTACTTGCCTTGGGATTTAAAGTACCTTCCGAATTGTTTTCCATTCTTATCTAATTCGATTATGTTATTTGCAATTTCACTAATCATGAAAAACACACTCACTTCTCTGAGTTTCGAATTACTTACTTTCTTTTTTAAGTTTTAACCATTTTTCTTATTTTTGCCTTCATCATGTTGTAGCTAGAGAATGAGCTACCATTCAAGCCCAACTGCGGAGTAGCTGAAGTGGATGATCATTTGTTTTACAAGGTCAATACATACTTCTTGGCTGAATATTTCACAGAGTAATTAATTAATGGAGTAGCCACTTCACTAACTGGCACCTTCACATTTAGTCATTTAGATCTTTGTAGCATTACTCCAATTCCATATTTAATTAGACCTGTTAACAAAAGGCTGAATTTGTTGTGGCTGATATTGTTTGATTTGGCATTTAGGGTTCATTAATGGGATAAATACATGGAAGGTAATAAAAATGAAGACACAAAATATATTATAGGGTTTCAGTATTCTAAGGATTTTGCAATGCTTATGCATACATAGACCCAAGAAGGATTTGATTTTGTGCAACGAAAGAGCTCAACTTTTATTACACACTACAGCAGCTTGCAGCACGTGTCTGCGAGTGTGGTAAGAGTAGTAAATAGTGAGCTCTGATAAAAATATTGTGAGTATTTGGTGAACTATAGATATAGTCTGTGTGTCTTGTACTAAAAAAATATTGTAAAGCTCTTTGGTGTTGTATTAGAAGTATATATTTTCCACTGTTCAAATAATTGTTCCTGGGGCTTAAGATGTCAAAACGTCCAACATTTCTAATCTTTTTATACTTCTCTTTGCTAATTGAGGATGTAAAGAATTGCTTTGAGATTAGATGAAATGATATGAATGATTTATAGCCTCATTTCTCCCGCCTGTTGTTGCTTTAGTGTTTATTTTTATTTTTTATGAGTACATAGTAGCTTGTTGCCTTAATCTTAAAGTAGCTAAATGTTATCCACCACCTGTTGGTGATGATTCACCAGCTTTCTTTTGTTTGTACGTACTCATTTTATCTAAGTACATCCTAAGCGATGACCAAAACTAGATACAATATCCACCACCATTGTTAAGATGATTCAGCTGCTTGCTAAACATTTCTTTGTTTTTCTTGAATCTTCATATTTATGATTCTTGCATCCATCTCTTACTTTCTTGCTGTCTGTTATTTCTGGAAGCTTTCACAAATTGCAAATTATATTTTATCGAAAGCCACTAATGTGCTGACTTAATCCCGACTTTCATGAGGATGATCATGTGTTCTCTAGAGTGCTCTGAACATGGTTAGGGAAACGAAGTTTCCAACATTTCTTTCCAGATGTTGCAGTAGTATGAAGTATTATCAATGGTATATCAGGCTCCATAATTTATTTGAAAATCTAAGAATAGGTTCTCATATAGGATAGCGAGGAAGGGTTTATTTGGTTCAGAGCAAAGTAGCAAAGGGAGTTACTGTAAATCTGATGGTCTTCCCTAGCGCTCTTTAGTCACAAGTTATGCCAGCAATTCTCGTCTGTCTTAACAAATGGGGAACAAAAATTGTGTAGAATTTCTTTCTTTCTTTTTTCCTCCTTTTTGCGGAATACCAATGAGGCGATGAATATTAGATCTTTTTGTTGGTTGGCAAAGGAGAACTCTTTCATTGGACAGGGAGAAAAAAATTACACGTAGGAGTAACTAGCTAAACTCAAAACTCTACTACAAGAACCTGCAGCCCGCCCACTTCTTGTGATCTTCTTTTTCTCTATTCTTCCTATCTATTTTTTTTTTTTGTGCTTGTTTTTGATGATGTAAAACACAACATCTGAGTTCCCTTTTATAGGAAATTCCATTGTCACCTTATTAGTCCACAATTGTGTTCAATAATTGTGGCTTCAAATACTACTGCTTCAAACCTAGTGGCTGGGCAGTGGTGATGATTGTGGCTGGATATTCGATCAGCATTATCTGCTTTACATCATGGTACGTGTTATTCTGGATTAGATGTTAATATTGATTAGTGTATATCCAGTTTTATTCATAAATTAGCGAATAGGAATTATGGTTAATCTGCTGATAAAAGGCCTGTTCCTACGCATATAGTGATAAAACTGGAATTTGCAAGGGGTAATCCCTGTAGGCATTGACAAACATGATATTAGAAAAAAGATAGCATACAAGAGTATAGAAATGTTTATGAGCAAATTATATATCAGAAAATTGCCAAACATGAGATAGTTCATAAAATAGGAATGTGCATGTATCATCATCATCATCAGCCAATTGTAATGATTAAATCATTAAGGGACTAGGTTTCTTTCTAACCTCCTAGTTTACAGCCAGACCCTTCACTACAGGATATTCTTAACTTCTGATTTTGATGCACACTATAAATAGGTAATCTGTTACTCACATATTCACTAGGAAATTGAAACTAAAGCTGAAACAACACCTTTTCTCATCCACTTTCTCCTCCAAAAAACCAAAAAAAAATTTAAAAATTTTAAAAAATAAAAAAAAGTAATAGAGAAGAAATATACTTGAAGATGGATGGAGCTAAGCAAAAGCCTCATGCAATTCTAGTAAGCTACCCTCTCCAAGGCCATGTGAATCCGTCGGTTCACCTGGCTGTCAAGCTCGCATCGAGAGGCTTCACCATAACCTTCATCAACACCCAATCCATCCACCACCACATCACCACCAAGGCCTCCAATGGAGAAAATGACATCTTTGCCAAGGTTCGTGAAACTGGCCTTGATATTCGCTACACCACCGTGTCTGATGGCCTTCCTGAAGGGTTCGACCGGTCTCTCCACCACGACCAGTTTATGGCTGCCCTTTTGCATGTTTTCTCTGCACATATTGAAGAGAAAATAGAGAATATTGTGAAAAATGCGCAGCCTGCTGTCAATTGTTTAATTGCTGATACCTATTTCGTTTGGCCTGGGAAATTGGCCAAGAAATATGGGCTTCTATATGTTTCCTTCTGGACAGAAGCTGCTATGGTATACGCATTGTATTATCATATGGATCTCTTGAGGCTCAATTGTCATTTTGGTTGCATAGGTAGCTTTCTGATCATTTTTCGTTTTTCAAACATCGCAAATATGCCTTTATTATTAAAGTTATTGCAATGTTTGATATACTTTCCTGATTAGATCTGCGAGAGGACAAAATCGACTACATACCTGGAGTTGAATCAATTGACGCGAAGGACTTGACCTCATACCTTCAAGAGGTGGATACAACCACCTTATGCCATCAGATAATATACAAAGCGTTCAATGATGCAAAGGATGCTGATTTCGTCCTTTGCAACACGATCCAAGAGCTTGAACCTAAAACAATATCAGCACTACAAGAGAAAATTCCCTTCTATGCAGTTGGACCTATCTTTCCCTCAAGGTTCACCAACAGCAGAGTGGCAACTAGCCTCTGGGCTGAGTCAGACTGCAGCCAGTGGCTAGACCGCAAGCCTCAGGGCTCGGTTCTGTATGTTTCATTCGGCAGCTATGTCCATCTGGCTAAGAGTTCACTAATGGAGGTAGCTAATGGTCTTCTACAGAGCAATATTGACTTCCTTTGGGTGCTAAGGCCAGATTTAGTACAATCAGGAGATGAAAATCCTTTACCAGACGGATTCGGAAAGGAAGTTGGGGACCGCGGTATGGTGATACCGTGGTGCTCTCAGACAAGGGTGTTGGCGCATGAAGCCATAGGAGGGTTCTTGACGCATTGTGGATGGAACTCGATTCTAGAAAGCATTTGGTGTCAAGTGCCAATGCTTTGTCACCCTCTGTACACTGATCAGTTCACCAACAGGAAGCTAGTAGTTGATGATTGGAAAATGGGGATTAATTTATGCGACAAGGTGGTGCTGAGCGCGGAGGAAATAGCTAAGAAGATTAACCAGTTAATGAAGGAGAAATCTAGGGAGCAGTTTAAATGCGCGGTTGGTAAACTGAAAACTACGCTAGAGGCGGCATTAACGACTGAAGGATCGTCGGAGAGAAACATGGATAGTTTCCTTCAGGAAATTCAGAGTAAAATCCAACAAAAAAATTAGCAGGAATGTACATAAAAAAATTGTCTTTTTTTTTTTTTCTTAACCGTGTTTTTGTAGCCAATTGTACTCTTTTATAGTAGTATACTTCAGTATATACAGGGAATAACCTAATTAACAAACATCTCATTGACAAAGCTAATGCAATTCATGCAAAATTAAAGAAACAAGGCAAGGGTACCTAGTAAAGTATGTTCTGTTTCGCAAGTCCAATCAGTGTGTTCTGTTTTGTCTAGTGAAAGTAATTAATCTTGTCTTCCCAAGAATTCGGCGTGTTCAGACAGTCCATTTATATCACCAATCCATGCCATCTCCGCATGGTACTAGTATCTCAAACGTCTACGGTCTACCAGTCAGTCTTGGGAACTTAAGAGTGCCTCTATAAATACCAATACACCATATCTGCACTTTACTCACACACAACTCATAACCCACAATTCAAACAAAAGAAATTAAGAAAGAACAAAATGGCAGATTCATCATCAAAAGTGTTGTTGAAGCTGTTGATCAACACTCAAACAAACAAGGTCCTTTTCGCCGAGGCTGGTAAAGACTGCGTGGACTTCTTGTTCCACCTCATGTCCCTGCCAATCGCCACTGTAATCAGGCTGCTACGCGAACAAGGCATGGTTGGTTGCTTGGGAAATTTGTACGAGAGTATCGAAAACTTGAACGAGACATACGTTCAACCTGACGTGAACAAGGATTTGCTGTTGAAGCCTGCTATGTCGTCAGTTCCCCTGTTCCTGCTCGAATCTGGTGGGGAAGCCACTGGAAAATTGGCCTACAGATGCAACTCCTGTGGAAGGTACTATTCTGATAATCACCGTGCGATTTGCCCGGCCTGCAACCGTCAGCTGTGCACTGGTAACGGTACTGGTATGACGTATGTTGCACCACCTGCAGCTACTGTTAAGACTGCGGATAACGAAGGGGGTTTTGTGAAGGGGGTGGTGACGTACATGGTGATGGATGACATGGTGATCAAGCCGATGTCCACGATTTCGAGCCTTACTTTGTTGAGCAAGTTTGATGTGAAGGAAGTTGGTGCTTTGCAGGAAAAGGTTGTTAGCATTGGCATGAATGAGGTGAATATAAATTAAAGTATCTTTCTGTATTTGTTTCTGTCTTTAATTTGTTTTGTTTTTTTAATTGCTAAAGTTCTGATGGAATTGATCTGTTTTCTTGCATTGTAGGCTGTGAAACTGTTGAAGACTTCTCTCTATTCCAAGAAAGTCTTCACTGAAGTGTTCCTCAACAACTGAAGTGATCATATTAGCTTTTGCTGTTTAATTAGGTCTTCTGTTTTGTTATTGCATGGATCTGGTTATATCAAGTAACAACGGTTGGAATTTTCCCTGTACTCTTTGTTAGTACCACCGTTATGGAACTTATTGTTATCATCTTTAAGTACTTGTTTTGAGCTTACAGTGTCCCTTGATCTGTTATTTTTGCATGGCTATTTGATTATCAGGAAAGGTAATCTCATCAAAATCTTTGCAATTCAATATGTTAAATGTCTGTTCATGTTGAAACTTGGATCAAGAGCGAGCAGTCAATCAAGCAAACATATAGGTAAAAGGTGCAATAGGGATGAAAAAATGAAAAACGTAAAATATAAAGAGCAAGACAAATGAAATACTCTAAAAGATGAAACAGGGAGAGTTATTAAACTATAAGAAATCCGCTTCATCCAAATCAATGGAAATTTAAATGTCAGTGTCACCATTTGTCAGATAATGAAAGAAGAACAGAGCAAGGTGAACTGTGTGCAGCTGAAGTTAATCAAAGAAGACGAACTTAGCTTGGAGAATTTCCAAGAGAGTGCGTCCAAGATCCAAGCCGAATTAAAAAGACGAGTAGCACGTAGCAGATTGTGTGATGAATTCGTGATGGACGAACTACACACTTTCGGTCTTATGTAAATACATGTCATAAGGGTAGAATAGTAATTATGTAGTCTGTAAATAAAACTTTATCCAGATAGGGTATAAATAGGATTCTTCTTTTCTTTTCTCATTCTGTACAATTCATTCTGAACAATTTATCAGTAAATACAACACCCATTTTATTTACACCTTCTCTCAAGCAATTCAATGGCGGTTGTTCAATTTCTGTTCATCGATGGCGAGTTTCGACATGGTATCAAAGCCTAGGTTATTCCTAGTGCTTCTGATTGTCCTCTGTCTATTCCGTTTATCATTTTCATTTCATTTTTTCAGTTTTCTCACTCACAATTGGATTTGAGCTCAATTCGAGCTATTGAGAGCTTGATCTACTGTTTCTCATTATCATTTGAGGTTTTTCGTGTTGCTGAAGCTTGTGAATCAGTTCATTTTTGGTGATTTCGATTATTTGGTAAAGTTGTTGGTGATTTGACCTAGTTTGCTAACACAATGGTTATCGAAGATGAAGAGACTGTTCACAGGACACAGGATACTGCAAATCCTTTGTTGAAAGGTCCGGAAGCTAGTAAAGGACCAGAGAGGAAAGGCGATAAGAGCGCAGAGGACATTCAGAAGCAGGAGGATCCATCTGATCCAAACAGTGCTTATTTCCTTGCTCCTATTGATACTTTGACGTCTGGAGCAGTTAAACAGGTACTCAAAGGTCCTAACATCCTTACTTGGAAGCGAGAAATTCTGAGAACTTTGATTTTTAAAAATAAGTTAGGATTTGTTGATGGTACTATTCGTATGCCTGCTTTGGATCATGCTTTATACTTGCCATGGTTGCGTTGTAATAATATTGTGCTGTCGTGGATACTGCATTCCTTATCAGATGAGATTAGACAGACAGTAATGTTCATTGAAAATGCTAGAGAGTTGTGGACTAAGATCCATGCTCGTTATGCTAAGCCAAATAACTTCCATGTGTTTGAATTACAACTTGAGATGTATACTAAAGCACAAGGAGATCAGTCTGTTGAGTCTTATTTTGGCCAGCTGACTTCTGTTTGGGAGGAACTGAGGATATACAGGCCTTTGCCTAGTTGTATTTGTGACAGTAAGGAGTTGAGAAGTATGGAATGTGTGGCTTGCAATACTGATACAGACATGATGTTTCTGTTCTTAATGGGGTTGAATCCTGAATATCTACCTATTAGGAGTCACATTGTCATGCAATCTCCCATTCCTACATTGGACACTGCTTTTAGGCTAGTGCAGCAAGAGGAGGCTCAGAAGAAGATCAGAACACAAGGTTCTGCACTAGAGGATGTTTCCACTTTTGCTGTTACTAATACCAAAAGGAAGGGTAGATCAGGAATGCACTGTGATAACTGTGGAAAGGATAATCACACTACAGAGAAGTGTTACAGGTTGATAGGGTTTCCATCAAATTTCAAGTTTACTAAGAAAGCTCCTTATCATCAGCAAGGTTCTTCCACTTACAAGTCACAGAACTCTGGGTATTCTCAAGGAAATTATCATGGTCCGGGTCAGTATCAAGGGAATCAAGGTCATCAATCTGGTAGCTCTCATTATGCTAACGCTATGACTGCTCAGCCTACTTCATCTGCTTCAGGGCACTTTCAGTTTGATCAGATGAACCAGATGAAGCAGCAAATGCAGAATCTCATGAACATGTTTAACAGTTCAGTTCCAGCTACTAGATCTGACAACTTTGCAAGTCATGAAGCTGACACTCCTAGATCACACTCAGCTGATGACAGTGGTTCTTTCTCTCAGGAAAAATTGGCTGGTATGACATCTCATTCTATGTCTTTAGTTTCACATACACAAAGTTTATTGTCTGCTTTACATGGTCATTTTATTGTTGATACTGGAGCAACAGATCATGTTATCTGTGATCCATCATTTTTCACTTCACAAGTTCATCATATCAATGCAACAGTTCAGTTACCTGATAAATCCAAAATCAAAGTTACACAAATTGGAGATATCAGAATTTCTAATTATCTCACTCTCACAGATGTACTTTATGTACCATCTTTTCAAGTCAATTTACTCTCAGTTAGTAAAATCACTGATGAGGGTAAATTTCAAGCCATTTTCACTAAAACTCATTGCTATTTGCAGGTTCTATCACTAAGCTGAAACCAGTTCTGAAGCTTACAAAGTCACTATATGGCTTGAAACAAGCCTCCAGGCAGTGGAATCAAAAGTTTTCTGATACATTGCTCAAGTTAGGCTTTGTTCAATCTATCTCTGATTATTCATTGTTTACCAAGACAACTGAAAATCATTTCATTGCTTTGCTTGTATATGTGGATGACATCATTATACTGGCACTAGTGATGATGAAATTTCCAAAGTACAGCAATTGCTTCATAATCAGTTCAAAATAAGAGATTTAGGAGTTGTCAAATACTTCTTGGGTTTAGAGATAAATAGAGATTCCTCTGGTATGTATATTTGTCAAAGAAAGTACATTTTAGAGCTTTTAGCTAGTACAGGTTTGACAAATTGCAAACCAGTGGTTTCTCCTATGGAAACCAATGTAAAGTTGACAATTTCTGAAGATTCAGATCCAAGTGATCAAGAATTGATTGATCCAACTGAGTATAGAAAACTGGTGGGAAAGTTGATTTATTTGAATATAACAAGGCCAGATATATCATTTTCAGTTGGAGTCTTGAGTCAATTCATGGATAAGCCAACCAAGTCTCATTTACAAGCAGCTTTAAGAGTAGTAAAGTACCTTAAAAATGCTCCAGGTCAAGGCTTGTTTTATGCTCAATCTAAAGACTCTGAGTTGGTTGCTTATTGTGATTCTGATTGGGCTTCTTGCCCTTTCACTAGGAAATCAACTACTGGCTATTGTGTGTTTCTTGGAAAGTCTCTAATTAGTTGGAAAAGCAAGAAACAGACTACTGTCAGTAGGTCTTCATCTGAGGTAGAGTATAGGTCATTATCGCATACAAGCTGTGAAATTGTATGGCTTATTAATCTGCTCAGAAATTTCAATATCAAAATCTCTTCACCTGTGTCACTATTGTGTGATAATCAATCAGCTATTTATCTTACCAAGAATCCTGTTTTCCATGAACGAACTAAGCATCTAGAAATAGATTGCCATTTTGTTAGGGAAAAGGTCTTGGAAGGTATAATCAAAGTCAGTCATGTTTCAACTAGTTTGCAGCTCGCAGACATTTTTACCAAGGCTCTTCCCAGTGATCAATTGAAGTTTCTTCTTTCTAGAATGAATGTGATGGATCAGTACGCCTCTCTTGAGAGGGGATGTCAGATAATGAAAGAAGAACAGAGCAAGGTGAACTGTGTGCAGCTGAAGTTAATCAAAGAAGACGAACTTAGCTTGGAGAATTTCCAAGAGAGTGCGTCCAAGATCCAAGCCGAATTAAAAAGACGAGTAGCATGTAGCAGATTGTGTGATGAATTCGTGATGGACGAACTACACACTTTCGGTCTTATGTAAATACATGTCATAAGGGTAGAATAGTAATTATGTAGTCTGTAAATAAAACTTTATCCAGATAGGGTATAAATAGGATTCTTCTTTTCTTTTCTCATTCTGTACAATTCATTCTGAACAATTTATCAGTAAATACAACACCCATTTTATTTACACCTTCTCTCAAGCAATTCAATGGCGGTTGTTCAATTTCTGTTCATCGATGGCGAGTTTCGACACCATTCTATTTTACAAGTAGAAATCTCTATATACTTGAATCACTTCATTCGACAGTATCAATTGATTGTTTTTTTAAATTTTTTATTTTTTTAGTATCAAATGAAGAAAATATGTTTTCAACTAAGTGTTAAGAAAAGAGAGGATCAATTCTCATCGTTTCCCATTCCTAAATCAATCCTGATGACATTACCCTAATTAGGACACTTGTAATTGTTGCAGTAGGAGTGTAGGACTTATTTTCAAGGATTTCTTTTTCTTTTTGAATTTTTATTGTGTGAGCATAATCGAAGTTAAAATATTAGAAAATCTCTAGAAGCTTCCAAAAGTTCAAAACTAAAATTGAAGTCGGCAATTATAGGATTATTTTCTTCCCCAACCAAACCTATATATACCGAACACAACCACACGAGACTTCTCCCTCGTATTACTTTGTTCTGTGCGATCATCAACTGTTAATAACACAAGACAATCATGAGTAACCAAGCTGAGGCTTCTGATCCGTAAGTTCAACATCTAAAACCCTAGCTACCTTCAACCTTACAAGCTTCTCTTAATTAAGCTTAATTTTTTCTTCTTTACCTCTGAATATATTTCGAAATTATTAATTAATTAATGATACAGGAAAGCTAGTAGTACTGGTGGAAAGAAGGATTTCTCAACCGCCATTCTCGAGAGGAAAAAAGCTGCCAATCGTCTCATCGTTGACGAAGCTCTCGACGATGATAACTCCGTTATCACTATGCACCCATCTACCATGGAGAAGCTTAACTTTTTCCGTGGCGATACTATTCTGCTCAAGGTTCTTTCTTAATTGCTGTTTTTATTTTAATTTTCGATATTCTCTTGTTTCTATTTTAATATAATATAATTAAACTTCTTTCTTATTTTGAGCCTGATTTGTACTAGACTTTTGTGTATGGTTGGTTTGAATAAGAATTATTATCATGATAGATTTTGCCAATTTTGTATGTATGATCATAACTGGTTCCTGCTATACTGCGCATATACATTAATTGGCTTCAGAGTGATTGCTCTTGTTCAAGTTATGTTTTCATTGAACGATTCGATCTCTCTATCATATATATATATTCAAGAATGGAAAAGACCGACTTAGGAGTAACTTTAATTCGTCCTCTGTTTCAATGGAACAGAATTACTGCAATACAAGGAGCAAATTATTAGTTATTGTTTTGTAGTAGTACTTTTTTGATTGCCAAGACGCGGTTTATAGCTGCTGTAGTCATGTAGTAATGGTGAAGTACCAAGTAACGTAATAAATTAATTTGGATATTTGATGGCCTTTTTAGTACACCTTTGTTCCAAATACCTTTTTCATGCCTTTTTACTAAATGTTTAATTGTGGGTAAACTGAGCCTTATAGTGTGTTATTGGTAATGGTTTCAGGGAAAGAAAAGAAAGGACACTATCTGTATTCTCATTATTGACGAGACTTGTGAAGAGCCAAAGATTAGAATGAACAAGGTTGTTCGAACTAATCTGAGGGTTCGTCTTGGGGATGTTGTGTCGGTGCATGCATGTCCTGATGTGAAATATGGGAGACGCGTCCATGTTCTGCCTTTGGATGATACTGTTGAAGGTCTCACTGGTGATCTCTTTGATGCATGCCTTAAACGTAAGTCCTCGTATATGTTAGCTTGTTTATGTTATTTGCGGTACTGTGCTAGTTGTGAATATGGCCTAAACCTGTATTACCTGTGCAGCTTACTTTGTGGACGCATATCGCCCAGTGAGGAAAGGAGATCACTTTCTTGTCAGAGGGGCGATGAGGAGTGTGGAATTTAAAGTTGTTGATACAGACCCAGGTGAGTACTGTATTGTTGCCCCTGACACTGAGATCTTCTGTGATGGTGAGCCTTTGAGCAGAGAGGATGAAGATAGGCTGGATGAGGTTGGATATGATGATGTGGGTGGTGTTAGAAAGCAGATGGCACAGATTCGTGAATTGGTGGAATTGCCTCTGAGGCATCCTCAGCTATTTAAATCTATTGGGGTGAAACCCCCTAAAGGAATTTTGCTCTATGGACCTCCTGGTACTGGAAAGACCTTGATTGCTAGAGCTGTTGCGAATGAAACTGGTGCTTTCTTCTTCTTGATTAATGGGCCTGAAATTATGTCTAAGTTGGCTGGTGAAAGTGAGAGCAATCTGAGGAAGGCATTCGAGGAGGCTGAAAAGAATGCACCATCTATCATATTCATTGATGAAATTGATTCAATAGCACCTAAGCGAGAGAAAACAAATGGTGAAGTTGAAAGGAGGATCGTTTCTCAACTGCTGACTCTCATGGACGGGTTAAAGTCACGTGCACATGTTATTGTTATGGGTGCTACTAACCGGCCAAACAGTATTGACCCAGCTCTCAGAAGGTTTGGTAGGTTTGACCGTGAAATAGACATTGGGGTTCCTGATGAAGTTGGTCGGCTTGAAGTTCTTCGAATTCACACCAAGAACATGAAACTTTCCGAAGATGTAAGTCTTATACATCATCTTTTGAATTTATACTCTTTTTGCATGCTCTTGATAAGACATGTTCATTGAGACAATTATGACATTGACAGGTTGATTTGGAAAGAATAGCCAGAGACACCCACGGTTTTGTTGGGGCAGATCTTGCAGCTTTGAGCACCGAAGCAGCACTTCAGTGCATTAGAGAGAAAATGGATGTCATTGATTTGGAAAGTGATTCAATTGATGCTGAGATTCTGAATTCCATGGCTGTCACAAATGAACACTTCATTACATCCCTCGGAATCAGCAACCCCTCTGCTTTAAGAGAGACAGTAAGTGAATTTGTGACTAAATTTTTATTTTGTTTGTGTGATGATGCCATCATCAAAGATATGCCTTATGCTCACAATGTTTTGTACTGAATAGGTTGTTGAAGTTCCGAATGTCAGCTGGGAAGATATTGGTGGCCTTGAAACCGTCAAAAGGGAGCTTCAGGAGGTAATTATCTAGTAGTTGTTTCCACGAATAGCCCGCTTAATTTGCTTTAGTTGGTTACATTTGATCGTTGCTGATTAACTCAACTATATTGCAGACTGTTCAATATCCTGTGGAACACCCAGAGAAATTTGAGAAATTCGGTATGTCACCCTCGAAGGGTGTCCTCTTCTATGGTCCTCCTGGCTGCGGTAAAACACTACTTGCCAAGGCTATTGCGAATGAGTGTCAAGCAAATTTCATTAGTGTGAAGGGACCTGAGCTTCTTACCATGTGGTTTGGGGAAAGTGAAGCTAATGTTCGTGAAATCTTCGACAAGGCCAGGCAATCTGCTCCATGTGTACTTTTCTTTGATGAGCTTGACTCCATTGCGACTCAGGTAACAGACCTTCCACTTTACAAATTAGCAACACGTGTCTTTGTTTAAATTAAGTTTGATTTACGTCTCCAGTTAGCTATTAAAACCATTTCTCACATACCACCTATTTAAATAAGAATATAGAAGAAAGGCAGTCTGAAAGTTGCATCCTTCAGTGTTTATGCACACTCACTTATGATGATAGCTAACAAGCTATGTCTGTTGATGTTCTTACAGAGAGGAAGCAGTGTTGGAGATGCTGGTGGTGCTGCAGACAGAGTTCTGAACCAACTTCTGACCGAAATGGATGGCATGAATGCAAAAAAGACCGTTTTCATTATTGGTGCTACTAACAGGCCTGACATCATTGATCCAGCCCTTCTGCGCCCAGGACGTCTAGATCAGTTGATTTATATTCCGCTACCTGATGAAGCTTCACGCCATCAGATCTTCAAAGCCTGCCTCCGTAAATCACCACTTTCCAAAGATATTGATCTGCACGCTCTTGCTAAATATACCCAAGGATTCAGTGGAGCAGATATCACAGAAATCTGTCAGCGGGCCTGCAAATATGCCATACGTGAGAACATTGAGAAAGTAAGCTCTTCAACTCCTCTCACTGCTTTACCTTCCTTCATTTGCCTAACCATATACTAGTAGTATGAGCTAATATATATATCAATCAGCCTGAGACATAAAACTTTTGAAATGATCTTTAGTATTTTCTTGTCTATATTATGACGATTACTAAAAATGTTTCTATTTTATCACAGGACATAGAAAGGGAGAGGAGAAAGAACGCGAATCCTGAGTCTGCAGATGAGGACGTCGTTGATGAAGTGTCAGAAATAAAGGCTGCACACTTTGAGGAGTCTATGAAATTTGCACGCAGAAGTGTGGGTGATGCTGATATTCGCAAGTATCAGTCATTTGCTCAGACTTTGCAGCAGTCTCGAGGATTGGGGACTGAATTCCGTTTCCCAGATTCTGCAAGTGGAGCAACTGGTCCCGATCCTTTTGCTACCCCTGCTGTTGGAGCCGATGAAGACGACGATTTGTACAATTAGGCCCTTCTTTGTTCTTACTTTTGGCTGCTAGGAGCTGTAGATAGATCTGCTTACCTTTCTTTTTTCTCCAACACAATGCAATGTTAATATTTTTTGTCCTGTCTCGCCTCCATATTCCATTTTTGATGTTTGTTTTTTTAGTTTGTATGTAGGGGCCGGGGGGTTGAGCAAGGGTAATCCCGGACCCACGTGCAAGTTAAGTAAATATGCGACAGATACTAACTCAAAAACACTGTTAAACAAATTTCTAAGTTAGGATACACGAGGATAATTTTCTAATCTTCTTGCCTACTAACAAAACTCATCAAACTAGGCCAAAAGGGAAACACACAGAGCAAAAATCAACTCATATCTAGTTCTCAAGTTGAAAACTTTCTTCCTACACAGATCCTAAACTACAAACTAAACATCACACTTGATTACTATCTACTTAACCATATGTTACATATCTCACATTTCTAAGGCTTAGAGGACCGCTTGCCGGTATTGCACTTAAACGAGCCGAGGGGCTCGTAGTTGGCGAACCGACTAGGTGCAGACGCGTGCTTGAATCCTTTAGGCATGCAGTTCTTCAGTGCACTTCCATGGATAACTGGTCGCTTGTGATTCAACAACGTCGTGTAATCTCGTGTTTTAGGCAGGGCAGTAGAGGGTGCACTGTGCAATACTGGGTGGTGCCTAGCCATGACTTCATGCATTGGACATGCCAAGAAGAAGAAGATGGTGATTTGAAGTAATGCAATAGAAATAAAGGTTGATGTAGAAGGCATTATGGTGTTTGTTTTGCTATTGTGTGTGTGAGTAGATTGTTGCAAATAAAAGACATGAACCAAGTGACTCTTTAAATAGGCCTTTGAGATGGGGGTGGATCAATAAATTAATCACTGGTGTGGAGGGAGAAGTGTATCTTCGATTTTGAATTGTGAGTAACTGCAGGCGGGTAATTGAATAGGAGAAAGGCAAAACGTGAGCATGAGTTGTGGGAGGGTTGAGAAGCCCGTGAATATCTGTCAACCGCACTCAACTCAATATCCTCCTATTTATGCTGCCATCCATATGTTATAAGCCTAAAATTAAATGCATTTACTACTAATTTGTGATTTTTGTGTTTTGCCAGATGTCTGAGGGACCCGGACCAACCGTGTTGGGCTTTGAATTTGTTATCCAACTAATTTAATTTAGTGTTGGGTTAAATTCATGATGATCATGGACCATTTTCGCTTTCATGCTGGGCGTGTAATTGAAGTTTCAAATCCTGTGTTTTGCTTCTATGTTTGGGTCTTTTTGAGGCTGTGTTAGCTGAATTAGTACTTGGTTTGGATGGTTGATGGTTTTCTTGCTTCTCTTTGTAACATTTCTAATACTTTTTGTATTTTTGCTTTCATTATTCTAAATTTCTAATAAATTTTGCCCTTTCAAAAAGAAAAAAAAAATATTTGCAGAGATGAAAAGAAGAAGAAATGATGGGGGAGTTATAAGGTGGTGTAATTGGAAACGAGCTAAAATGGTGAAGTTAAGTTGCAAGGTTCAATCTCTTATGGAAATATAAGATGGTTTAACTATGGATGTATGAATTGGGGTATGATTTTTATACATGAATGATGTAGTAGTTGTAATATTTATCATTTCGAAAAGAAAAAAAAACGATGAAAATTTGAGAAGAGATAACAAATCTATTTTGTTCCTGAATCATTTAAAGCTGAACCGCATGTCCGGTCAGATAGGGCTAAAAAAACAAACAGTGTAAAACATTTATTTTTTTTATTAGAAGTTTGACCACACACAAACTAACACGAGATTTGATACAAATTTGGTCAAGTAATTGAAACTCATTTGCATATTCTAATCAATACGTTTGGTGATGAACACACACCACAAACAAATAATTTTTTTCTCTTAATCAGAGATATCTCTTGGTCTCGTACTTTTAAACTCTTAGCTTTTTGTTAATGATAAGACATACTAGACGAAAAAAGTGGTTAAGATTTTCTCCAACCATAACGGCTTAAGGATTGCGGGGTGATGGGTGTTATTTTCTTTGTATATGGTTGTGGTTCAGACGTTTTGAACTTTGTATTTTTCGATCTTACTTTTAATAAAATTTTGATGTTATAAAAAAATAATAAAAAATTGTAAATCGAGATATATTTGGTAAGCTTCAATTACAATTTCTTCTAGAAAAAAAAAACTTTAAATGCAATTTATATAGTCATTTATGAAATTTATAAACTTGCAACAAAAATTATCTAGGTAGCTGTATTTTTGTTATCCTAATCCTGTGAAGCTCTGTTTTATTCGTCTGAAATTTTTTGAACCCAACTGAACTGAATTTAATAAATTTGAATTGAGTTTAGTTAATCTGAATTGAACTTATTTGAATTATAAATTTTAACTAAAATGCGTTGAACTGAATTTCTCTAAACTGAACTTAATTAATTTGAACTAAAGTAAATTTAATAAATTTGAATTAAACTAAATTGAATTAAGGTGAAATAAATAGATCCTTGTTCTTAGGCTCTGTTTGTTTCAGCTGAAAAACTTTGAACTTATTTGAACTGAACTGAACTTAATTAATCTGAACTGAACTTAACTTATTTGAATTATAAATTTTAACTAAGCAAACCTAAATTGAACTTAATTTATCTGAACTGAACTGAACTGAACTTAATAAATCTGAATTGAACTGAACTTAATAAAACTTAAATTAAGGTGAAACGAACAGAGCCTTACTACTCCCTCCGTTCTCTCAGAAGTGTTCCAGTTTGATTTTTTTCGGTCAACAACTTTCAACTTTTACTTCTAATTAATCTTAAAATATAATGATAAAATATTTAACGAAATTACATTATGGAAATATAGGACCTAAATTTTCATAATATAATTTCGTTACACACTTTATCATTATATTTTAGCATTAATCGGGTTTTAAAGTTGAAAGTTGTTGATAAAAAAGCCAAACTGTGACACCTCTGAGATGAGATAATGGAGGGAATATATTTTTCTCTATTTCAATTAATGGAGCATTTTCTTCATAAAACAAAGGCATAATTTTATGATATGTAGATTTGCCCTTAAAAAAAATAAAAAATTAAAACTATAATAGTCCCTTTATCCCAAACAATAACAAACAAGACCACCCAATTCAAATAAATAAGTTTTCAATTTTGTTTTCATCACTCTTTAAATGCAAAAGACTCCAAGAAATGCAATCTCCAGCTCTACCGATAGCTTCCTTCAATTACAGTAAGTATCCATAGCAGCTTTCATCTCTTACATATTTATGGCATATTAGTTGTAAACATGTAACGGCACTAGTTCATTTCTTGGCCTTTTAATGCGTTTACTGCTATCCATTTTATCTCTTGATTCTTGGTGGTTGAGTTAAAGCTCAAAGATATATTTTCTTTCCCCTTAAATTTGTGATGCATTATCAATGAACGAGGCTAGTGTTTGCCAAAGTCATTTATTGTTATTAAAGTTCATGGGTTCTTTAAATTGAATTTAACTTATCAGTTACAGTAGAAGTAAAGAAGTATATTTGGAACAGAGGTTTGTTTATGAATTATAAGTTGGAGATATAATTGAGAACAAAATGATTGAATTGTGGTAGACACAACTTGTAAAGTAGTGGGTGAAAAGGCAATGATGGGAAACAACCATTTTGGCTTCATTGTGTTTGAAGTTCAGTTTACATATCTTGTTAGTTGATGTTCAGACTTGTTAGTAGATGAAACCAATAATTTTAGCACGGTTAAGTGACAGCGCGGATCCTTTTTCTGGCTGATGTGACATTTAAAAGAATTTTGGCATCTTGATATGGTTTCAGTAGAATGTTGAAGTATGACATACTATAATTTATCATGAAGTTCTTGGAGAAGTGTGTTTAACCAGAGAAACAGAAGTTTCGGGGAGTGGGTATTTGTATGATAGCAGAATTCAAGAGAAAGGATCTGACTGTGGGATAAAATTCTAACATCTGAACTTACTTATCCTTTCTGCATAGTTAGGAATTGCAACATTTACATTTCTATTGAGGTGATTTTAACAATCTTACATGCTGCCTGATGTTCTACTTGTTAGACCACGTCATGATAATTTCTTGTTGGCAATATGATTTGTCTCTTGAGTAATGTATTTCTAAGTAAGTATCCAATGGTGAATTGTGCTATTCCATGTTTAAGTGTTTAAGCCTCATTCTATGTGAAGCAGCTAGAAATTATACTTGCAAACAAAATCTCGGTACTTTTGCATATACAAACAAAGCAAAGATAAATTCACTGGAGTGGCATAATTATTTGTGACTTAGCTTAAGCATCCAATGGTGTAATGGAATAATCCAGGTTTAATCCAATTCTTTGTAAAGCAGCTAGAAGTTTCACTTGCAAACAAAATTTTGGTTATGTGTATATGAACAACCGGAAGAATTGTCTCTAGATTGACGTAATTCTTATTGACTAGCTTTTAGCTAGTACCTATCCACTGATGCTGTGGAATAATTCATGTTTATTTCTCATTCTATTTGAAGCATCTAGAAGCTTCACTTGCAGACAAGATGTTGGTTCTGTATATACAAACAACCGGAAGGTAGGAGGTAGCAGAAGAGTCAGAATACTATCCGCTTTACCAGAAACTGCAGCGTCTATTGCATTTGCTGCTACAGTTGTTGGTGCTGCTGCTACAATTCTTGCAAGAAGAAATAAAAGCGCCGAAGTACTTGAGGTATGCAGACACTTGAAAACGCAAAACCTATATATATTTCATGGAAAGAATAATGTGGAAAGTGGAAACTCATAGCCTAATAAACAAAAATTTAAATACTCGGAAAGTTCACACTGGTACTTGGTTAAAAATGCATGATGCAATCACCCGCTAACAATTTATTGTTTATGGAGAAGACCCCTCTATTACAGTTATGATTATTTACTGAGTCGTAATACGCATGGCATTTTTCAACTGAAAAGTGTTGATACCTCACAAATCTCTGTTTCCTGTGGTTGACATAAAGAATGGTCTCGCTGAAGATTGTATTTTTATGTGATAATGATATTAGACAAGATCACAAAATAACTGTTCTTTCAGCCTATAGGCATCTTGTTCGTGCTTATGTGATGTTCCAATAATTTACTTGAGTTGACGAGTAATATTTAAGATTGTATGTCATTGCTTGAAGTGATTTGGTCAAGGTAAGAAGTAGCAAACACTCAGAAAGTGTGTGCTGAAATGATTAACCATTAAAAAAGGTGGGGAAATGAATCACTTAATCACTTATGCTGACTGCAATCTCATAATGGGCAGGCCCCTACAAAGACTTGTGAAGACTGTGGAGGTTCAGGTATCTGTCCTGAATGTAAAGGTGAAGGATTTGTTGTGAAGCGATTATCTGAGGAAAGCGCTCAAAGGGCAAGATTAATGTCAAGCAATGCTGCAACTAGATACACAGCAGGGTAAGTTGTTCAAGTTCATTTATCTTTTCTCATGTCTCAAAATCATAAATTTATGCACTTCCATATGTATTGTCAGGCTTCCTAAGAAGTGGAGCTACTGCACCAAGTGTTCCTCTGCCCGATCATGCAATACATGCGGTGGTAGTGGGAAGCTAGCCTACCAGAATTAATCCATATACGACGTTAGCTCAAAGTCAATTATGGAAAATTTCTCGCTGCTTCGTTTTAATCAAGGAAGTCTCTGGTGGATTCTATCCATCAACAGCGAGCTGATCCCAGATTATATACGTGAGTCATATTCTTGTATATTCCAGAGATGGTTATATAGGACTATTATTCAAAATATTGAAGATCATTTGCTATATATACTAGAGCGTCTAATTGTTGGCTTCATAAAGTCGTTATATATTCACTTTGCATCCGATGCTAAATTCTGATTGATGATACATTAGTTCATATCTTATGGAGATGGAGCCATATTAGGTGCAGTTCATGCAATTTGAATCTTAATAAGGACTTGGGGCCTAGGATTCCCACAGAAACCTACACAATGTTATATCTGATGGTATCTTGGGCAATAGATGAGGCTGCAGAGTCTAAAAGCTTGTGAGCGCAGCTTTGCTGATGGATATGCATGGACACGTATCCAGGGTGATAAAGTGGCTATAGTAGTAAATCTAAATTAACTGTAATTTAGATGGATAAGAATAAGATAGGATTGGGACAAGCTAAATGCTTTGAGTCCACATTGCACTATATAGTATGTGCGTAGGACTATATCAGTGAAATCAAGATCACCATGTAGTGGGAATGCATATCTTTAGTAAGTGCATACTGCATATGGGTTGTGTCTGCAACTAACTCATTTTAGATTTGGTCAATAGAAGTTTTGAGAAGTCTTGAAAATCGGAAATTGGACAAAAGAATCTTGGAATTGATTTACTAACTTTAGTCAGAGCAGAAGAGATGTAACTTGGAAGAAAAATGCATGTGCAGCTGATTAATGAAATGATACATTTTAGCAACTTGTGTGTAGAAAATTAAGGTATAAGTGGTACGGAGTAAAGGTTTTTGTGAAAGGCTATCGAGTAACATGTGCTGATGTGTATATGAGTCTGTTATGGAATCTAACATAAACATGCCTTCCCTGTTTATAAAATTTAAGTTGAACTTATTCTTTGCCTGTATAATGAACCAACAGTAGTCATGCAAATGTTGTTGAGTTCCACTTGCATCATAGTTAGCTATGCATTCTTAAATATGTTTATTTCCACTTGAATCCTGTGTTATTAGTTATTACCAAGTCTGGATTAATGTGAGCAATTACCGTGGAAACCGGCTTACATAACGGTGTGGAGATTACTGTTCTGCTGAAAATTATGTTATTATGTTCACTTTAATTCTTATTTTTCCAATTTAATATAGTTTGCCGATGTGATGAATTTAATGCATTATGGAATATTCCTCGAAGAGGTAGGCTAAGGCTAATGCTGGTAAAATCACCTACTTCTCCGGGTACTGATTTAAGCAACTCCCTTTGGGGAACTAGTACTTACTGTAAATCAGAGCCACAAAGACTTATATGACACTGTTACTAAATCAAGAAACTAGTGTTTGCCTATCATTTTCATGTTGCAGGGCGATTCTCATCTTGCCTTAGTCTACCAAGGTGGATGAAACTTCAGTAATTTGTTTGCTATATGTTAGTTTTTTTTCCTTTAACACATGGGAGGCTTTTTCCACAGTTTACTTGCAATGTCACTATAGAGTAACAGAGTGAGACTAGCTGAAAATGTCTAGTAGTATCCAAGATTTGATTCGTGTCATAGTGGTAATCATCTTGTTGATGCGAAGATTTCTAGAGAGGGAGCAATGTTTACAGGTCAACTGAAGAAGTTTCACAGTTAATTGATCTGCTGCTTTATCTCTTGTCAAAATAATCTTAAATTTAATGTAAGTATATAACTATAGATCAAAGTGGCAGAGATGTAACTTAGAAAATGCATGTGCATCTTATTAATGTTAGAATAGTTATTAGCAGTTTGTGAGTAGAAAATGATGCGAATAAGTACGGTATCATCTGAAAGGCTATCGCAGGAACAGGCTGGCTTATAGCTTCTTGGAGACATTATCAATCTCTTCTCTGTTTACCTGATTTGGATTTGTTTTTCTTTGTAATGCACGAAACATGCCGTTGTTGCTGATCTCAACTTACATTATGTTTTACTAGTAAACGCATTTTAAACAGACTTGAGCTCCACTTGCATCATATAATAGTCCTGACAAAGCCTGGTCTTAGCATGGAGACTGGGTAATATGCTGCTGAAGTACTACTCTTCTAGCATGGATTCGGGTACTGTTCGTGCTATAGGAAATGGTTAAGTTCTTTATCATTCCGTGTTTGCATACTTCTAGAGTTCTAGTGTTAGCACTTGTAGTGTAGAGAGGAAATCTGGTTTGCAAATTTATGGAGTAAGCTGTAATCCAGAGGTTTTGGTACTATCTGAAATAGCTGGTGCGGTTTATGATTTGTAAGGTATTCAGCTATTGTGTGAGACTGAGACATTAGGGAATATGTGCCATATAGAAATGTTGCAAGTTGCAAGCTAATGTTGATGTATTTTGTCCAAGTGGACCTGACCAAAAGAAACCGAGGAACAAAAACCATATTGATGGTTCTAATTTTGGAACCGGAACTGCCGGTTTATGGTTCTAGAACCAAATATGATTATAAAACTGTGAAATTGATTGGTTCCAGTTTCATAGATAATTAGTGAGTGTTTGTAAATGGTTAATTAAAGTGATTATCTACGTTCTATCTCAGTAAATAAATTTTTGATGTTTGCATTACCTGCTTATGTGTTTGCTTCTGTATAATGCAGACTAGCCGTTGTAAGCTAAAAGCATCCAAAGAGATGTTTTTTTAGCTTTAAGCAATTAAAAATATAAAAAAAAAGTAATAAAATGTTAAATAAATTAAATTGTTAATATTTAAGTGAATATTTTTATTTTATTCAAACATTAAAATATTGTTTAATTTTAACTTTTAATTTTAATATGTATAGCAAACGTCTCATACTTTTGATTATAATTAGATTATTTAAATTTAAAAAAAAACAATTAAAAATTGATTGTAATAAGCATTTTCAAACACAACCTTTATTATTATTAGTAATACGAGTTCATTATTATTAGGAGTTAGAAGTAATTAGAGCCAAGTTGTAACACCTTTGATTACATTAGAGCATCTAATCTAATGTAACTAGAAATGTTGCCCTATTAATTAAAGCATACTCTAGTTTTAACATTTGAAAAAGAAAAGAAAAATCTAATGATTTTATTCAAGAATTTCTTTCGATAGTCCATCGACCCGACAATCCCTCTAAAGATTCATGTTTACTATTTCCAAAACAATTCTTAAAAAATAATTAAAAAATAGAAAAAAAAAACTCAAATAAAATTTGTGAGGGTTACAAACTTGAACTTAAATCATTGTGCACATAAAATCAACATTCGTAAAAAATTTATTAACATTTTTTTTAATTATTTTTTAAAATTATTATGATAAAGTGAAACATAAAACTATAAAACTTTAGAGGATACGGGGCAGTCTAATTTTATTTCAGAATCAAAATTGCCTATTCAAGAGTTGTGATCGCTATGCCATTTTCTCCGTTTTGTTTTTAAAAGTTTTCTCTGTCTTTAGCTATAGGTATAAGCGATTAATTTAATTTAGTCATTTAGGTTGCGGATGAAAATAATCTAAACGTTGATGGTGTCACATCTCAAGAAATTTATAAGGATGATTGGCGAGATTTCTTGGAAAGTTGACCATATAATCTAAATGTAATACTAACGTTTTGTACGGATCATATAATTTCAATTTGGATGTACGGTTGCGTTCGTTTGGCTGTCGCACTCCTAATCCGTACCACGTTAGAATAAAAGTTTTTACTATGCCAACTTTAATTATTACTCATCCGTTTTTTTATATTATTTACGTTTGATTTTGGATCGGAGTTTTAGGACGTTTGTATAATGAGTGTGGTGTTTGGTTTAGTGGCAGGATCCACAATAAAGTTGTGAGATAAAAATTTGTCAAAAAATTAAACGTAAAAAATCTAATAAAACGGACAAAAATGAAATATGTAAAGAATAAAAAAAAACAGATGAGTACAATTTTTTTAAATTTTAAATAAAATAAATGAGAGAAAGGAAAATAAAAGATCGGATGACTTTAGTGGTAGCTCTCTGTTTCTAACCACTCTGCTTTCTGACGTAAAATTTGGAAAAATGAAGAGGTTTTACAAATGGTCGGAATTGTTTAGTCACAAGGTACCAATAACCAAGGTGGTGTGCGGTGCGGATAGCGGAGTAGATAGATAAACACAAAATTTCAGCGGACAATATAAATTAATGATGTTTGATATAATTGATATAAATAATACTAGGAACCGCATCACACGCGTAGAAGGGTATTCTTGTAAAACACTATTATTTTATTAAATAATATATTGAAATAAATGGAGTGAATATATAATCTTCACATAATGACTTCAAACGTAATAAAAAAATAATTAATTGAGTAATTAAACTTAATATAAATGGTGTGCTATAAATAAATGTGTATAGTTTTTGTAGTTATACAATTAATAGTTTTGAATTGAACTATATTAGACATACGAAAAGTATTCTCCGATGAGTTGAGAACCATCAGATACATCTCTAGACTTTGGAAACATTCAATTTCAAAATTTGCAATGCATCTTTTTCGCATGTTAATTGGTATTCTTCATCAGTTGAATATATTGTCAAGTGCTTCATATAAACATTCTAGTTTCATAATATGATGTTTTTAGTTATTTTTATCGTATGATTTAAGAATAATTTAAGGTCAAAATGACCACCGAAAAAGTCAACAAAATCAAGTGTTACGCTTATTATTGGACGGAGGAAGTATGTCTTTTTTTATAAGAACATATCATGATTATTTTTAAAATTAAGTATAATACGTCATACAACTTTATGTTAAAAAATAAAAATTTAAGAAGAGAATAAATAAAAAAGAAAAAAATTACGTCAATAAGATTCGAACCCAACACCTTCAACTAAAATAATGATACAAATAATAGAGAAAAATCACGCCAACAAGATTCGAACCGAACATCTTCAATAAAAATAATGGAGAAAAATCACGCCAACAGGATTCGAACCCTACATCTCTTAATTAACTAATGACACATGTACGCACCAGATTGAAATTGGATAAGCAAGATCAATGGATTAAAATTGATTGGTAGGTCAATCAATTGGGTGAATCAACCGGCTTATTATATTACTTTAATATCAAACGAGGAGTAAAACACGGTCAAGACAAAAAGATATATTTAGAGTTTGTTATTTTCGTCCGAATGGAATTGAATTAAACTAAATGAAGTTCAACTAAACTGGACTGAACTTATTTGTATTATAAAATATTATTAAATAAATCTGAACTGAACTGAATTTAATGCATCTGAATTGAACTGAACTGAACTTAATGCATTTGAATTGAAATGAACTTAATGCATCTGAACTGATATGAACTAAACTAAACTAAACTCTTAAAATAATCATTTTTCAGACGAAGAGAACAAAGTCCGTTCTAATTTAAGTTTGACCTCAAATTATTTTCAGGTCATACGATAAAAAATAATTTAAAAATTTATATTATAAAACTAACAAGTTTACGTATTCATAATATAAAACTTTTAATTATTTTCTTTATACGATTTAGAACTATCAAAGCTTAAAAGATCAACAAAACAAAATAAAATGTTAAAGTTAATAGATAACATAGTAAGTATATGAAGTATAAAGAACTCATCACAGTTTCAACTTTATCGGATAAAATATATTTTTGTTACTATGTAGTTTGTCATGTGTAATTTAGATACTTTATAGTGATTACATTTAAATTTGTCACTAAATTATAAAATCATGTCAATTTTCATATGTTTTTACCATTTTAATATACTTCTTTCGTTCTACAGATTTCTATTTGCTACACCTAGATTAAATTTTAAAAGATAATCAAAAATAGAAAAGAACTCAAAACAACTTTATAAGCTAGGATCACTTCAACTTTAAGTAATTATGTACCTAAATCACCATTTAATTTTTTTAAATTTTTTATTTAATTTTAATTATTTTTCAAAATTTATTTTAAAAATACTCCAGTAAATAGAAAATTTAAAAGGGAGTACATGAAATGGATATGGCCGCCTACTCTATACGACTGAAACTAAATTTATCCAAGAAAGGGAGGGACACCCATTATGCGTTTAATAATGTTTGTTGCGTAACTTTAAAAATGCATGGGCATGTGACAAATGGACCGACAGTTAATTTGATTTATTAGCAACTTGTGAGTTAAAAAATTTGGGTATGAGTACGGTGTCATATGAAAGGCGTAGGTACATGTGCTTACACTTTATAGTATCACTAATCTTATCTTACATGACACATTATAAATCTCAGATTTTTTTTTTAAATCTATTTTTGGACTTTAGTTTCTTCCACTTGCATCACATTTTATTATCACTATTCACTAGTACAGTAGTACCGTTTGTTGTCACATTTTATTATCACTATTCACTAAGTACACTAGTACCGTTTGTTGTTAAGAGTAAAAATGCCGGTTCATACGCTTTTAACTACAACGTGATTGAGTAACTGTTGGGATCTTGAAATTAAGTGATGATTTATATTTTTTTTTAAACAGCAAAAAGTTGATTAAGCACCAAAAGTTGTACAAGGTAAAAGGGGCATACCCCAATCATGATACAAGGTGTATCATAAATCCAAATACACAAGAGGGTCCAAAAAGCCAGAGTAGCTTATGGAAGAAACCAAACGAAACGAAACCCGAAGGAAATAAGAGGTTCCAAGTGATGATTTATATTGATACGCAAATAAGAGAGGTCACGTTATTTGCATAAACAGAACAACGACATAAGGAAGCAAAACATCAAAGACAAAACAACGTCATTGGAGAGAGAAAGACAGACAAACCGATTCAGGGAAGTCATCTTCTTATTACATCAAATCGTAAATATTGGATTGTGCCTTGCAACATATATGTAGTAGTATCAGATAACAACCTTTGAGGCTTTGATAACTAGAACTCACTACAAGAAAACAGCCAAATAGAGACGGATTCGATCCGTCGCAAAATAGCGACGGATCGGTGATTTTAACGACGGATATAAATCTGACCGGTAATTAGCGACTGATGAGTTTATCCGTCGCTAAATTTGCGACGGATAGGTTTATCCGTCGCAAAATTTAGAGACGGATAAGCTTATCGCAAGCACTGTGCCGCCGTGACACCACCATCACCACCACCAGCGTGTTGCAGTGTTACCTCAGTGCTTCTCCCCCTCTTCTCCGATTCTCTGACAATTGAGGTTAGAACCCTAACACTAGTTTTTGGGGTTTTTCAGTTTTTTTTTCTTAATTGAACTTATACTAGTTGTAATTTGTTAAATTAGTTAAATTAATTAGTGTCGCCATGACACCACCACCACCGCCGTTTGGAATTTTTTCTGTAAATTAGCATAAATTAATTAGATTTATTAAATAATTTGTTAATTTGTTCAATGTTAGATTAGTTCAATTTATTTAGTGTCTTTTGTTTTTTAAGTTAATTTGTTAGTTTCACCCGTAAAACCATGTGAAACCAAAACATAAGCTTTTTTGTTAATTAGATGAACTTAATGAGAGTTTTAAGTCCATTCTATACTATATTATAATGTGCTATATATTACTATAGTACTAGATTAAATGGTAATGTAGAATTGTAAATGGTAGCTATATGCCTATGGGCTTATATGTAACTTTTTATTTTTTATTTTTTTTGGTCTGCTTGTTGCTCTGGATGATGGTAGGCTAGCTAGAGACTTGTGGTTTGTTTAGATTGGATGCAGAGTTAGGCTTAGAAGTTAGCAAGTAAATTTGCTTAGCTGTGCTTCTATTGCTGTCTGTTCTTGCATCGTTGTTAAATTGTGTACATCTTGCTTGTCTCTGTTCTCGATTGCTAAAGTTCACGTCAAATTTTTGGTTGGCAAGGACAGTATAGATAAAAGTTTGTTTAATACTCTTACTGTTTTCCTGCAAGCAATTCTGTGTTTGACCGTATAATGATTTCTATTAACTGATTTGTTTCATTCTTTTTTGTTTTTGTTTGTGGTCTAATCAGTCAATTAGAAAATGAAAATTATGGAGTTTTCGTGATGGTGGTTTCATCAAGATCTCCTAAGGTATACGAATAATGTCACGCTTTCCTCAATATGTGATTTCCATTCCAACAACCCTTTGTTTGATGATGTTATTTGGGTCATATGTGATTCTTGGTTTGGTGGATTGTTAATATTTGTTGCTCTAGTACTCTCGAAAGCTCTCTGCCTCTCTTGGTGATCTTTGATACTCTTGAAAGCTCTATGTTGATATTATTGTTGTTCATGCCCCTGATGCCTTTATTCTTTCTACGCCACGCCTGCTGGTTGCTCTTGTTGTAGTTAGGTGGTTAGTATTAGTATTCTTCTAAACTTTGACTTGTATCTTTGCTTCCTGTTTTCTTGCCTCTCTTATTATTATTATTATTATTATTATTTTTAATTTATCGAAACTTGATAAACCATGCACTTATAGTGGATAGAGTGGAGAACTATAAGCTCAAAATTGTGTAACGAGAATACAAGATTACAAGATCGAGGGTATATGGACATACTATAGCTACTCATTGGTTTACACAAGTGACACATTAGTGCTATGGGATGAATGTAGTTTATGCACTTATAGAGGCATGGTGCATATTTCTCACTCCTTTTACTTGTTGATGTGCAAGAGAACTTATCAAGACGTGGAGCTAAAGCCGATAAGAAGTGTAAGTTATTTAATCTGCTCTCGTTTTAGTTTCTGAACCTGTTAATACTTAATACATTCCAGTGATCCTAAATCTTTTTGTGCTCATCATATATATATTGTGTATTTTTATTTTGATGTCAAGTGACATTCATGTCATTAAGAGAGGTTCAGTTTTATTTTTGGTGTCAACTGACTAGTAATTAAAGAGATAGGCACTTGTTTACTTTGGGAAACCTATGTATTTCATCCTTTTGTGAAATGTGATATTTTGTTACGTACTTATATTCAACCCAATTATTTTGGTGGTAATATATTGCATAAATATCTTCAATGCATGTTTTATTTGGGTGTTTGGTCTAGTGGTATGATTCTCGCTAAATGCGAGAGGTCGCGAGTTCGATTCTCGCAGCACCCCTTATTGCATTTAAAAAATTATATTTTTATATTTTATTATATTGTAGGTGAATTAAATAAATTAAAAGAAACATATTTTTTTTTAATAAAAAAATCAGATTTAGAGACAGATGAGCTTATCCGTCTCTAAATTTAGAGACGGATAAGCTTATCCGTCGCTAAAGTGAAGAAACCATGGGCTGCCCGGTCAACGCTAAATTTGCGACGGATAAGCTTATCCGTCTCTAAATTTAGAGACGGATAAGCTCATCCGTCGCTTTTTGGATTAGCGACGCCACTTTTCGCGACGTCCTATTTAGCGACGGACCATCCGTCGCTAAATGGTATATAGCGACGGATCGCTCCGTATAGCGACGGATGCCAGCATCCGTCGCTAAATCCTGTTTTTCTTGTAGTGACTGTAGACAGAGGAAGTTTAAAAAAATATACGTGTCTTATCTCTAAAAATATTTCAGAACCCGTAGATACTTGTCTGTTTTAAATGATTCCCATTGATGAACTTGTTGACCCATCAACTAACTCCGACTTGGGCAGCCATGCGTGCTGGAATCCCTAAAGTAACCAAAAATTTAAACCCGACCATAAACTTTATGGAGTTAATGACACTGTACTTTGGGGATTTGGGATGGTTTGGATATAAATTTGTATTGTCTTGGTGCTACCAGAGGAATATACTACTCATGCACTCTCTCTTCCATCTATGTTCTATTTTATGATGTGAATAAATTGTTTTTGTTGTTTCTGAAAAATAAAATAAAAATGCTATACTACCCTTTTACCACCTTATAACTCCAAATACGCATGTAGTTTTCTTTAAGCAAATCCTAATAGACCAGGAAAATCATAATGTTCGAATCCCCGACATTCCTTGCTACTCCAACACCCTAACCACCAAAATCTTATGCCTCCGCCGAATTCGAACCTCCGACCTCTCCTTGCTACTCCAACACCTTAACCACCGGAGCACCTAATTAATAAAATGAAAATAGTGACGCTATGTATTGTTCAATAAGGTGTTATGGGCGAGCACGGACCTCACTTGAAACTCATTTAGTTAACAAACCAGTTATAGCGATCGGTTCGGTGAAACTCACATAGACTCAAATCACTCAACTATATCCCTCTATAGATTCATACAAATATCATTTTAATTTTTAATAATAGCTCGGTGAAACTCACATAGACTCAACTATATCCCTCTATAGATTCATACACATATCATTTTAATTTTTTTTCTTAATAAACGGCTTATAACTATACCACCTTATAATTATAAATACACGTATACTTATTTTATAACTCTAATTGTACCTAAATCACCTTATGCCTCAGTTAATGTTCGAACCCCAACCCTTTCTATACTATTTTAACACCTTTACCACCATACCGACTTAACTTATCAATCCATACACATATTATTGATATCCCAAATTCTGACCCATCACTATATTCTTAATTCTTCGCCCATTCCACAACCTAAATTCATTTTTGCCGCATGTTCTCCTGGAGCTCATCAGCCCACAAGTTTAAATTAAGGAAAATTAAATTGAATTAACTTGCTCGAAGTTCTAACTCTAGCTAGCTATATATTATACGCACGTACCAGTTGTTCAAATTTAGAAGCAAGCATGGTTAAGTAGGTAAGCTACCTAAGATGTTGCCAATGGTGTTACTCGATCTCATAACTTGTGCATTTTGCATAATTGCATAAGAAAATTAGAAGAATTAATGTTAGTTTCCCAATATTAAACTGTATATATGTAAATATAACCCCATACACGCCTTTAAGGCTTCAATAAATATAAATGTATGCACTCACTAACCAACCGTTGTTGAAGGGTACTTGAGTGTGGACCGTCGTGTATATAGTTCGGTGATGATGGTCAGTTGTTAAATAAATTAATCTCATGAAATTAAAACGAAGTTTCCACTGTGATTTGTACTTCTATAGTAATTAAGTTGACCTACTGATAATATATTGTATAAATATATATTTAACTTTTGCTACATATAGATACGGATGGTAACATGTACGGTTGGCTGTCCATGAATGGAAAATTTTAGAAGTACTTTATTCATTCATTTAATTTCTCGAGGGTTGACAATATTTTTAAATCAAACCTAGAGAAAATATCTCAATTGATTCGTTTATCAGTATGCATATTCCTTTTTACTTAGTACCCCTACCAAGGGATTGATTACCCCTTGGTGTCCGCAAAAAGACAACCTCTAAAGGAATAAAGAAAAAAACGTATATAATTAAGGCCTTCAGCTGCTGGAGTCGGCTCCTTTCATCCCTTGTAAAACTTTGCTGGAAAGTTTACAAGAGATGACAACTAGTGTTGTCTATTGTTTAACGAGTAGAGCCGAGCCGAGCCGATTAATATATCAGTCCGAGCTTAGGCTCAGCTCGTTAATGAAGCGAGCCTGATTTCAGACTCGAGCTCGAATTCGTTAACAAACAAGCCGAGCCTAATTAAACTCGGCTTGTTTAACGAAGCGAGTTTAATTTCAGGCTCAAGCTCGGTTCATATGACTCGAGCTCGGCTCGTTTGGTTCGGTTCGTTTGTTAAAATACCATGAAAAATATATTAAAATATTAAATAATATATAAACAAATTCAAGATTATGCATTACAATCAACTCTCAAATGATGAAATGATTAAAGTCTAACAAAATGCAAATATAAGCAATTCAATCCAATAATCTCAAACTTAAACCATAACTTATACTTCCTTAATTTCATTTGTTACTTTCTAAGGAGTAAAAATTATCAAATTGATGAATAATATTAAAGAATTGATTTGTATAAGTATTTAATTGTAAACGGGTAATAAAGTATGAGAGAGAGTGATAAAGTCGTTATAAATAAGGAGAGATAAATAATAAAAAATTGGTAATTGTGTTGAAATTTTTTCCATATTTGGGTTAGAAAAGTTTGTAATAGAACGCTCAAAATAGAAACATATGAAGTTATTAATGAAATGGATGAAGTAATACTAATACTACTAATAATCTACATAATGTCGAGCCTTACCGAGTACTCGCGAGCCGAGCCTAAGTTTAGGCTCGAGCTCAGCTCAAAAACCTTATCTAGCCGAGCCGAGCCTTAACAAGCCGAGCCAGTCGAGTACTCGATAAGGTTCGATTCGCGTAACATAACTAATGACAACTCACCCATGCCTCACTGACGGTGAGCTAATTGTTTTTATTTACTTTTTTTCTTTTTCTTGGCTCTTTAACCTTTTTGTTTCTTTGTTAAATTTCACTCACGTTTCGCTCTTCTTTCTTGGTGGTTGGTCACTCAAGGTTATTTACTTTTTTCACTTAACTTTTTTAATTAGTTTAATTTTGTTTACATTAGTTTTTATATTTGTTGAATAATACTTCTTCCATCACGTTCCCATTTCAATTTTGTTAACTTTTTTAATGTCTTGTTTGATCTCATATTAAACCGAATTGTACCGAAAAATTAATTTATAAGATTATATTATCAAAACGTATTTAGGTTATATTACATTATTGTAATTTTTAATTATCAAGTATTCTAATTTTTAAAGTTAACATGATGTTATTAATTAATTAATGGTGTTCTAATAAATGAGGAATGAAGTTTAAAAATAAATGTGAAATAAAATGAAAAAGGGTGGGATGAGAGGGGAAGACTCTTGAAATAGATTGGGTAAGAGTAAATGGGATGCTGATGTGGCATAAGAGAGAGGGGATGACTGCGGGAGATGACCTTGTTTCACTTTATAAGTATTAAACTTTTTATAAAAGAAAATATATTAAATATTTAGGAAAAAAAATGCATAGATGTACCATTTGTTCTTTGAAATGTGTAAAAATGTATCTTGTGTTTTTTCAAGGTGGTGAGACAGATGGTGTACTGGCAAACTAGGGCGATCCGGACGGCATGTACCGATTTAGGTAATTCACCGTTTACATAACTTTTAGAAGAGTAAATTACTCTAAACATATTTTTCATAATAAATGCTTAATTACTAATGAATATATGAGGGTTTAAGTAGCTAAGGTAATACAATAGATAATGTAAATAAAAGATAAAATGAAAAGATAATAATGATTAGTATGGAAAGATAATATTCGTAAAATATTCCTGACCCTAATCTAACTACCCTATTTAAGAGATACGTAAAAATCTATGAAAATCTTACAATATCATTTTCCTAATTGACTAATAAGTAATGACCTTAACTATTAAGGGAGATCCTCGTTAGCGCTTCGTCCTAGTTCACGATATGAACAGTAGACACCAAGGGTCCAAGGTTTCATTATAAGGGGAATCTAATCCTCTTCACAAGATCACTAGATGTTTAGTTAGACAAATGATGAATCCACACGAGTGAATTAACCATGTTAATGATATGTGATAGAGAGTAGGACAAATATACATATTAGACCGATGTAATCATAGATAAACTATGTACCTATCGATGAAGGTCATGGTCAGATAAGCAATGAGACCGACCAAAGGTATATATCTGAAGGCTCACCGCATCAGAATGACTTGTGTACACACAACTAGCCTCCTCTTTTTTTTTTTTAAACGGCTAAAAATATATTAATAAACGAGATTATAAGAAATGCTCAAACGTAGCTTACAACGAAAAGAAAGAAACAACAACAGAGGCGCTTCTGACAGAGCTAGCTCATGACTGAGCGCTTCTGTCCGCTCACCACCAAGTAAGATGATCAGCCTGGAGCTATAAAGAAGCTCTTTGGAACAAATGATCATGACCGAAGCTCATGAGCAAGCCGTCATGGGTCCGACCTGTTAGAATATCCCACATCACTTGTGAGAGCTATAATTAGCACATATATAAGTTGGATAACCTTATCACCTTAATAAGGCCTTTTAAGGTGTTATTGGTCCAACTTCAATATGGTATCAGAGCCAAGGTTGATGATGGGTGCCCCAGCCGATGCTAATTCCGGCTTGCCCAATGATGGCATTTATGATTCCACGTGTAGAGCCGACTAACCGCGGCCTACTCGTGAGGGGGCGTGTTAGAATATCCCACATCACTTGTGAGAGCTATAATTAGCACATATCACCTTAACAAGGCCTTTTAAGGTGTTATTGGCCCAACTTCAATTTATCCAACTTATATATGTGCTAATTATAGCTCTCACAAGTGATGTGGGACATTCTAACACGACCCAAACTCAGTGGCGAATCAAGGAGCGATTTTCACCGGGATCGTAGTGTAACCAGTTTACCATACTATAACAATTTCTTAATATAAAATAAAATATAAAATTCGTAAGAGGATAAAAAAAAAAAATTCAATATTTAGGTGGCCAATCATGTAAAATTATAATTTTTAGACGGTCAAGTAAACAAATATTTTTTATAGAACATGGTAAGTTCAGGGGATCCAGTGACCGCAATGGACCCCAGTGTCATGATTCTATGAAGGAAGTTCCCTCACAATTCCTATAAATACCACTCAACCAACATTTATAACACCTACGTTTAATGATTTAATTTCATTCATTTCCATTAAGTCACCACCAGAATGGTTGGCGGTATTATATATCCAATTCACTATGTGCATACAAGACCGATAATAAGCGCACGCGAAGATTATGGTAATACCTACGTTTAATGATTTAACTTCATTCCTTTCCATCAAGTCACGGTATTATCCAATTCACTATGTGCATACAAGACCGATAATAATCAAGCGTACGTGAAGATTATGGTTTAGGAGCTTAGATCTAAGGGATAACTTAAGACTAGTAGGTGATAGAATTTCAACTCTCCCATAAGTTTAAGCTGTTGGGGAGGAACAAAATCTAATCATTTATATTAATTCTCCAACAACTCCCCCGCACTCGTCGCCGATTTCAACCTCTTTGGGGAGGCCAATCGAGTGGAAATTTAATAAGGGGCGGAGTTTATCTTCGAAAAGATTCGAACTCAGGTGGGCGTAAGCCAGATAACTTTGATACCTTAAGATGTTGGGAGGAGCGAAATGTAATCAGTTAAGCTAGTAGGATTAGTTTATATACATCATCAGTTCATCACTATGTTTTAACAAGGCCGATATGCATGAAACTTGCTTCTAGTCCATTCCTAATGACATTATTTAACTCTGCTGTCATTGATACGTAGCTGATAGGTGTTTCACTAACGACTCTTCACACCAATAGGTTAGCTAGTCATATATACTACTACTAATTAATTATGAATGGCCTGTAACTGAAATTAAACAGATTTAATTTACGACTCTAATTTGATCTTTATTTCCACTTAGTTAATTCCTTAAAAGTCTACTGTCGATAATATAAAATTGTTAAAATTTTAACAATGTCGACACTAGGAAAATACCCTAAACAATGAACAAACAAAGACAAAATGTTGGTACCGAGTAATTGTAAAGTTTTTGTGACAAATTACCGAACAAAATAATCGAGGTGGCCACTACAGTCTATAGTAAGCAGATTGGAGAGATACTCCAATTCTTTACTAAAAGTAGGTGAAACTACGACCCCGGGGAAAATCTGCTTACTGTAGTGGCCACCTCGATTATTTTGTTCGGTAATTTGTCACGTTTTCAAACCCACCCTCCTTGTAACGACCCGACCAATCCGGCCGGCGTGGTTACTCCTGGACGGTCCCACACACGTCTCCACAGTATGATATTGTCTGCTTTGGGCCTGAGCCCGCACGGATTTGTTTTTGGAATCACCCAAAAGGCCTCATACCATGTGAGAGTGGTGGTCTAACATATATACCCTTTATTTCACTCACTCTTAAGCGATGTGGGATGCGGGGCATTACAAACTACCCCCTTAAAGTCTCGACGTCCTCGTCGAGCGCCTTAAGTGGTGGGGGTGACAAACTGACAATAACCTTTACCAACCGTCCACCCGGTGCGGGCTTTGGGTTGATCTAGGCTCTGATACCATTTGTAACGATCCGACCAATCCGGCCGGCGTGGTTACTCCTGGACGGTCCCACACACGTCTCCACCGTATGATATTGTCCGCTTTGGGCCTGAGCCCGCACGGATTTGTTTTTGGAATCACCCAAAAGGCATCATACCATGTGAGAGTGGTGGTCTAACATATATACCCTTTATTCCACTCACTCTTAAGCGATGTGGGATGCGGGGCATTACACTCCTAGCTAGGATGAGATCTTTAGCAAAAGGCCAACCGAAGCACCGACAGACTGAGAAAGAAATCGAGGGCCAAAACACCTCCACAAGAGAACCACTCGAAATTTCCCCGACATAACTTAAAAAGAACTGAACTAATAGGAACTAAATTGATCTAAATTTATATGTAGCATAAAAAACAGTTAAGCAAATTTTTACTATATTGGATTCGTAGATCTGAACGGTTTTTAGCCGTAGAAAACAGAATCTAACTATTCAAACTTCAAATCTGATGCATATACGTACGTACATCTGAGTTTCAGTGCGTTGTGTAGAAATCCAGATTTTAAGTGCATATATGACTTGGAAGATAAGGGTTTTAGTTATGCAGTTTTGGTTTGAAATATGGAAGTCGATTTTGTAGATTACAACTGAGTCGTTCAATCAAACCAGTCGAATACCATTACGATTGATCTTATAGTTGGTTTTGCTTGAAGCTTAATTTGTTGGACTTCTTTTATAAAGAAATGAGACAAACTAGTTTTTGTACACAATTCACATAGTTGTTCGGTTTTTTCTAAGGGTAAAAATCTAGCTGCCATACTTCTGCACTACTCTTTTAGCACCTAAATTACAACACCAAAATACACCTATATCGATCTTGAAGATATTTTTATGTCCAAACTGAAAAGAAATTTATGAGTCTTTATCTTTACATTTTTTCCTAGCTATGTTGCGTAGTTGATTAAGATATTTAATTTGGATCGTGTGTGATCAATTCAGAAATGGCTTGTTAATAGTGATTGAAAATTAGTCGAAATCCTAACAATACATTCAAAAATAAAAAGTAAAATTGTTAGAACATAGGTATTAGTATAGTATTGGGATTTCTATCTGCACGTGCCATCCAATTGTGGTTAGTTCGTGGTCTAGCAGTATATCAACGGAAAGCATCTAGAATAGTCTAGTATCTAAAACTAGAAGGTTCCTAACTAGGGTTTTTAAAGATTTCTAGAGATAAGACGCGTAAATTTCTTCTCATTTACGTTTCTAGTCACTAAAGACTGTTACAGGAAACTATTATATATATGTTGCATGACACATCCCATTATTTATGATTTGATGTAATAAGAAGATGACTTCCCTTAATATTTTTGCCTATTTCTCTCTCTCTCTCTCTCTCTCATGGCGTCTGTCTCTATGTCTGATGTTCTTCTTTCTTCTGTCGGTGTACCTTTCTGTCTAGAATACGACTGTTCTTCACTTTCCGAGCTAGCCATGTCTGGAGGATATATTTGATTTGTACGTACCAATACAAATTATCACTTAAGCTCTTGAGTCAATTTCAAAAGGAAAATATTAAATGTTGGAGCACCAAATTACTAGATGCTGAAAATTACTTAGTAAATTATAAAAAGTCTTATAAGTTTATAATTTTACAAATTAACCCCACACTTTTAAAATCGACACAAATCTTCGACTTAAATAATTCAATAACCTTATTATATTTTCTTAATGTTTCTTTTATTCATTTGTATCTAAAAAACACATTTCATTCATTTAATTTGTATCTAAAACACATACACCATAAGATATCATCCAACTAAAATCGAAATTAGTTACTTTAATTTTTTTATACTATTAGATTAAATATAAAAAATATAAATATTTATCGAACACTTACTATACATAAATTTAAATGAAAACGAAAAAAAAAAGAAAAGAAAAACGAAGAAGAAGTTGTGGGGGTAGGAGCGCAGCAGACCGTGGGCTTGCTGTAATTGAACCGCAGCGGCCTGCTACTATTCCATTGCAGCAGGCCCGGCCTGCTGCTCTCCCACCTCTTTCATTTTTTTTTTCTTTTTGTTTTTTTTTTTTTTTTTCCTTTTTGATTAAGTTTGTTTATAATGTTTGGTAAATATTTATATTTATATATTTTATATTCATTCTAATAGCATGAAAATATTTGAAGTAAGCAGGACGTGCATTATGTTGATCTTGAAGATTAGCAAGACGCACGTCTTCTTCGATTCGACACCAATTATGAAAAAGAAAAAAAGTGTATATTATATTTTATTTAATAAACTTAATTAAATAAATGTTACCTCATAATTTGACCATTCATTAGTTTAAGATGGTTATTTCATGTTAAAATTTTATATTCGGAAGAGTATTTTTTCTAAAGAATTTGTTGTAAAGTAGCAAGTAATGAATTTACTTCATATATGAAATTGTTTGTGGTACTATGTATGAATTTAATAAGTTTGAGACTTAATTGTAATATTTATAAATTTAAATTTTTTTTGCAAATTACAAATAAATTTCCAACGTTTAGTAAAATAAGTACTACGTTTAACAACCCCTTTCAAAATCCCAACATGGAATGTTTTCCTCTGCATATCCATTTCTCTTAAAACTTATAAGTATCATATTTGTACTTTGTACGTAGAACATCATTGTTGCCAATCTACTTCTTTGTTTGATCAATGATGTTTGTGCTTAAAAGAAAAAAAATCCATAAAAAAATTGTCTCCTCTATACATACCTTTTCTTAGCTAATTAACGCTTTCGAGTTAGACAAAAACTACGGACATTGGTGTTAAATCGAATTCCTAAATATAAACAATGGGCACCGCGCTATTTGTAGTATTTTTTGATAAGTCAAAATTCAGCTAGATATATGACTATGAGGATCATGTCGTAATAAAATATTATTGATAAGTAGAGTTACAAAGCTTTATTCCAGCAAGCTCAGTTGACTTCTTGTGATGGAAACATGGTTGGGCCGCCTGTGGTGGCTCTAGAGAGTAGAGGCTTCGGCATGCCGCTCGATATCTTTCTAGTTGTCTCTTCCCTCGGTCAACTCTTTGTATATGCGATATATAAGTACAAATTTTGTAGCATTGACATCCTAAGTATATAGGATCCTAAGTTAAATAGATAATTGAAATTATAAGATGGTGTAGCGGTAATGAGTTGGGTTACTGAAGGAGTGGTGCGGGGTTCGATCCTCAGCGGTGGCGGGGTTATAAGGTTGGTTTAGGTGTGGAGAAATAATGTGGTTTAGGAGGAAATTTGTATAGCATTAATGTAGGATTAGTTGTAATATTTTCCGTTTAAAAAAAGTTAAATAGATAAATAATAACATGATTTTAAGATAATATTTTGGATTTACTTTTGTATTATAATTATAATGTGATTTTATTATGCTTCTTTTACTGTAATTAATTTAAGAAATTTATAATAAAATATGAAAGTAAAAAGGTAAATCTAAAAGCTTTTATTGGGAGGGAGAGAAGATCTCTATTTGTTGTCGTAGTCATGTTATAGATAACTTCTGCTCTCTAATATTGACAAGATCACCACGTTGGTGCTTATGAATAGCTCAATTAGATTTGGAGCATCTAGTTTTTTTTTTTTTTTTTCGTGTCATGCGGATAATCCTATACTATATATGCACTCTAACTGGTACCCGATGATAAAGCACTAAAGCGTAGCATAAGCATATAGGAACAATTAATAGAGAAATTTTAGATGGACAATCGTGTTTATTAGGTTTATGAAAAGTTAGTATTGTAACAATAGATTTGAAATAGATTCATTTTTGTAGAAAGGAGTATACCACGTATACACTCACATCTACTCACAACTTACAATTGTGTAAACTTTTTGTGTAAGCAAATAATTAAAAAATTTCCACTTCTGAAAAACAATAGAGAAAATTTGGTTGAAGCTAGCTAGTCACAAGCAAGAAACATGGAGGAAGCAAACAAAAAGTTTGACATTTAATTTTTCTCTTTATCATCTTCTTCATATTTAATAAGTACGGCTGCCGATGATACAAGTACGGAACTACGGACATGGCGTGCCATAGGGTATCTTTCACTAACGTAAGAACCTTGGAAAGTTCAGGCGAAAATCTCAGTTTAATAATACTAAACTTACGAACAGGTGACATCAGTATTATAAATGTATTTACCTTTTAGGTCCGCTTAATTGCATTTTAGGTCTGTTGTAATTCTTATTGCACGTTAGACTTTATCATTTTCACCTAAAAAATCATTAGTTTCAAACTAGTTCAGTTCAAATTGATTTAGTTATGTTTTCTGCTATAAATAAATTCAGACCTGTTCGGTTAGCCTTACACATTTATGTCAATGTATCACCTTCCTTGAATCTCTCTCCATTTTCTCTCTTTCAAGTAATCAAATCACATACTCGTGTCAAAATACTAAAAAGATTATATTACAGTTAAATGAAGCCCGGTCAGCTATTATCAGTTGACAAGAATTTCCAGTTATGACTTATCATTAAGTAATTATAAGCGCACCCAATAAAATGGTGAAGGAACCGGAATATGCTTGGTTCAAAAGGACATTTGTACGTGGCCATCAACAATGTCAAAGTTAAACAAATACCATGTGGTTAAGGACATTGATTGCGCAACTACAATAGCTCCTTTGTACTCTATTCTTCGGACAATCAACGATGTAATTAGAAAGAAGATTCTGGAAACAAATAACTTCACAATTACGCACCCAGAGTAGTGGATGCGCGCTATATGAATAAAATTTATTTTTACCGTTAAAATACAAATGTATTACTACTTGTTTATGTTGAGATCATAGAACGAAGTTTAGAGCCAAAGTGGCAAAGTCCTTATATATGATGAAATAATCCATCTCTCCAACTGCTCGAACTTGTTGGGAAGGTACATATTCTAATTAATTTTGAAGAGGTGTGCGATATCCAATTATATTAAATTCGTCAACATAAGAGAAATATGTAAGATGATGACATGGAGTGGGAGGAGGCAATATAAAAAAATATATATTAGAAATGATCTTGATATATATCTCCCCGTACATTTTTAACAACCTATAAACCTAGACACTTTATACGAATCAGATTTCTTACGCATTTGGACAACTTTCCTACGCTCTTGGATATAATCACAATGGATTTCCTTAGCTATGGGAGCAGATAAAAGGACGTTCCAACAGTAAAAATTCAATTATGTGAAAAAATGTTAAGGTTTTTATAGTTTCTACTTTCTAGTAACAATTTATATGCTTTCGTCTACGCGTGTTGTGCGTGTTTGACGATATCTTTTTCCATACTAAATTAAGTAGCAATGAGAGTTGTTCAATTGCTAACTGATCTAATTAGCATGATAAGTTATCTTGGAAATTACAAATAATACAAGGGAAGTTTATGCAATTTCCCCTAATTTTGGCCTATAAATACCCCCCTACGTAGCACCTCAACACTTCATCCACAAATCTACTACAAGCAACATTACCTCTATCTAGTTCATCCTTGAGTGCAAGCAACAACATTCAAGTTCATTTGATCACAATGGCTGCTGATCATACAACTAGAGAAGTTCCATTGGCAACTTTGAGTAATTCTCTCCATGGCTTCACACAAAGAGATCAAGAATCCAATACACCAATCAACAAGTTTGATCTTCCTGTGGATTCCGAGCACAAAGCCAAAACCTTCAAGATTTTCTCATTTGCACAGCCCCACATGAGATCCTTCCACTTGGCATGGATCTCATTTTTCACATGCTTCGTTTCTACTTTTGCCGCTGCCCCATTGGTTCCCATTATCCGGGAGAATCTAAACCTCACCCGCTCTGACATTGGCAATGCTGGTGTTGCCTCTGTGTCAGGTAGCATATTCTCCCGCCTCATCATGGGCGCCATATGCGACCTTATAGGGCCACGTTACGGATGTGCCTTTTTGAACTTGTTGACAGCACCTGTCGTGTTTTCAATCGTTTTCGTGTCCTCAGCTGAGGGATACCTCATCTCCAGGTAATAATAATATACAACTATAACGCACCTCTCTATAAGTTTGAGCTTTTAGTTAGACCGGTTAAACCTTCATATATTACTAAGTTTTTTACGTTTCACTTAAATAAAACATTAGGTTCATGATCGGATTTTCGCTTGCAACGTTCGTCTCCTGCCAATACTGGACGAGCATTATGTTCAACAGTTCCATCATTGGAACGGTGAATGGGATAGCCGGCGGGTGGGGTGATATGGGAGGTGGTGTGACTCAACTGCTAATGCCGTTCCTATTTCACGCGATTACTATTTCTGGTGCGACCCCTTTCACTGCCTGGAGAATAGCGTTCATGATCCCTGGATGGCTTCATGTTATCATTGGAATAATGGTGTTGACTCTTGGACAAGATATGCCTGATGGAAATCTTAATGACCTACAGAAGAGTGGTGATGTAGCAAAGGACAAGTTTTCCAAGGTAACTTTGATATACTTTATACGTACAGTAATTATTAATTGTAACTTGCCCTGATGAATTATTATTACATCATACATTTACAAGATGGGCTCAATTTAACCCTGATATGATGAATTATTATTACATCATAAATTAATTTGCTCAATTTTTCTAGGTAGTGAAGCATGCTGTCACCAATTACAGGACATGGGTCTTTTTCCTTCTCTACGGATTTTCAATGGGAGTTCAGCTATGCATAAACAATGTTATTGCTGAATACTTTTACGATAGGTTCGTGTTTTACTAATATATTTGTCTTAGAGGATCGCCAGTGTAACTTACGCCCAATGTTAAGTGGTTTTTTCTTAACCCATAAAAAAGACCGTACTATGTTTTTCCTAAAACGTCTTGGAATATCTATTTTTCTCTAAATTAACTTTCTCATTACTTATTTAGGTTCGACCTCAAGCTTCACACAGCCGGAATCGTAGCCGCCACCTTCGGCATGACTAACTTCGCTGCTCGTCCATTTGGGGGCTATGCCTCAGACCTAGCCGCCCGAAAGTTTGGCATGAGGGGCAGGCTCTGGATCCTCTGGATAGTCCAAACTCTAGGAGGAGTCTTTTGCATTTGGTTGGGCCGCGCTAACTCACTTCCTGTAGCCATAACCGCTATGATCCTCTTCTCAATTGGTGCACAAGCCGCTTGTGGTGCAACATACGGCATCATCCCATTTGTTTCACGGAGATCATTAGGCATACTCTCCGGTCTCACAGGAGCCGGAGGAAACTTTGGTGGCGGATTAACACAATTAGTCTTTTTTTCCAACACAAGTTTTTCAACGGCTACCGGCCTAACCTACATGGGAATCATGGCGATCGCTTGCACCATACCGGTCGCTCTTATCCACTTTCCTCAATGGGGAAGTATGTTTCTACCACCTTCCAAAAATGAAAAGTATACCGAAGAGAGCTATTACTCTGCGGAGTGGAATGAGAGTGAGAAGGAAAAGGGGTTGCACCATGGAAGCCTCAAGTTTGCTGAGAACAGCCGGTCGGAGCGTGGGAGTAGGCAGGAGATCGCCTCCGCGCCCACTCCACTGGGATATTCAACACCGGAGCATGTTTAAAACACAACACTATATATGTCGTCACCGTTGAAGTATCACGCTGTTTTGACACTTTATTACACGGTTACACCACTTGTATAATTTTTTGTTGTTGAAAAAAATGTGTGTAATAAAAGTTGGATAGATCAAATCTAGTACGGCGTTGAATAATGTGATTGGTTGTTACTCATCTAGTATAAAGATGACGACCATGAAAGACGCTGCACTAGTGTACGTATATTTTGTTTTAGAAACTTTGTTTAAATAGTATATGCCTTGTGCCTTGTACGTGGCTTGTGATCAGCTTATACATATAGTAGTATATTCTTGTACGTTCTGTACTTTTATAAATTCCAATCAATGTATTTCTAATTAACCTTGTTGATACATTTATTAATTTATTAGTGTGCCCCCGAAGTTACATTAATTAAAGGGATTTACAATATATGATTCATACCGAAGTCCTGCTTTAAAACTTTTTCTTAAAATCATAAATTTAAAGTTAAGTCTGCTTGCTTTAAAACAATCTTAAATAGGTGACATATTTATGAAGTTTCATGGTGTACGCATAAGTTTTCTTGAAAAAGCCAAATTAATTATATTAATACGAAGTGAGCATAAAGAATGCTCGAGCAAAGTACAAAGCAATACATCCTAACCGCTAGCTAATACATCATGCCAAATCAAAACCACCCGGCCTAACCTAGAAGTCAAAAGGAATAATATAACCAAGGGCAACGAGTACTCAAGTCAACAACCAAACTCTACTAAAGAGAGCATAACTAGCCTAGAGAAGTAGTAGCAACCGAAGGGAGATACTAGGTACCCAAGGTGGCCGAGAACAAAGGTGACAGTGAGAACTTCACACTTCAAGGATCAACACAAGGCCAAAGAGGAGGCGGCCCAACAAGCACACGATAATGAGAATCAAATATAGAGCAAGTTGTTTAAAATAATTTCCCTATATTCCATTCAAGCGACGGTTTCCTTATCCGATGGAGAGTATAGTCTATTCCTCACTCTATGTTCGAACTCCTCAAACCAAAGTCGAGAATCGAGAATATGACAAGTAATTTAAAATAATTTACCTATATTTATCCCAACGACGGTTTCCTTATCATGGTGGAATGGTGAACACATAAGTAGGAACAAAATGTTCGAAAAAGGCAGACATGAGTTGGTTTGCGTGGTTATCATACTATCAGGAAAGCAACCCATGAGTAATTATGCTGGCTCAAAGGGTCGAGCTCAACACATTGATGGTCGAGGCATTACAAATGATATCATAGTTGAATCAATCCAAACTCCACAAAGGGGTGGACGGTTGGTTGAGATATGGCGCGACGATGACGTCGCACAATAATTTAAGAATAATTTAAGAGTGAGATGATCATTGTAATACCCAAAAATTTCATATAATTTAAGTGGATTGAGAAAAATTATGATATTAACATGTGTACCCTCTCTCTCTGGGGGAGGGTGGGGAATCCATCTATAAGAACTCCATCGTTAAGATCTGAAACAGTTTTTTTTTTTTTTTTTGAAACAGCTAAAAAATTTCATTAAGATCTGAAGCAGTTTTAGGATAGATGATCCACTAGGAAGTTTTCTGGTGCGCTCACGAGTTACAAGGTCGAACAAATTAAAGTGCGTGGGAATATTGATTTGTGCGACCAACATATCATTCGAATTGCAGCCTATGAATGATTGCACACGTCCCAAAAGAACGTATCTCTCGGTCCATTATTAGTCGTGACGTTACATATGGTGTGCTTTTGTTTAATTATAAAATAACAAGATATATATTTTAGGAAGATATATATATAAACCGTGCCAGGTTAAAACCCTATTATCTCATATTATTGTGTGGCTAAATCGAAACTTAAGGTAATAAGATAGAACTTCAGGGGATTAATATATTTTAGGAAGAAAAAAACAAGGGATTTGGTTTTTACTTTTGAGGGGAAGTAAAGCAATGATTAATGGATAGAAATGGGAGAAATGGGAACATATTAGGCCCAACTGTACTTGGGAAGTCCGATTAAAAGGTTGGGCGGTAGCGGCCCAGATCGATTTGAACTCAGTGTCAATGGTTTCAGAACTTCATTCTGATGGAGTTCGGCCTTCTAAGATTAAAGACGACTGTGACTGTGGGCCTAACCCAACCAAATTGGATTAATTAGTGCAATGTCAAACTAACTACTAACACAAAGGACCTAATTATCGCTACTGTCAAAAGAAAAAGAAATCACAGCTCAATTTCGGAAAAGGAATGATACATCTGATCCATGCACCGATTTAATAGCAGATTAGAAATTGTAGTATATTTGAATGCTCGTGTGTTTGATTTTGTCTTTTTTTTTTTTTTTTTTTTTTATTGAAACGGTTAAAAATTTTATTCCAAACATTAATCCCGAGTAAAAGAGATATTCGTGATAGAACAACCAAACCCAATTATACTGTCCAAACTGGAGAAAGCAAAACAACATTACAACCTCAACAAAACAAGCTAACTAGCCACAGGTACACACACCTGACCGCCTTAATGGCAAAAAACCAAGGAGAGCAGTAGCCTAGCTAATCAACACCACCACAAATCAAGCAAAAGTCTAATATGAGTTAATATTAGATTTTGTCTTGATACAGTTCAATTCTTCTATTAGAAAATACCCATAACATATGAGTTAATATGACTTTCATGAGTAATAGTGGTATATTTTAACAAATAATAGTTCTCCGTGTTACACCGTATTTCATATGTTATGACGGTGGAGTAACCTAGCGAAGGAAACTAGTCCTTTCTTCTAGTATTCTTCTCCTCGTGCCATACGAGTCTTGTGTGATGGAGAGATACCCCTTGGTTTGTGCAAGAAGTATATATGTAATGTTCCAATCATTTATCGATCGAGACCCGACTTTTGGGCGAAACGATTACTCCTGTACTGCTCTTATGGTAATATGCTTACCTCACATGTCAACATGTACCCTTCCAACATGCACACTTTGTTCTCATCCGTGCGCTCATTTAAAATCATTAGAGTCATAATCACTCATTCGAAAAAATCATTAGATTGATCACTCATTCTAAACTGATTTAGAACAATCATGTTTAAATCATACACACATTGTTAGATTTTTATTCGTATATATTTGTTTCTATTCATGTGAGTACAATATATACATAAAAGTTAAAACTAAATGTGTATGGAAATTGGCTTGAAGTTATTTCAAACTTGAATTAAAAATAAAATAAAATACATACGTAATAACGCAGTAAGAATGTCACCTCCAAGAAGTAAGGAAGAAATAAAATATGCCGGCTCGGCTCCATCGATCACTAGAGAGTAGAGAGATTCAACTATTACATCCCTGTCGAGCAAAGTTGACACTTTTAGAAATATGGCAATGATTTGAGACACTGATGAGAAGATATTTTTAGTCAACATTGTCTCTTGAGCGATGGAAATGGAATGGAATTGCGTAACGTTTTTGTTTTGTTTTTATAAGTGTTGTCTCTTTAGTGTGGCAAAAGTAATTAATGAGCTGTAAGAATTAAGAATGAATATTCAGCACGATTCTCCCATACAATCTGGACAGCAAACAAGAATCATCGCTCTACAAGTTGGACAGTTTTTAGATACGACTTATATATGGTAATTGATCATGTCACGTTTTTGAAATTTTGATCGAAATGGCCAAGTATATAAAATAGTTTAATCATTTGATAAGGAATGTTTATGAATAATTAAATATAGATTAGGCAATAATTGTGGGATCGATCTGTAATTAGTATCTACCAAAGTTGACTCGCTTCAGTATTAATTACTATAACCAAACCAATGATGAAATAACTAATGTTTCTAGCTGTCTTTGAATATTCACTATGATCCCTCAGTATATCTAAAAGAATCAAGATTCAAGAAGCATCTGCGTTGATAGTTTCTTGGATCTCAATAATCTTGATTGATCTCACGTTTCTGGCTTTTCAACTTGGACTCAGACTGTCAGACAATAGGGCTACTGTCTTTGAATATTCACTATTGATTGATCTCAATACTCTTGATTAATTTTTTTTTGTTGTAGTTCCTTTCTCTTATGAGCGTGACCAATTTTCCCTACAACCACAAATACTCCCAAAGTTTTAACTTTTAACAAGCACACCTAAATATACGTAAATATTTAGTGTAGTTAAATGTTTGGTAAAAACTGGTTCATCAGTTATCCCAAAATGTCAAAAAAAAGTTATCCCAAAATGTCAGATTAAGGAATCATTTCTCATCTTGATTCTATCACTTTTAAGCTTGCTCGCGTCACGATTCCAAGACCATTGCATGGGGTGATTAATTAAAAAAGGAAATGTTATATTCTAAATCGTACTAATACAATTAATAATAATATCGAATAGAATTTCAACTCTTCCAAAATCTTAAACTATTTATTGGGGAGGAATAAAATCTAATCATCATTTATATTAATTCTCCAATACTCCCCCACACTCGTGGTCGGTTTCAACCTCTTTGGGGAGGCCATTCGAATGAAAATTTAATATGATGCGGAGTTTGTCTCCTAGGAGATTCGAACCCAGATGACTCTGATACGACGATGATAAAATTTCAACTCTTCCAAAAGTTTAAGTTATATTAGTTCTCCAATAATACTTTAGAAGCCAAGTGACTGGGACTTCTTTTAAAAAAATAAAATTAAAACTTGGATTGCATTGCTTAAGGAGTTTTAGTTACAAACCGGACTGAAGCAGCGACACTGTCTATAAGTACATTAGCGAGTCAATTAGGACAACTATCCCAAAATACACAAAAGTCTGGGACCTATATTTCACTAGTAACGCAGGCAAGCAATATGTAATAAAATATAGAAAAATCTTATTGAATTTTGTTTACTTCGAATAACATTCTGTCTGGATCATCCCTATTGAGTTGGAGAATAGTTTAGTTTGAATATACAAAAAATAGAAATTAAATATTCGTTGTATCATTTTTTTTAAATAGTAGATGTTACAATTATTTTTACACTACTATTATACAAATACCCTAAACCACCTTATTTATCCACACCTATACCAACCTTATGACTCCATCACCGCCATGGATCGAACCATGTACCTCTACTTCACTGTTATAGATCCTTACTGATGCACCACCTTATAATTTCAAGGTATAATTGTACCATTATATAACAAATTAGAGCACTTCTTATAGAGGCTTTTTTTTTTGCTTAATTGAGGCTTAAAGCCCCAATTAAGCCTAAAAATGCCTCAAATGGGGGCTTTTATGGGGTACTATTTAGTAGCCCATGACAATGAACTACTAATTAGTATCCCTTATTTAAGCCCCAACTATGGAACCCACATTAAATGCTCCAATAATATGGTTAATGAGACCCACTTAAAAGCCTCAAATAAGCCCCAAACCATTGGGGATATATTTTGGGAGGGGCTTTTTTGCTAAAATCAACTTAATTGAGCCCCAACTATAAAGAGTGCTCTTAGTCAGTTCTATACGTTTCCCATTTTTAATGGTAACTTAAATCAGGCTTTGGGTGGTTGTAGATACTTCAATTATATGATCATGTTTTACCGAGTTCCCATCAATTACAAGCCTAGGTGCAAGGACCGATATTTTACGTCCGGTGGAGCCATTATAGATCTCCAACTATAGGGTTGCTAGTTAGTCTGTTTGCTCAAATGAATGGAATTGTTACATCTCTCAATAGTTGGTTTTTTAATTGTTATATCTCTAGAATTCGAAGGCGTTTTAAGACGGATTAAGATTTACAAACAAAGAATTAGTTGCCATCTACCAGCTTCGACCGGCCAACAGAGCTTGAATACTCCCAAGACGCCCATGAGGCTAGTTGTCTGAGTAATGTTAATTGGCAACGCCTTCTAGGCCGACTAACTGCCATAAAGGAACTAAAATGAAGAGCCTAAGAAATCAGAGTGTCTCTGTATGCACCACTACTAGGCAGAGTAAAATTCGTCCACACTAGTGGCGGGTCCAGACCCCTCTGAAATTTTACTTTTATTTTTTTGTTATTAAATTTTGCATTGTGAACCCCCTAAAAAATTATAATTTTATATTTTAACCCCCCTGAAAATTACTCCTAGATTCGCCACTGGTCCATACCATCATGCACCAAGCCGACTAACATTGCCCTACATATTACTTGGTGAAGAAATATAACAAGACCAAGGAAGAGTTAGTTGGCACCACGAGGACGACTAACCTCAAATCCGTACATGGTTAAAGGTGGTCAATGGGTAAATCTCGAACCGGACCCACGAATTACTTGGACAACTCACCAGGCCAAACTACATGTCCAACGCACTATGAATTGTTGGGTCAAGTCTACTAAAGTCCCATGATCCTATTTGATTAGTGTTGAGCGATCCAGGGTGGACACACCGGTCAAAACCTAAAGTTTAATTGTTCCTTGGCTTGACCCAAATTGTTATTGGAGAATTAATATAAATGACTAGACTCCGTTCCTCCCATCAGTTCGTACTTTTGAGAGAATTGAAATTCTATCATGGTATCAGAGTTTTCTAGCTCACGCCCACCTGAGTCCGAATTTCCTCGGAGACAAATTCCACCCCAATATTATATTTTCACTCGATTGGACTCCCCAAAGAGGTTGAAATAGGCCACGAGTGCAGAGAAGTGTTGGAGAATTTATATAAATGACTAGATTTCATTCCTACCACATCAATTCGAACTTTTGGGAGAGTTGGAATTCTATTAATTGTTTATCTATATATTTAAAGTATTAAAGTAATATACTAAGCCTGTTGATTCAATCAATTGATTGACCTACCAATCAATTTTAAACCGTTGATCTTACTTATTCAGTTTCAATCTGATGCGTACATGTGTCATTCTTTATTTTAAATTGTTTTCTTATTATAATTATTTGTTTAATGTCTTTTCATCATTATCTCTTCTCTATTTCTTTTCCATTTTTTCTCCATCTATTTAATTAAACATTGTTTCTTGATTCTGCACTGCATGTTGATTCAATCAATTGACCTACCAATCAATTTTAAACCGTTGATCTTACTTATTCAGTTTCAATCTGGTGCGTACATGTGTCATTATTTATTTTATTTTTTATTTTAATTTACTTTTTTCTTTTTTAATATATTTTCATCATTGATCTTCTCTATCCTCTACCGTCTTTTTCCCCTTCACACAACGTCTTCCAACATTCAATATATACCAAATATCACCTCCAAAGTCCAAACCAAAGTTTCTAACATGATAAAACATTGATGACATGCGTGTAATTGTTACTTCCTCCTAACCAAACAAATTATCTGTAATCATTATTATTAGATTGTTCCAAATAAATTGATCTTTTATGGAGTATATGCAGTTGTTTTGAATTTATCAATTGCCTTTTACATTATAATTATATACGCTCACTTTTTCATTCTACTATGGAGAAAAAAAAATTACAAAATGTTTATATGTCGGTTTGTAAATCAATTTACCCTCCTTGCTCCCTTGAGGATGTGTATTTGTTCTATTTTTTTCCGGTTTGGATGTTGTATTCGGTGTAGGTTGTCGTTTTTTCACGAGTATTTCTTATGCTCAGATTATTGAATAAAATTTTTAGGCGTTTCAAAAAAATATATATATGTATGCAGAGATAATTTATTCTGAATGAGGAAATATACGATTTAATTTTCGTAATTATACACAGATTAGGATTAATTAGTCTACAATATGTAACATTAGACTGTATATATCGCATGGTAGCTTAGAAATTAAGTAGCTGTTGTATTTCCGGAAGGGTGCATATATATAGTTTAAAATCGAAAATTAGATGTACTGTATTAAAGTAATTAAATTAAAGTAATATAATAAGCCTGTTGATTTACCCAATTGATTGACCTACCAATCAATTTTAATCCGTTGATCTTGCTTATCCAATTTCAATTTGGTGCGTACATGTGTCATTATTTAATTATAAGGTGTAGGGTTCGAATCCTGTGGTGTGATTTTTCTCTATTATTTGTATCATTATTTTAGTTGAAGGTGTTAGGTTCGAATCTTATTGACGTAATTTTTTTCTGTTTTATTTATTCTCTTCTTAAATTTTTATTTTTTTAACATAAAGTTGTATGGTGTATTATACTTAATTTAAAAATAACCATAATATATTCTTATAAAAAAGACATACTTCTACCGTCCAATAATAAATGTAACACTTGATTTTGTTGACTTTTTCGATGGTCATTTTGACCTTAAATTATTCTTAAATCATACGATAAAAATAATCAAAAACCTCATATTATGAAACTATAATGTTTATGTTTTCATAATATAATTTTTTAATTATTTTACTTACTTGAATGATTTACAATTAATTTTGAGGTCAAACTAATCCTCGAAAAAGTCAATAAAACCAAATGTTACACTTGTTATTGGACGAAGGAAGTATTTTATTTACCAAAACTTCAATTTAACTCTGATGATAGAGAACCTGAGGATACTAGCTAAGCCACTTGAAATTTGAATATCGTCTATATTGCGGCATAAACATAACAAAAGACATCGACGAAATAAAAATGGCAAGAGATAATGACACACATGACAATATATTCAACTGATGAAGAACACCAATTAACATGCGAAAGATGCATTGCAGATTTTGAAGTTGAATGTTTTTTAAGTCTAGAGATGTATCTAATGGTTCTTAACTCATCGGAAGAATACTTTTCGTATGTATAATATAGTTCAATTCAAAACCATTAATTGCATAACTACAAAAACTATATACATTTATAGGACACCATTTATGTTAAGTTTGAAGTCATTATGTGAAGAATATATATTTACTCCATTCATTTCAATATATTATTTAGTAAAACAATAATGTTTTACAAGATTACGCTTCACACGCGTAGCGTGTGACGCGATTCCTAGTAATATAATAAGCCTGTTGATTCAATCAATTGATTGACCTACCAATCAATTTTAATCCGTTGATCTTGCTTATCCAATTTTTAATCTGGTGCGTACATGTGTCATTAGTTAATTAAAAGATGTAGGGTTCGAATCTTGTTGGCGTGATTTTTCTCCATTATTTTTATATTGCAGGTGTTTGGTTCGAATCTTGTTGGCGTGATTTTTCTCTATTATTTGTATCATTATTTTAGTTGAAGGTGTTGGGTTCGAATCTTATTGACGTAATTTTTTTCTTTTTTATTTATTCTCTTCTTAAATTTTTATTTTTTAACATAAAGATGTATGACATATTATACTTAATTTTAAAATATAACCATGATATGTTCTTATAAAAAAAAGACATACTTCCTCCGTCCAATAATAAATGTAACACTTGATTTTGTTGACTTTTTCGATGATCATTTTGACCTTAAATTATTCTTACATCATACGATAAAAATAACTAAAAACATCATATTATGAAACTAGAATGTTTATATGAAGCACTTGACAATATATTCAACTGATGAAAAATACCAATTAACATGCGAAAAAGATACATTGCAGATTTTGAAGTTGAATGTTTCCAAAGTTTAGAGATGTATCCGATGGTTCTTAACTCATCGGAAGAATACTTTTTGTATGTCTAATATAGTTCAATTCAAAACTATTGATTGCATAACAACAAAAATTATATACATTTATTTATAGCACACCATTTATATTAAGTTTAATTATTCAATTAGTTATTTTTTTTATTACGTTTGAAGTCATTATGTGAAAATTATATTCACTCCATTTATTTCAATATATTATTTAAAAAATAATAATGTTTTACAAGATTACGCTTCACACGCGGTTCCTAGTAAAATAATACTAAGCTAGTCTTGTCTTCTCTGTAACAATTAACATTTCAATTCCGAGACTCTGACTACAAGTAATACATATATGCAAGTCCTAAAAGATTATGGAGCATAATGAAAACAAGAGATTTTGAAATCAAACTTACTTTACATACATATATATTATAATTAAACCATAAAATCCTTACAACTGCAAAAGTTAAATCACAACAAAATGAAACGAATAGGGTAAAGTCCACAAAGCAAACTTAAGTAATGCTTTAATTTAAAAATGCTCACATATTTCTTCTACTTGCATTGGAGCAAGCAAATAGTGTAATGTAAGTTAAGTTCTCCAAAAGTGAGGTGCTTAAACATAGTTCGGAGTCGCGTTTGGTGGTGTTGCGGCAGAAGCCACACGTTTACCCCTTTCAGACTTCGAATTCTCAGCAAATTTCAAGCTGTTTTGATGCATCCCTCTCTTTTGCTCATCCTCGTCGTATTCAGAACCATAGTACTGTTCTTCGGTACCTTTAGTAGCTGGAAGGAACATGCTTCCCCATTGCGGGAAATGTACTAACGCCACTGGTAGGGTACACGCCATAATCATGATGCCCATGTATTCCAGTCCAGCTGCGGTTGAGTAGGTTGAGCTTGTGAAAAACAGGAGCTGTGTTAGGCCAGACCCAAAGTTTCCACCTGCCCCAGACATACCTGATATAATACCCAAAGATCTTCGTGAAATGAAGGGGATGATACCGAAAGTCGCCCCACAGGCCGCTTGAGCCCCGATAGAGAATATGATCATGAATGTTATTGCCAGAGGTAGGGAATTAGCTCGGCCCAAAAGGAGGCAGAACGCTCCTCCCATTGTTTGTAGGATCCAGAGTGTCCAGAGTCTGCCCCTCATGCCGAACAATCTGCCAGTATAGTCTGACATGAAGCCTCCAAAAGGTCGTGCTAGGAGATTTGCCATGCCAAACGTGGCTGCGATGATTCCAGCTAAGTGAAGCTTTAGGTCAAATCTGTCGGTTATTAACGATGAACACGAATAAAATTAGTTTCTTGTGTTTTAACGATGGAAATATATAAATTATGAATACAAGTTTGAGGAAATGAACCTGTCGAAAAAGTACTCCGCAATCACATTATCAGTTGTCAATTCAACCCCCATGGAGTATCCATAGAGCAGGACAAAAATCCAGGTTCTGTAATTTGTCACAGCATACCACATAACCTGAGTAGAACATAAATCAGATATTGTTATCACAACAAGTCATCAGGAATTCGATTCAGTAAGAAGTATATATGAGTAACATTCGACGACTTACCCTTCCAAATTTGTCTTTGGCAACTTCTCCCTTCTTTTGTAAGGCGCCAAGGTTTCCGTCAGGCAAGTCTTGTCCAAGGGTCATGACCATAATACCCATGATAACATGAAGCCACCCGGGAATGAAAAAGGCGATCCTCCAGGCGCTGAATGGAGTGGATCCGGCTCTTTTGATTATCTCATAAAGCACAGGCATGAGCAATTGAGTAGCACCGCCACCCATGTTTCCCCATCCAGCAGCAGTACCATTCACTGTCCCTATAATTTGACTATTGAACATGGTACTCATCCAGTACTGGCAGGACACAAACGTCGCCAAGGAAAACCCAATCATGAAACGTACTGCTATGTATCCTCCCGCAGACGACACAAATGACATGCAGAACACCGTCGGGGCAGTAAGCATGACCAGAAAAGCACAGCCGTATCGCGGGCCCAGGAGATCGCAAATTGCCCCCATAGCAAGCCTGGACATTATACTCCCTGAAACCGAGGCAACCCCGGCATTTCCAATGTCACCCTTGGTCAAGTTCAAATTGTCACGGATGATGGGAACGAGGGGCGCAGCCGCAAACGTGGAGACGAAGCATGTGAAGAAGGAAATCCAAGAGAGATGGAATGTCCTCATGTGGGGATTGGCCATGGAAAAGAGCTTGAATTTCTTAGCCTTATGCTCTGAATCCACAGGCAAGTCGAAATGGGCCGTGTTATCAGTCGGGACTATTGGCGATGCAACTGAGAAGGCAAGGACAGGCTCCCTTCCGGTAACGCCGTGCATGGAGCTACCGGGTGACCCTTCAACATCAGCCATTTCTGAAGAAAAGTAAGCTGAAATTTGGGATTTGAAAAATGTGCTAATTAAGTATTAATTGTGTTTGTGTTGTGGTTTACCATATCATGGGTTCATCTTTATATAGTGTAATGAAGAGTTGACATTTTCCTTGGTTCGATAAACAAGTTCTGTTCCCAATTGTTCCGATATTAAAATACTTCTATTCTATTAATGCAATATATTATTTTCTAAGTTTAAGGAATTCTAGTCTCCACATCTGAGAACAGTACTGTTAGCCTTATCTATATTCCAAAGGATTATCATCATGTGACAAATAAATGGATATTAATAAATTTCATATATAAGTGACTCCGTGGAATTACCACCCGGTGTGCCCTTAAAAGTAGGGCTGCAGTTTCTTTAGATTATTAACTTTTATCCTGTAAATGTATATACTAGTACGGATCATATGTAGCTATATACTCATATGCACAAAAATAAGGAAGAAAATGAAGTATTGAATTGTATTGTTTGTAGGGTTTGATTTTATTTTATTGAAAGATTTGTAATCATAGAAATATATTTATGGAATATAAAATTATTATAATTTTAACTAAATATGATAAAGAAATGAAATTGTGCAACTGTACGTAACAGGACGTCCAATATGACAAGGGGGTTATTAAACGTAGTAGCAATTTTACTAAACGTTAGAAATTTATTTGTAATTTACAGAATGACTCTTTATTTTTACAAGTATTACAAATAAATCCCAAACTTACTAAATTCATACAAATTATCATAAACAATTGCAAGTATAATAAATTCATCAATTCTACTTTACCACAAACACTCCCTAAAACAAATACACTCATAAATATAAATTATTAACATGAAATGATCACTTTAACAAAAAATGATCAAATGATACTTCCAAAAATTGATAAATTTAATACTAAATTCAAGTGTTCCAAAAATTAACATTTAAATTCAAACTCAAAAAAAAATAAAAAATAATAAAATAAAAAAATCTGGCAGTAGTGATTAGATGCAGCCCAGCGGGCTGCTTCTATTCACTAACAGCAGCCCGTTGACTAGCAGCAGCCCGCTGGGCTGCTTCCTGCTTCTTTTTTTAAATAATTTTTTTTTCAACCTTCTTTTTTATTTTTTTATTTTTTAAAAAAACTTTTTATATAAATTTTATTTAATTATGCACATATATATATATATATATATATATATATATATATATATATATATATATATATATATATATATATATATATATATATATATATATATATATATATATATATATATATATATATATATATATATATATATATATATATATATATATATATATAGCAAAAAATTTATAAATTTATAAATTTATAGATACTTTATTATAAATTTATAAAAAATTTTGTAGTAGATTTACAAATTTATAGATACTTTATTACAAATTTACAAATCAAGGTGTGAAATCAGTTTTATAAAGTCCCTAAATTTACAAGAGATTTATAAATTTATAGATACTTTATTACAAATTTACAAATCAAGGTGTGAAATGAGTTTGATGATATCTCTTGGTGTGTTCTTCAAATTGAATTGAAATATGTTGATTAGGTTATTGATTTAGGGGCTTGATTTATTTAAGGTGGAATTGTGATGATTTTAAAAGTATTGGGTTAATTTGTAAAATTATAAATTTATAGATACTTTATGTAATTTACTATAAATTTCCAACATTTAGTAAATTTATGTTTCGACGTTTAATATTTGCCTATGACAAAATAGTGCAATTGTTCTGGAAAATAGAAGAGGGAGTATGTATTAATTTTTAATCACTAATTTGGACAACTAATGTCATGTGTAGGCTAGTTAAGGTAGTGTATCTTAGAATATCTCAGATCAGATCATATGTGAGAGTCATAATTAACTTATATCTTATATCTAAGTTGGATAATTTTATCATTTTAACAAAGACTTTTAAGATGTTATTGGTCCATCTTCAATATGATATGTAACAACCCCAAGGTTGATGACGGATGCCTCAGTCCATGATATTCCTGCTTGCCCAATAATGATATTTTTTAGGATTTCACGTGTATAGTTGACTAACCGTGAATTTTTAAGGTGTTATTAGCTCAACTTCAATAGTGTCTATATATGCAAATGCTTATTTTAATTAGTTATCTGTTTTTTACATTTATAATCAATTTTTTTATATTCAATTTTCCTACATATGTGTTTGGTTATGCATATTGCATAATGAAGCAAATTAATTCGTGTTTAATGACTCGACCAAATGGATCGAGAGATTACACGTGGATGACCCACGCACATCTTGATGGTATGATATTTATATTGTCCACTTCGAGCCTAATCCGCACCGTTTTTGCATATTAGACGTCCATGTTAATTGATACGGGCAACGAACATATTTAGTGTGATTTGACTCTTAAATACCTCCGTATGAACCTTTGAAGTTAGACATTTCATCAGATTTTGTATTTCATGGGTGCTTATCAAATATTTATGCCTTGAATAAATATTTTTTGAATCAGCAAAATTTATTGATTGAATCAAACATTACAGAAGGATATGTGCATGAGAGTTGCTACCAAGTAATTACAATGGAAACACACAAAAGGTTACAACCCACAAATGGTTATGGTCGAATAAGATTTAACCACTCGATCTTATCATGTAATATGTCAATACTAAATCAAAAGTTCAAGAGTGACGAAATTTTAAACATCGGCCGAGGTCCGAGAGGGTGAAATTTTAAAGGGACCCAGTTTATGTAACTGTGAATAATCGATCGTTATGCCTTCAAGAACTGTGAAATTACACTCAACGTACTCGGAAGGTTAAAAAAAAAACCCTAAAACAATTTTGGAACTATTAATTACTTCCTCCATTTCATTTGTTACTTCCTAAGTAGTAAAAATTATCAAATTTAAGAAATAATATTAAAGAATTGATTTGTATGAGTATTTAACTATAAATGAGTGATAAAGTATGAGAGAGAGTGATAAAGTATGTATAAAGAAGGAGAGAGAAATAATAAAAAATTAATAAGTGGGTTGAAATAATTTCCATATTTAGGTTAGGAAGTTTGTAAAATAAAGTCAGAATAGAAAGGTAGGAAGTTATTAATGAAATGGAGGAAGTAATATATATATATATATATATATATATATATATATATATGCAATTACCCTTTCAAAACCGTTGGGAGACTATTTTGCGGCCGGGATGATAGACATATTTCGATATTTATGTGTTGAAACTTGAAAGCATCGTTTCGTTAGTAAGTTGTCTCTTTGGAATATATTTGGAAACTGAGATTTTATGGTATCTTATTTTATGCCTTTATCCTCAACTACATGCATGTCCTGTCGACGATGAATATTTAATTTAATTAACCATCCAAATTTCCAATGGAGGCTAGCTAACAAGTTGCCGGGAAAATGTTTGACACCTTCTAAAAGCACGTAGCTCTAATTAATACGAACATTAAAATGACTAATTACAATTAGCTAAGTATAAACTCAAGATATGAAAAGATCGTTCTGTGGATAATTAACCTTGAATTTAAGACTTGCTAGCTATTATAGACTTGCTTGCTAGCTACAATTAGTTTTAATTTGAATTTTGATGTTTGAAGGAGATAAACAGCCATTTTAACTAGCTAGCTAACCATGGTTGTCGACCTTAATTAATGTTGCCCTTTCGATATGGAATTAACACAAATAGTATCAACCATATTATTTCCTAGCTTAATCAATTATTTATCAACTCAACAACTAATTATGAACGAATATTATAAGCTGAGTATTTCAGCTGATGATGTTTAATTAACTAGTAATCAGCAGTATTCTAGCTAGCTCTACTACTAAACAGGGGTCAACAACCCGGGGTCAACACCCATACTTCATGTTTTACACCCCGCCGCTCTATTATCCTTCCGCAGTATAGTAAGATCAAGAAGAATTCGTTTTCTGATCTCCAACGTAACAGCATAATAAAAGCCTCGCCGTTATTGGTTTCTGCCAATTACACTGCCCCTGCTGTATCTTGTTTCAATCAGTTGATCGAGTCACTAATAAGTCGGGTGGATTTATCGGAAGCTGAAGCGGAGGCGTCTCTTGATTTCTTGCTGGATTGTGCTGATGAGGCTCTAATTAGTGCCTTTTTGGTGCTTTTGAGAGCTAAAGGAGAAACTTATGAAGAAGTAGTTGGGCTGGCTAGGGCAATGATGAATCACTGTAGAAAAGTTGAAGGGTTGCATAATGCAGTCAACATTGTTGGAACGGGTGGTGATGGTGCAAATACAGTTAATATCTCTACTGGAGCTTCGATTCTTGCTGCGGCATGTGGAGCAAAAGTGTTGGAAATTATGAAGAAAAATGATAAATAAATAATACCTTTTGTGGTTTATTTATTTGGAGACCATTCCTTAATTATTGAGTAATTAAGATAAAGTAATATATATTCGAAAGCTACTTCGTATGAGCTTCGAATGGATATATTAGATACCCATAATGGACTTTCGGTTAGTGTTAAATAAGTGCTTAAAGTAAGAAGGTTGTGTGGGTGTGTCCCACATTGCTTGAGATAAAGTGAAGTCTCTAGTTTATAATCTACTAGTTACTACTTGGTGTCCAAGTGGTGTAGCTAGATGAGTTGAATACAATCCTGATCAGATTGGTACACGAAATTAGAGGACTTGTGTACGAGTGGATCGCGACCCTTGAACATGGAATGTGAACCGAACTGAGTTTTTGCTGGTTCAGCCTCTCAAGACCTTCTAGAAGGACCCATGTTAGCTTTTGTAACTCATGGGAGTTACAAATATTTAACATGGCATTTGTTGTCATTTACATGACATTTGTTGTCATCCATAATGCTCCAAATATTTTATATTGATGGACACTTATGAGATGACATGAAAGTCACTTAAGGACTTGGGAGTTACATACTTCATGCTCACATATATAAGAGGTCTCACTTACAAGTAAACAACATATACAAGATATATGAGATGTAGAACATGTAAGAAACATATACCCATAGAAAAAGATGAAGAGAAAAACCTTCTCTATTATATTCTCTTCTTCTCCCCTTGTGCATAATCCAGGCATTAGTTCTCGTTCGCTGGGGATTGCTAGCTTGTGCGGCTAAGTGATCTCGAAATTCGTTGTATCTTGGGAAGCAGCCGCTCAACGTCTCAAGCATCGTAGTGAGAGGGCGTATTTTGCTTTAAGGAGACTGCGTCCATGCAGGCCTCGAATTTAATCTTCATGCAAATGTGTTTTGTGAAACAGGAAGAGAGTTCTTTTTATTTCGTTATTTCTTTGCATTTCCTATTTTGTACAAGCTAATCATATGTATTTTCGATTCATTATGTCTTACAAAAAGTTGCTAAGCAAGATAATAGATCTAGTTCGTCTGCTTGTGGAAGTGCAGATGTACTTGAGACATTGGGTGTTGCCATTGACTTGGGGCCAGAGGAGGTAGTAAGATGTGTGAATGAAGCCGGTATTGGGTTCATGATGGCACCGGTCTATCATCCTGCAATGCAAATTGTTAGACCTATCAGGAAGAAGCTTAAAGTGAAGACAGTGTTTAATATATTAGGCCCCATGTTGAATCCAGCACGATTTCCTTTCGCTATTGTTGGGGTTTATAGTGAAGATCTAGCTCACAAAATGGCCAAGGCACTTCAAAAGTTCAGCATGAAAAGAGCATTGATTGTTCACTCTGAAGGACTGGACGAGATGAGTCCCCTTGGTCCTGGCCTAGTTCTTGATGTCACTTCAGATAAGATAGAAAAGTTCTCTTTTGATCCATTGGACTTTGGAATCCCTCGCTGCACTCTAGACGATCTGCGAGGGGGAGGACCCGACTACAACGCAGAAGTAATGAGGCATGTGTGGTCTGGAGAGAAGGGAGTTGTTGCTGATGCATTGGTGCTAAATGCAGCAGCAACTCTTCTGGTTAGCGGATGTGTGAAAGATCTGTCCGAAAGGGGTGGAGCTTGCTCGTGAAACACATGTCTCCGGAAAAGCTCTAAAGAGACCCTTGATCTGTGGATCACCACATCAAATGCGCTTAAAGCACCAGCATCACCAGGTTCTACATAATTGATAATTCAAACTATAGGAGTGTGACTCGGACTTGGTGGGTTATACATTATCGTTTTGCAACCTATATTTAGAGATGTTATGTAATTTGGTGTGCGCGGTTTCATCAATAATTTATGTAATTTAGTCTATTTAGATGAAGTAGAAAGATGCATTTTGGGTGCAATGAAACTCCTTTCACGGAAAGAGCGAGGTGCTTCTTTTTTCTTCTCGTCTTTTTTATTTATTTTTTTCCATACTCTTTTTTGTTATTTTTATCGGAATTTCCTCGAAAGAAAAGAAAATGCAAATAAAGTTGGATCGGAAAGAAAAAAATTCAGAAGTAATATGGTAGGTACTCAAACTGGAAGGCGGGGGGAAAATCAAGGACTTGAAAAGAATTGAATAAAACATAGAGGGATCGGATTGCAATAAAGAGTTGTATAAATATAACACGAACTGGGAAGCCGAACTGAGTCAACGACTCAAGAGAAGGAAGACCGAAGAACTGGGAAACGTCATGACGCACAAAATCGTGAAGATCCGGCCAGCTCACAAGAATGTCGTTTGCAGAGAAACGGTTTCAAATTTGTTACTGAAACTGCACCTAGGGTTCTTAGCCATTCGATCCAAAATCAACGTCCAGATTTCATTGCTTGAAGCGAACGAATACAGGGATAAGATTTTATTGTAAGTTTTGCACATGTTAGCATCCTTAATTTGTGATTAACCGTAAAAGATTAGGTCGATTTTTGTAGTATAAATAGTGCCTCCTTTCTAGGGTTTATGTAAGCTTTTTCAAACAATTGTGAATAAAAGTATAACTTTCCCAGAAAATCATGACAATTTTACTGGCTGATATTCTTGGTAACTTCCACTCCTCAATTGAGAAAATACTTACATATTTATACAGATTGATTAAGATATCTTAATCACCAGGTAACAAATTTATTACAACTGTAGTTAATCACACGCAGTAAAATGAAAATAACCAACCTAGCTGCTAAAAAAGAGCACTTAACCCAGCGCAAAAGGAAAATGTATTGCAAACTTCTGAAAAAGTGGGCTGCTTAAACATAGTTCGGTGTCGCGTTTGGTGGTGTTTCAGCAGAAGCCACACGTTTACCCCTTTCGGACTTTGCATTCTCTGCGAATTTCAGGCTGTTTTGATGCATCCCTCTCTTTTTCTCATCCTCATCGTACTCCGAACCATAGTAATGTTCTTCAGTACCTTTCGTAGGTGGAAGGAACATGCTACCCCATTGCGGAAAATGTACTAACGCCACTGGTAGGGTACACACCATAATCATGATCCCCATGTACTCGAGTCCAGCTGCGGTTGAGTATGTTGAGCTTGTGAAAAACAGGAGCTGCGTTAGGCCAGACCCAAGTTTCCACCTGCCCCTGACATACCTGATATAATACCCAAAGATCTTCGCGAAATGAAGGGGATGATACCGAAAGTCGCCCCACAGGCAGCTTGAGCCCCGATAGAGAATATGATCATGAATGTTATTGCCAGAGGTAAGGAATTAGCTCGGCCCAAAAGGAGGCAGAACGCTCCTCCCATTGTTTGTAGGATCCAGAGTGTCCAGAGTCTGCCTCTCATCCCGAACAACCTTGCAGTATAGTCTGACATGTAGCCTCCAAAAGGTCGTGCTAGAAGATTTGCCATGCCAAACGTGGCTGCGATGATTCCAGCTAAGTGAAGCTTTAGGTCAAATCTGTCCATATTGATGTTGAACACAAATCAAATTAGTTAATTTCTTGTGTTTTTAAAGTGGGGAATATATAAATTTGGAGAACAAGTTTGAGAAAGCGAACCTGTCGAAAAAGTATTCTGCAATCACATTATCCGTTGTCAATTCAACCCCCATGGAGTATCCATAGAGCAACACAAAAATCCAGGTCCTATAGTTTGTCACAGCATACCACAAAACCTGAATAGAACAGAATTAAGATATAGTTAGTTATCACAACAAGTTGTCAGGATTTCGGTTCAATACGAAATATATGTGTAATATTCGAAGACTAACCCTTCCGAATTTGTCTTTGGCAACTTCTCCCTTCTTTTGTAAGGCGCCAAGGTTTCCGTCAGGCAAGTCTTGACCAAGAGTCATGACCATAATACCCATGATAACATGAAGCCAACCGGGAATGAAAAAGGCGATCCTCCAGGCGGTGAACGGAGTAGATCCGGCTCTTTTGATTATCTCATAGAGCACAGGCATGAGCAGTTGCGTAGCACCACCACCCATGTTTCCCCATCCAGCAGCAGTACCGTTCACTGTCCCTACAATTTGACTATTGAACATAGTACTCATCCAGTACTGGCAGGACACGAACGTCGCCAAGGAAAACCCGATCATGAAACGTACGGCTATGTATCCTCCAGCTGACGACACAAATGACATGCAGAACACCGTAGGGGCAGTAAGCATGACCAGAAAAGCACACCCATATCGTGGGCCCAGGAGATCGCAGACTGCCCCCATAGCAAGCCTGGACATTATACTCCCCGACACAGAGGCTACCCCTGCATTCCCAATGTCACCTTTGGTCAGGTTCAAATTGTCACGGATGATTGGAACGAGTGGTGCAGCCGCAAATGTGGACACGAAGCAAGTGAAGAAGGAAATCCAGGAGAGGTGGAAAGTCCTCATGTGTGGGTTTGCGAAGGAAAAGAGCTTGAAAACCTTAGCCTTATGCTCGGAATCCACAGGCAAGTCGAAATGTGCAGTGTTATCCGTTGGGGCCAGTGGGGAGGCAACGGAGAACGCAAGGACTGGCTCCCTGCCGGTAACTCCGTGCATGGAGCTACCAGGAGACCCTTCAATCCCAGCCATTTCTTAACAATATTAAGCTGAATTTAGTGTGTTAATAATTAAGATGTAGTAGTAGTAATCGAGTATTAAGTGTGTTTGAGTTGTGGATATCATAGAATTGGTTTGATGAGCCTTATATAGTGTAAAAGAGTTGACATTTTCTTGGGTATAATAAGCCACTGGAATTCCCAATGGTTAGTATAAGATAGATCATCATCATTAGATTAGCAATTTAGAATATACTACAACTTTTTTGTGATAAAGGAATCCTAATCTCCACATCTGATTGAGAACGGTGTAGGCTTATCGTATATCCCAAAGGTTCATCATGTGCCAATTCAAAGGGACAATAATGAGAATCTCACTATATATATACATCACCACGTCATCTGAAAGTAGTACGTTTGAGAACAAGTTGTAGCTAGTAAAATGTTATTTAAATATACACTTCGAACTTTTAGACTCTCGTGCAGTTATGCTAGTTAATTGGAGTATCATTATAATCGAATTAATTTTTGTTTACATAAATCTCTAACTAATTCTCTGTTTTTGGAAGGAACTGATGGATTTTTTTTAGTTAACTTTTGTTGAGCTAGAATTTGTGAAATCCAGATGTGTCCTTCCTTAGATCAAACTATCAAGGAACTAGATTGGCAGATGCTCGTCAATGATCAACATGTTGTATTACTAAATTTGTCAGACTCGACCTGTATTATTACAGACTCCCTGCATGTAAGTACCAATTAAGCAACTTGCTAGTCAATATTTAGCCATGAGTTGGAATGTTGGATTATATTCTTTCATGCATATGTCCATGCATCATGCAATGAATACTATTCTTTCTACCAGATGGATAGGAGTTATTAACTCATATATATAGAAACCAGTTCTTACTTAACTTTTTTTTTAAAATTAAAATTAAAAAATCTCCAAACATTCGGTTGGATATTATCAGGAACCGACCCAGGATTTGAAATACTGGTTTTTATAGAACTGCACAAAAACATAAAATGAAATTATTTGGGCAAAATTATATTGCTCTCACCCAAAGTAGTATGAATTGGTTTATCCTTAATACTTACTCAAATTTTTATAAATCCTTTTAGAAAAACTCTGTTATCAAAATCTAAGGTCAATCAGTAGGTATTTTAAATCTTAACAACATGTTAGCTAGCTCTGACTTTGTATATCTGTCATTTCTGGAGGATAATGACTGTTAGTAAACTTACCATTAAACTACTAATTGTTGCGCCCTTTCAAAACCTCTGGCAGACTCTTTCTGCATTTTTACAGATAAGATATTTGTGCTCAAGTGAGAATCAAGTTGGAGTGTTGTAATATACTGTATAAATAAATATAATCATCCTTGAAAGTTGTCTGTGAGGAATAAATATATCTGGAAATATTTTATGACATGACATCATATGTACTGGCAATGATCATTAATGGATAATGAGAGCTTTGGTCTCCTCATCCAAAGATGTGGATCCTGCTAATGTGCTTGATTTAGGGAATGTTGTACTTATAATTATTCCAATTGTATGTCTGCTCTGTCATTCATTTCTTGACATATTTATCAGATAAGTACTAATAGTCAAACATTATCTACCATTGAGGTTTTGCAGGTTCAACTTGTGTAAGGTTTTCAATGATCAGATTCACACAACAATCAATTAATCAACACAAACACAAACCGTTCTGATCAAACAAAGAACACACAGTACTGCACATAGAACAGAAACCGAAGAACAACATGCTGTTCAACTTGAAGATTCATCTACATCCATGAGACCAACACCGGGGAGAATTCCTTTATTGAGATTGAAAACTTACAAGATACAAAACAATTAATAGAAATCGATCAACAAATCACCTGATTCTTATCTATTTCATGTTCTAGAACTAATCCTTCTATTCATACAAATATATAAATAACTAGATCAAATATATTATGAGAGTTAAAATATCTGATGCTTAATTGCTTACTGTTAGAATATCCCACATCACTTGTGAGAGCTATAATTAGCACATATATAAGTTGGATAACCTTATCACCTTAACAAGGCCTTTTAAGGTGTTATTGGCCCAACTTCAATATGGTATCAGAGCCAAGGTTGATGATGGGTGCCCCAGCCGATGCTAATTCTGGCTTGCCCAATGATGGCATTTATGATTCCACGTGTAGAGCCGACTAACCGCGGCCTACTCGTGAGGCTTGCCCAATGATGGCATTTATGATTCCACGTGTAGAGCCGACTAACCGCGGCCTACTCGTGAGGGGGAGGGGGCGTGTTAGAATATCCCACATCACTTGTGAGAGCTATAATTAGCACATATATAAGTTGGAAAACCTTATCACCTTAACAAGGCCTTTTAAGGTGTTATTGGCCCAACTTCAATATGGTATCAGAGCCAAGGTTGATGATGGGTGCCCCAGCCGATGCAAATTCCGGCTTGCCCAATGATGGCATTTATGATTCCACGTGTAGAGCCGACTAACCGCGGCCTACTCGTGAGGCTTGCCCAATGATGGCATTTATGATTCCACGTGTAGAGCCGACTAACCGCGGCCTACTCGTGAGGGGGGAAGGAGCGTGTTAGAATATCCCACATCACTTGTGAGAGCTATAATTAGCACATATATAAGTTGGAAAACCTTATCACCTTAACAAGGCCTTTTAAGGTGTTATTGGCCCAACTTCAATATGGTATCAGAGCCAAGGTTGATGATGGGTGCCCCAGCCGATGCTAATTCCGGCTTGCCCAATGATGGCATTTATGATTCCACGTGTAGAGCCGACTAACCGCGGCCTACTCGTGAGGCTTGCCCAATGATGGCATTTATGATTCCACGTGTAGAGCCGACTAACCGCGGCCTACTCGTGAGGGGGGAGGGGGCGTGTTAGAATATCCCACATCACTTGTGAGAGCTATAATTAGCACATATATAAGTTGGAAAACCTTATCACCTTAACAAGGCCTTTTAAGGTGTTATTGGCCCAACTTCAATATGGTATCAGAGCCAAGGTTGATGATGGGTGCCCCAGCCGATGCTAATTCCGGCTTGCCCAATGATGGCATTTATGATTCCACGTGTAGAGCCGACCAACCGCGGCCTACTCGTGAGGCTTGCCCAATGATGGCATTTATGATTCCACGTGTAGAGCCGACTAACCGCGGCCTACTCGTGAGGGGGGAGGGGGCGTGTTAGAATATCCCACATCACTTGTGAGAGCTATAATTAGCACATATATAATTAGCCAAGGTTGATGATGGGTGCCCCAGCCGATGCTAATTCCGGCTTGCCCAATGATGGCATTTATGATTCCACGTGTAGAGCCGACTAACCGCGGCCTACTCGTGAGGCTTGCCCAATGATGGCATTTATGATTCCACGTGTAGAGTCGACTAACCGCGGCCTACTCGTGAGGGGGGAGGGGGCGTGTTAGAATATCCCACATCACTTGTGAGAGCTATAATTAGCACATATATAAGTTGGAAAACCTTATCACCTTAACAAGGCCTTTTAAGGTGTTATTGGCCCAACTTCAATATGGTATCAGAGCCAAGGTTGATGATGGGTGCCCCAGCCGATGCTAATTCCGGCTTGCCCAATGATGGCATTTATGATTCCACGTGTAGAGCCGACTAACCGCGGCCTACTCGTGAGGCTTGCCCAATGATGGCATTTATGATTCCACGTGTAGAGCCGACTAACCGCGGCCTACTCGTGAGGGGGGAGGGGGCGTGTTAGAATATCCCACATCACTTGTGAGAGCTATAATTAGCACATATATAAGTTGGAAAACCTTATCACCTTAACAAGGCCTTTTAAGGTGTTATTGGCCCAACTTCAATATGGTATCAGAGCCAAGGTTGATGATGGGTGCCCCAGCCGATCCAAATTCCGGCTTGCCCAATGATGGCATTTATGATTCCACGTGTAGAGCCGACCAACCGCGGCCTACTCGTGAGGCTTGCCCAATGATGGCATTTATGATTCCACGTGTAGAGCCGACTAACCGCGGCCTACTCGTGAGGGGGGAAGGAGCGTGTTAGAATATCCCACATCACTTGTGAGAGCTATAATTAGCACATATATAAGTTGGAAAACCTTATCACCTTAACAAGGCCTTTTAAGGTGTTATTGGCCCAACTTCAATATGGTATCAGAGCCAAGGTTGATGATGGGTGCCCCAGCCGATGCTAATTCCGGCTTGCCCAATGATGGCATTTATGATTCCACGTGTAGAGCCGACTAACCGCGGCCTACTCGTGAGGCTTGCCCAATGATGGCATTTATGATTCCACGTGTAGAGCCGACTAACCGCGGCCTACTCGTGAGGGGGGAGGGGGCGTGTTAGAATATCCCACATCACTTGTGAGAGCTATAATTAGCACATATATAAGTTGGAAAACCTTATCACCTTAACAAGGCCTTTTAAGGTGTTATTGGCCCAACTTCAATATGGTATCAGAGCCAAGGTTGATGATGGGTGCCCCAGCCGATGCTAATTCCGGCTTGCCCAATGATGGCATTTATGATTCCACGTGTAGAGCCGACCAACCGCGGCCTACTCGTGAGGCTTGCCCAATGATGGCATTTATGATTCCACGTGTAGAGCCGACTAACCGCGGCCTACTCGTGAGGGGGGAGGGGGCGTGTTAGAATATCCCACATCACTTGTGAGAGCTATAATTAGCACATATATAATTAGCCAAGGTTGATGATGGGTGCCCCAGCCGATGCTAATTCCGGCTTGCCCAATGATGGCATTTATGATTCCACGTGTAGAGCCGACTAACCGCGGCCTACTCGTGAGGCTTGCCCAATGATGGCATTTATGATTCCACGTGTAGAGTCGACTAACCGCGGCCTACTCGTGAGGGGGGAGGGGGCGTGTTAGAATATCCCACATCACTTGTGAGAGCTATAATTAGCACATATATAAGTTGGAAACCTTATCACCTTAATAAGGCCTTTTAAGGTGTTATTGGCCCAACTTCAATATGGTATCAGAGCCAAGGTTGATGATGGGTGCCCCAGCCTATGCTAATTCCGGCTTGCCCAATGATGGCATTTATGATTCCACGTGTAGAGCCGACTAACCGCGGCCTACTCGTGAGGCTTGCCCAATGATGGCATTTATGATTCCACGTGTAGAGCCGACTAACCGCGGCCTACTCGTGAGGGGGAAGGGGGCGTGTTAGAATATCCCACATCACTTGTGAGAGCTATAATTAGCACATATATAAGTTGGAAAACCTTATCACCTTAATAAGGCCTTTTAAGGTGTTATTGGCCCAACTTCAATATGGTATCAGAGCCAAGGTTGATGATGGGTGCCCCAGCCGATGCTAATTCCGGCTTGCCCAATGATGTCATTTATGATTCCACGTGTAGAGCCGACCAACCGCGGCCTACTCGTGAGGCTTGCCCAATGATGGCATTTATGATTCCACGTGTAGAGCCGACTAACCGCGGCCTACTCGTGAGGGGGGAGGGGGCGTGTTAGAATATCCCACATCACTTGTGAGAGCTATAATTAGCACATATATAAGTTGGAAAACCTTATCACCTTAACAAGGCCTTTTAAGGTGTTATTGTCCCAACTTCAATATGGTATCAGAGCCAAGGTTGATGATGGGTGCCCCAGCCGATGCTAATTCCGGCTTGCCCAATGATGGCATTTATGATTCCACGTGTAGAGCCGACTAACCGCGGCCTACTCGTGAGGCTTGCCCAATGATGGCATTTATGATTCCACGTGTAGAGCCGACTAACCGCGGCCTACTCGTGAGGGGGGAGGGGGCGCGTTAGAATATCCCACATCACTTGTGAGAGCTATAATTAGCACATATATAAGTTGGAAAACCTTATCACCTTAACAAGGCCTTTTAAGGTGTTATTGGCCCAACTTCAATATGGTATCAGAGCCAAGGTTGATGATGGGTGCCCCAGCCGATGCTAATTCCGGTTGCCCAATGATGGCATTTATGATTCCACGTGTAGAGCCGACCAACCGCGGCCTACTCGTGAGGGGGGAGGGGGCGTGTTAGAATATCCCACATCACTTGTGAGAGCTATAATTAGCACATATATAAGTTGGATAACCTTATCACCTTAACAAGGCCTTTTAAGGTGTTATTGTCCCAACTTCAATATGGTATCAGAGCCAAGGTTGATGATGGGTGCCCCAGCCGATGCTAATTCCGGCTTGCCCAATGATGGCATTTATGATTCCACGTGTAGAGCCGACTAACCGCGGCCTACTCGTGAGGGGGCGTGTTAGAATATCCCACATCACTTGTGAGAGCTATAATTAGCACATATATAAGTTGGATAACCTTATCACCTTAACAATGCCTTTTAAGGTGTTATTGGCCCAACTTCAATACTTACATGATATGTCTAGGATCTAATTAACTTGAATAATATGAATATACTAGACAGAACACAAGCATTTGGTCTAATGTTTAGTAAACACGGTATAACACACATGTAAACACGGTATAACACACATGTATCAGAGCCAAGGTTGATGATGGGTGCCCCAGCCAATGCTAATTCCGGCTTGCCCAATGATGGCATTTATGATTCCACGTGTAGAGCCGACTAACCGCGGCCTACTCGTGAGGGGGCGTGTTAGAATATCCCACATCACTTGTGAGAACTATAATTAGCACATATATAAGTTGGATAACCTTATCACCTTAACAAGGACTTTTAAGGTGTTATTGGCCCAACTTCAATACTTACATGATATGTCTAGGATCTAATTAACTTGAATAATATGAATATACTAGACAGAACACAAGCATTTGGTCTAATGTTTAGTAAACACGGTATAACACACATGTAAACAACAACTCAGAGTTACGGATAAACTCACATGATGCAGTGAAATTGTAAGTAAGCCAGAGAAGTAAATTAATCGAGCAATATTTCTATTGCTTGAAGCGAAATCAGTAGCTTGAATCTTTTTTATAATGTTATGAATTAGCATGTAAGACTCAACTAGTTAAACACAAGTTGGAAGGTGATGAGCACCAACTAATATATACTACTACCTAGTAACTAGTAACTGTAAATAACGAATTGTTTCTAAACTAGACTACGAAACTTGCATGTGAAAATAACAAAAAGGAACTCCTTGATGAATATTTTGTGCTGAAGCTAGTAGTTCCATGTATATGTTAAAGTCGACTTCCTTAAATATATATAACCAATGTTTTACCCTCCATTAGGAACTCTCCTTCTTCGATGATGGTTCAGTCTTGAGATATCTTCTTTTAATTTGAAACTTCACATCGATATATCAGATCAGACTAGAGACTTTCTTCTTATCCAACGTATCTTCATAAGATCTCCATCCTTGTTGGAAGTCTTTTTGCTTGACCATCACTCTTTCCTTGTATCTATCTACTACTCCAATTTTACTTCGTGCACAAGATAGATAAATAGAATCATGGAACCAATGCTTTTGTTAATGAATGGCAAAACAATTAAACAAGTGTCAACAGAACCGTGCAAATATGCAATGGTGTTGCACTAAATGTTGAGTACTCAACACTTTCGTAAACATCAAGTTATTGACACTTACAATATTAATTGACAAGGAACCAAAAGCCTTGGCGGATTATATAATAGTTGGTTCAGCTACTGATACTTGAGAAAAAGATTGCAAGGTCTCAGCACCCCTTCTCCCGAAGTTACAGGGTTATTTTGCTGAGTATTGCAGATTGAGCTGAAATAAGTGAGTCAGCTAATTTGTTATGTCGTCTAACTTTTCCCTCCTAATTAACTGATCTTTGAATCCAAGCGTTTAATCTGGACCGTCCATCTTACTTCAGTCTGGATTTGAGCTCAAAACTTCACAGTTGTCCACCTTAAGCTTAATTCTCTAATGAATTCACTAGCTCCTAAAGTCAGAGCAATGCCCTGTTCCAATCCTGCTCCTTGCAGGTTTGAACAGAACCCCTCTTGATGTCACATTGCCACTTAAGACTGGATCGCAAAAGTCTAGTGCAAAGTCGAAATTTCGCAACTGGTAAAGCTTTGGTTTAGCTACTGCAGTGTTCTATATACGTAAATCTTTTTCACCTACATGATTCCAATTGTGATAACATTTATAATGAAATATAACCGCACATCAATATGTCTGGTCCTCTAATGATACATTTGATGTTTGGCTGGATGCCTGGATAGTATCTGTATGTCTCTACCTTTACTCTGATATATGCAACTGTCTGTCATAGCTAGATCCTAGCTCCTACATTCAATAGTCGTTATGATCATATCAAACGTATTATACCATATTAACGTGGAGTCCTGGACTTTGCTCGAGTTCATATAATAACGACTTTCTCAACAAACAGGCTCTTCCTTCAGAATATAATTAGTAGCGTCATGTTTAATGTATATATATCAAGGAAGTGTAAAATTTATAGCGTCCTGTAGAGAAAGATGAATAGTGCAAGTTACCAGAAAACGTAAAAAAAACATTCTATGAACTATCCTGAGTTAACTGTTCACCAATCAGCATTACCTCAACAATAAAACAAAATTAAAAAAAAAAAAAAAAAGAAGAAATGAAAAGTCTAACAACTGTGTATTGAACTTTTTGTGCTAACAGAGATTAAGAAATCTTAATCAGGTAACAAATACACCTGTAGTCAGATCATAAGCAGTAAAACAAAAACAAGCTAGCTAGTAAAGAAAAGAACACTTAAGCTAGTGCAAAAGGAAAATGAGGAGCTTCATTCTTCTACTTGCACTAGAGCAAATAGTGTTTTAATTTCTAAAAAATTTAAAAAGTCAGCCGCTTAAACATAGTTCGGAGTCGCGTTTGGTGGTGTTTCAACAGAAGCCACACGTTTACCCCTTTCAGACTTTGAATTTTCAGCAAATTTCAGGCTGTTTTGATGCATCCCCCTCTTTTGCTCATCCTCGTCATATTCAGAACCATAGTACTGTTCTTCAGTACCTTTAGTAGCTGGAAGGAACATGCTACCCCATTGCGGGAAATGTACTAATGCCACTGGCAGGGTGCACACCATAATCATGATCCCCATGTACTCCAGTCCAGTTGCAGTCGAGTATGTTGAGCTTGTGAAAAACAGGAGCTGCGTTAGGCCAGACCCAAAGTTTCCACCTGCCCCAGACATACCTGATATAATACCCAAAGATCTTCGTGAAATGAACGGGATGATACCAAAAGTCGCCCCACATGCGGCTTGAGCCCCGACAGAAAATATGATCATGAATGTTACAGCGAGAGGTAGAGAATTTGCTCGGCCCAAAAGGAGACAGAATGCTCCTCCCATTGTTTGTAGGATCCAGAGTGTCCAGAGTCTGCCTCTCATTCCGAACAATCTGCCAGTATAGTCTGACATGAAGCCTCCGAAAGGTCGTGCCAGGAGATTTGCCATGCCAAACGTGGCTGCAATGATTCCAGCTAAGTGAAGCTTTAGGTCAAATCTGTCGGTTATTAACGATGAACACGAATACAATTAGTTTCTTGTGTTTTCAATGAGCGCAATACATAAATTTGGAGAACATGTTTGAGAAAACGAACCTATCGTAAAAGTATTCCGCAATCACATTATCGGTCGTCAATCCAACCCCCATGGAGTATCCATAGAGCAGGACAAAAATCCAGGTCCTGTAATTTGTCACAGCATACCACATAACCTGAGTAGAACATAAATCAGATATTGTTATCACAACAAGTCATCAGGATTTCGATTCAGTAAGAAGTATATATGTGTAATATTCGACGACTTACCCTTCCAAATTTGTCTTTGGCAACTTCTCCCTTCTTTTGTAAGGCGCCAAGGTTTCCGTCAGGCAAGTCTTGTCCAAGGGTCATGACCATAATACCCATGATAACATGAAACCACCCGGGAATGAAAAAGGCGATCCTCCAGGCGCTGAATGGAGTGGATCCGGCTCTTTTGAAACGTAGTAGTACCATTCACTGTCCCTATAATTTGACTATTAAACATAGTACTCATCCAGTACTGGCAGGACACGAACGTTGCTAAGGAAAAACCAATCATGAAACGCACGGCTATGTATCCTCCAGCAGACGACACAAATGACATGCAGAACACCGTCGGGGCAGTAAGCATGACAAGAAAAGCACAGCCATATCGCGGCCCTAGGAGATCACAAATGGCCCCCATAGCAAGCCTGGACATTATACTCCCAGACACGGAGGCAACCCCGGCATTCCCAATGTCACCCTTGGTCAAGTTCAAGTTGTCACGAATGATGGGAACGAGAGGGGCGGCCGCAAACGTGGACACGAAGCAAGTGAAGAAGGAAATCCAGGAGAGGTGGAAAGTCCTCATGTGTGGATTGGCCATGGAAAAGAGCTTGAATTTCTTAGCCTTATGCTCTGAATCCACAGGCAAGTCGAAATGGGCCGTGTTATCAGTCGGGACTATTGGCGATGCAACGGAGAAGGCAAGGACAGGCTCCCTGCCGGTAAGGCCGTGCATGGAGCTACCGGGAGACCCTTCAACATCAGCCATTCCTGAAGAAAATTAAGCTGAAAGTGAAGGGGGAGGATTTGAAAATATAATGTGTTGAAGTAATATTTATTGAGTTTAAGTTGTGGTTATCACATATCATTGGTTCAGCCTTATATAGTGTAATAAAGAGCTGACATTTTCTTGGATTGAATAGGCAAGTTCGATCTGTTCCCAATTGTTCCTATATTTCATCATACTGTACTAATTTTTAAGTTTAAGGAATCCTAATCTCCACATATCTGATTGAGAACTGATTGAGAAGAGAACAGTGTTAGCCTTATCGTATATCCCAAAGGATCATGTACCAATTCAAACGGCACTCTTAAGATTTAACTTTATAATTTTGCCCATCCTTAATAAGAGTTTTTGTCAAGGAATTAGAATTCATGTAATCCTGTCTTATTACCAGTAGCTCTTAATTTTTAATTAAAGTTTCAGGATACATACTGTACCTGTTTTTTTTTTTTTTTTTCAAATATTATAACTACTCTCACACTATATAAACATTCTAAACCACCTTAAACCAACCTTATAACTCCGCCACCGCCGAGGGTCGAACCATGCACCTCTCTTTCACTATCCCAAGTTCCCAACGCTTTACTGTCGCACCACCTTATAACTCCTATACATACTGGACTTGTATTATTATTACCACCTTATGACTCCTATACATACTAGACCTATATTATTATTACAGACTCCATTTGAGTAACTTGCTAGTCGATCAATTTAGCCTTCATTAGTTAGGATAATATTCTTCCATTCCCATTGGAACTGAAAGTAACCCAAAGTATATAAAGAGTATTTTCATGCCTCAGCTATATTATCATGTGAACTGAATTGAGTTGAATTGAACTTATTTATAATATAAAAAATAATTAAACAAATTAATCTGAAGTGAACTAAACATAAATATTTTTCTTATGAAATAACATATCCCCTTAATACTAGAATTGAAGTACTATGTACTTATATTTTTTCTAACATATCTATCAAATTCTAATAAGTGATAAAGGGGTAATATTATTCATAGACTGTAGCAGTTTACTGTATTAATGTAGCTCAATTATTGCTTTGCTTTTTTCTTTGTTTTTAAAGTTCACGTAGCTAGCTTTCTGTATCAGTTTCAATATGATTATTTTGTACAGGAACATCTAGTATGTCAAAGTCAAGCCTGATGAATTGCTAAAACCATATATGACTTTTGAACACTCATCTTCTACAGATATGGAAGTTTCAGTTTCACAAGCTTTTTCTTTCGCAAGTTTCAATTTCATTTTCTCAAACCATTTTGTATTCATAAAAAACTTCTTTTTAGAGATGACTGGACCATATAGGGTGGTAAGATAAATTGATTGAATTATCACGGGAAAGTGGCACATGGTGTTTATGTTTGATTTAGTGTGTGGTAGGCTCTGCACTTTCGTTACTCAATTTTCATCAATGTAGGATTTGTAAATGAAAAAATTGGTAAAGACTTGAAAGGTGGGCAGAATATTAGGACAAGAGTCCAAGTGAGGGGTTGTGCTAAAAGTTTTAATTCTTGTCCTTCTCTTGTGATAAGTGATAACCATCTCCCTCTGGTGTTCTTATGCCAGAGTCGGATATAAGATTTCTAAATTTGATGTCCACTCTCAGAAATATGGTATGTTATATAAATTTAAATATTCTACTTGGAAGTTATACATTTTATATTTTGAACTTCTGAAGTACTATTAGAGTAAAAAAAAATTGAAATAGGCCCCTTTTCAAAACATCATCGAGGCAATTGACCGACACACCGTGTTACACACGGTGTAACACACCTAGTGGATATATATAAGAGTTAATCTAGTATTACATAAATCAGTTCTATTGAAAGAAAAAGAAAAAAAAAACGCTGCTCCAAAACATTCAGATAGATGGTGATGATGTTATTTCTAATATTCAGAAGATACTGGTTTAATTTTCTAGAATTTCACTAAAACGCAAATTGAAATCCTCAGGAAATTTAACAACCTCAAACGGTGTCACTCAGTGGTTTGACACACTTATTATCCAATTTATATTAGTACAAATTGGTTTTTCTTACTAGCTAGTACAGTAATAGTTACTCACATTTAAATCTTTTTGAAAAACTCGGATCATCAATCTAAGATCAATCAGTAGATGTTTTTAAACGTACTTAACAACATACTCTGACTCTGTGGTTCTTGGATGATAATGACAGGTTAGTAAACTTACCATTAAACTACTAATTCTTGGTGCCCTTTCAAAACCATTGGCGGACTCTTTCAGCAATTTCACAGATTAGATATTTGTGCTCAAATGAAAATGAAGTTATTATATACAGAAAAGTTGTCTGTGTGGAATGAATATATTTGGAAATATTTTATGACATCATATGTACTGGCAATGATAACAATAATACGTAATTGATAAGGAAAGCTTTTGGTCTCTGATTATTTCTAGATACCATAAAAGTACTGATGATCCATTATTATTTAGCATTGAGGATTGCAGGTTCAACTTGCGTCTAATAGAAGGTTTATTTTCAAAATTCATGTGGCCTTTGTTGAGAAAAGTAGTAGCTAATAAGTTATAATAAGTTATACGTAGTTAGTTGATAGATGCTAAACTCACTTAGACTTTGTTTTGTTTGATACGTAGTTGATAGATGCTAATAAATTATACGTAGTTGATAGGTTAATAAGTTATACGTAGTTGATATGTGTTGACTGTCTTTCAAGAGACTTACTCATTTGCAATTACTAAAATAAGTGATTCTCATCTTTTAAAGTAGAGAAGTTGAAATTTGGGGTTTGATAATTCATGTTGTGGCTTTTATTAAAAAAAAAAAGTAAATAACTTTCAAAAGTTGAAAAATAGCCAAGATGGTGCTCCTCTCTTCTAAAAAGCACACGATGGAATTTATGAAATCAAGATTAATATAAAAATAATTATATTTTCCTTCCCAAAACAGATCGTATGAATTCTAAATCAGGCTATTTTACTTTTTATGGTACTCTAAAATTAAACAAAATTCATCAGCATCGCATTCCACACATTACTGTTTCATATGAGATGCAGTTTTCTTTTTATTTTTGTAAACTTTTCCATGATTCATTTTGTTTGCCATCTTCCAATATTGAGAAGCCGTAATGCATTCATCATTGATGTATTTATATTTTTACTTGTTGCTTTTCTAAGACATCAAACACAACAGATTATGCTTTTGCTACTCAAACCTGATTTTTTATTAAAATGTCAAACACCCAACACTTTTAATTAAAATCAATTTTATTCAAATTAATTTCCGTAGTAGAAGCAGGTAAAAACTATCTTCCAAAAGCATTTGCAAACACTGTTTATATTTTTTCCTGATTTTCTTGTATTAGAATGATGTGCTAGCTTTGTCCTAGTTAACCTTCAATCAACTAGGAAAAAAATAGTTTGTAAATTTTGAGAATTAAATTATTCTTAACTGCATATTTCTATTATTTACATATTTTGTAGGTAGTAAATAATAACAAGAACACGACGACAGATTTACATATGAATTCAACTACAAATATGAATTTTGTGTAAATTCTATGATTTCAAACCTCTATTATTTTTTTAAAATTTTTTTTAAACAGCCAAAAAACGTTCATTAAACCCAAAAAGTGTGTACAAGTAAGAGGGCATACCCCAATCATGATACAAGGTGTATCACTAAGTTCAAGTACAAAAGAGAGCCCAAATAGCCGAAGAGACTACTGGGGAAAACAAAACGACACGAAACCCAAAAACTCTAGCTAAGCTATGATCTTCTAGGAATCTCAAACTAAGACTTCAACTGACAATGACTCATCGAACTCCAGAACAAACCTGTGATCCGAAACCAAGCACGAGCCCATGCTCCTACGGCCCCCAGGGCGATGATGCAGCATCACAACCCCACTTCCAGCTCATAGTAAACAACAATCGAATAACCTCAGTTCCCGTTTGTAATCAACCCTCGAGTTTAAATGAAACAAGGGAAAAACCGTAACCCATCCGGACGAGGAAACGCCACCACCTAAAGCACAAAGGTCACCATACATGTGTGTCACTGCAACACAAACAAAACTCACTAGATAAAAAGATGTGACAACCATCCCTACTTTCAAGGAAAGAAACATGTAGAGTAATATTTATATAAAAAGAAAAAACACAAGATCCTGTATATTTTTAGTTAACTGTATACAAAAGTTGTTTTCCTCGTACTATGAATTTTGTTTTAATTACTAGATTGTTCCATTGTCGTGTTCACAAATTATTGTCCCGATATATTACTCACATGTGATGTCTCAATGTTTGTTGTTTGAGAATGTAATCTTTATCATTTCAGTCTAATTGATTAATTTTGTTTTTTTTTTCTTCGGAATTGATTGATAAATAGAGCATTGAGGGAAGAAGGCGACCACTCTCCCGCAAATAATTTTGGTTTCTAAAAGAAAAACCTTTTAGAAAACTAGAAAAGCATTATACTGAACCATATGCCTAAAAGTTCACGTTTATAGGAACTTTCGTCTACTTTAATTTTTCCTCTACTTTATTTATTATTATTTTTCTAAAAGTCTTTAAATAGAAAATGTCGGGTTTAATCTTATTGACATAATTTTTCTCTATTTTATTTATTATTTTCAAATAAGGATTTCTTACTATAAAAAGGGCTCCAACAGTAGAGGAAAATACACAAATAATCCTCTCTTCTTCTCCTTCATCCATCCTTCTGCATATTCCGAGCAATCAGTTTCAGTTCGTCGAAAATTGCTAGCTTGTGCGGCTAGTAGTTTCGTATATTCGTTGTATCCTGGAAAGCAGACGCACAATGTCTCAAGGACCGTAAATGAGAGGGCGTATTTTTGTTTTAAAAAAACCGTACTTGCACACGCCTCGAATTTCTTCTTTGAAATACAGTTCTTCTGATTATCTATAATCTGTTTTGTTTATTCCTTATGCAATCTAAATTATTAATATCTTTGAGTTATTTTATTTTTCTGTATAACAAAGTGTTGGTGATATATATGTGTACTCTACTAACGGAGGAGCCTGTCACTCAATATTTCATTACATGTGGGCTTTGATGACGCTTCTCGCACTCCAATAGTGTTGTACTAGTAAGTAATACATCAAAACATTTAGTATTTGTTTGAAGTTGAATTAAACTCATTAAACTTAGAAAATTAGAAAATGTTGCAGATAAAGTATTTAAGTTCCGTTAATTTTATTTTATGAGTACCCCCTCAGTAATGGCAAGTTGGCAACTCAGTTTTGCAATAATCAATCCAATTCAAAAACGACAACGTATCAAGACAGAATCCCCAATTAAACTCTACGAAGAACCCTAACTACTCAATCAGCAAAAAATCAATGAAATCGAACAACACAGTATACGTGGTTCAACTCAAATTCAATGGTGAGCCTACATCCACGGGAGATGATCTTCACTATTTAACAATCAACAAGTGTACAGACTCTCTGTTTTTTCCTCACCAACTGCTATGTGAATAAACGGTAGAATAGTACAAAAATGAATCACACACTAACTGCTATCTTAGTTGGTTGCAGAGAGATTTTATATCAAAGAAGAGAGATGCTAGCCTCAATCCTCAGCTTATCTGTGAACTGTGAAGTAACAACTTGCTCCTTCTAAAACCGTTTTTGTAACAAACCATCTTGATCTTAGCCGTCGATCCTTGTTGATGCAGTATATATAAGATTCATGATATACCTCTACAAGAACTGACAATGCCCTTCAACTGGATATACCAAGGTAGCATCTCAAAAGCTTGACTAATAATTAATGAGACGAGTCGCAGTCGCTTGAAAAGATGAACATGTATTGAGGGAAAAACAACACAGTAAAAGTCACAAGTGGCGAAAACTGAAAAGCAAATTTACTTTAGTTCAATATCTATCAAGTTCCTCTTATTCGATGTCAGCGTTTGCACTTCTTTAGAACCACAATCTAACCAAAAGTTATCTTATAACAATATGACAGACCATTATCAAAATATGCATTATGACATTAGAATCTATTATACCGAAACTGGCAGAGGAAACATAACAAATAAAGCCTACTTAAGGAATACAGTATAATTTAACAAATGTTAAACCCAGATATTAAAACCAGTTATGCCAACTGAACTTAGCAGATAGCATTTCCATATTGTCAAAATTTACGCTTTAAGATAAAGATTGCAAACTGTTTCCACAGCCCTTAATAGAAAAGTAATGAGCTGGTAACATTAAAAGGTAGCCAACATAACCAGGTTTCGCAATATGAATATATGATGCATGATTTTTGCACTTGAAATAAGAAATGGTATACAAGCTTCTGATCACTGTCCACATAGTTTTTTACTCTCAAGTCTTAAACATTGTCAGGGTCACCCACTTCAACGAAAGAAAAACTAAATGTTGGAGTTCTCCTACTTGCATGGTGATCATGATTACTGTTTTAATTTACTATGTAATTCTGTAATTCAACACTAACATCTACATAGTTTGGAGTCGTGTTCTCCTACTTGCATTAGAGAAAATAGTATTTTCTATACTTTTGAAAAGGTGAGAAGCTTAAACATAGTTTGGAGTCGCATTTGGAGGTGTTTCGGCAGAAGCCACACGTTTACCCCTTTCAGACTTTGAGTTCTCAGCGAATTTCAGGCTGTTTTGATGCATACCCCTCTTTTGCTCATCCTCATCGTATTCAGAACCGTAGTATTGTTCTTCGGTACCTTTGGTAGCTGGAAGGAACATGCTACCCCATTGCGGGAAATGTACTAATGCCACTGGCAGTGTACACACCATAATCATGATCCCCATGTACTCCAGTCCAGTTGCGGTCGAGTATGTTGAGCTCGTGAAAAACAGGAGCTGCGTTAGGCCAGACCCAAAGTTTCCACCTGCCCCAGACATACCAGAGATAATACCCAAAGATCTTCGTGAAATGAACGGGATGATACCAAAAGTCGCCCCACATGCGGCTTGAGCCCCGACAGAAAATATGATCATGAATGTTACAGCGAGAGGTAGAGAATTTGCTCGGCCCAAAAGGAGGCAGAATGCTCCTCCCATTGTTTGTAGGATCCAGAGTGTCCAGAGTCTGCCCCTCATCCCGAACAATCTGCCAGTGTAGTCTGACATGAATCCTCCAAAAGGGCGCGCTAGGAGATTTGCCATGCCAAATGTGGCTGCGATGATTCCAGCTAAGTGAAGCTTTAGGTCAAATCTGTCGATTATTAACGTTGAACACGAATCAAATCAGTTTCTTGTGTTTTAATGATGGAAATATATAAATTATGAATAGAAGTTTGAGGAAATGAACCTGTCGAAAAAGTACTCCGCAATCACATTATCAGTTGTCAATTCAACCCCCATGGAGTATCCATAGAGCAGGACAAAAATCCAGGTCCTGTAATTTGTCACAGCATACCACATAACCTGAGTACAACAGAAACCAGATATTGTTATAACAAGTCATCAGGATTTCGATTCAATAAGAAGTATATATGAGTAACATTCGACGACTTACCCTTCCAAATTTGTCTTTGGCAACTTCTCCCTTCTTTTGTAAGGCGCCAAGGTTTCCGTCAGGCAAGTCTTGTCCTAGGGTCATGACCATAATACCCATGATAACATGAAGCCAGCCGGGAATGAAAAAGGCGATCCTCCAGGCGCTGAATGGAGTGGATCCGGCTCTTTTGATTATCTCATAGAGCACAGGCATGAGCAGCTGAGTGGCACCACCACCCATGTTTCCCCATCCAGCAGCAGTACCATTCACTGTCCCTATAATTTGACTATTAAACATAGTACTCATCCAGTACTGGCAGGACACGAACGTTGCTAAGGAAAACCCGATCATGAAACGTACTGCTATGTATCCTCCAGCAGATGACACAAATGACATGCAGAACACTGTCGGGGCAGTAAGCATGACGAGAAAAGCACAACCATATCGCGGGCCCAGGAGATCGCAAATGGCCCCCATAGCAAGCCTGGACATTATACTCCCTGACACAGAGGCAACCCCTGCATTCCCAATGTCACCTTTGGTCAAGTTCAAGTTGTCACGAATGATGGGAACGAGAGGAGCGGCCGCAAACGTGGACACGAAGCAAGTGAAGAAGGAAATCCAGGAGAGGTGGAAAGTCCTCATGTGTGGATTGGCCATGGAAAAGAGCTTGAATTTCTTAGCCTTATGCTCTGAATCCACAGGCAAGTCGAAATGGGCCGTGTTATCAGTCGGGACTATTGGCGATGCAACGGAGAAGGCAAGGACAGGCTCCCTGCCGGTAACGCCGTGCATGGAGCTACCGGGAGACCCTTCAACATCAGCCATTTCTGAAGAAAAGTAAGCTGAAAGTGAAGGGGGAGGATTTGAAAATATAATGTGTTGAAGTAATATTTATTGAGTTCAAGTTGTGGTTATCACATATCATAGGTTCAGCCTTATATAGTGTAATAAAGAGTTGACATTTTCTTGGAGTATTCAATAAGCAAGTTCGATCTGTTCCCAATTGTTCCAATATTAGATTATACTAGTACTAATTAGCATTAATGCAATATTATTATTTATTAATATTTAAGGAATCCTAATCTCCACATATCTGATTGAGAAGAGCACAGTGGTAACCTTATGGTATATCCCAAAGGTTCATCATGTACCAATTCAAAGGGACACTGGAATCTCACTATATACATCATTACATCATCATCTGATAAATTTAGTAACGAGTTGTGCGGAATGTTAAAGAATTAATAGAACTGTAATCTTGTCTTATTTCTTATTTAGCAGCTAGCTCTTAATTTTAATTAAAGTTTCAGGTTACATACTGGACCTTTATTATTAATATTACAGACTCCATTTGAGTTGGATACTATTCTTCCATTCCCATTGGAACTGCATGTATATAAAATATGTATGTCCATGAATATATTTCCATCTGCATAGAACTGAACGTAACTGTAATGAATTAAACTTATTTATAGTATAAAAACAACTGAGCAAATATAAAAGTAATTCTAGTCTTACATGAACCAGGTCTATTAAAATGAAAGAAAAGAGAAGCAGCTCCAAACACTCAGTTGCTTGACACACTTATCCAATTTATATTAGTACGAATTGGTTTTATTACTAGATAGTACAGTAATACTCACTCAAATTCAAATCTTTTTGAAAAACTCTGATCATCAATCTAAGGTCGATCAGAATGTATTTAAACTTACTTAACAACATGTTAATTATTATCTAGCTCTGACTCTGTGCTTCTTGGATGATAATGACAGTTAGTAAACTTACCATAAATTACTAATTCTTGGTGCCCTTTCAAAACCTCTGGCAGACTCTTTCAGATTTCACTGATTAGATATTTGTGTTCAGATGAAAATGAAGTTATATTACAGAAAAGTTGTCTGTGTGGAATGAAATATATTGGGTAATATATATTTTATGTCATCATATGTACTGGCAATGATCAATGATAGATAAGGAGAGCTTTGGTCTCTGATTATATCTTAAGATATCATAATTAAAAGTACTAATGATCCATTATATCATTGAGGTTTGCAGGTTCAACTTGTCTCCCCTGAAGGTGTCTTTCAAAAATTCATGTAGCCTTTGTTGGGAAAACTAACTAGTTGGTAGCTGATAAATTAGTACCTGAGAGTCTGAGACATAAGTAATGTAAATTGTTTTTCATAAATTCATGACAAAGTATTATGTTAAATTGCTCTGATTAAGCATCTATAATTATACTAGTTCGGAGTATCAGATTTTATATAAGCAGGCAAGGTCACTGAGGAATAGTTAACAGTCTATTTGGGTAAGTTTTTGATGTTTGAAGAAGATAAACAGCCATATTAATTTAACCGCAGCTTCCAACTTTCAATGTTGGCCTTTTGACTTTAAAACATAGTAAGCTATAAGAGCTTCCAGGGAGCTAATTGTATGAGATATTCATGTCATGATCTTCCCTGTTTAATGAATTATCGACTCAACCACTTGCTGTTATGATCACCAAATTAAGCTGACTTCTGCATCTGATGATTTATTAAGCAGATAGTAATATGTACTAACTATACTCTACTAAAGGAGACTTTTTCTCACTTAACTAAACATTTCAATATTAGTCATTACATGTGGGCTTGATGACGCTTCACTCCAATTTGTTGTATTGCATTTCAAAACAAATCTGTACTTGAAGTATGATGGTTCAAAAGATAGTATGTAAGGTCCCTTAAATAAGGTGTCCAGTTGCTTTCATGAGTAACCCTCAGTAATGTCAAGTTGGCAACTCAGTTTTGCAATAATATGGTGATGAATAATCAAGATTTACATGGTGGTCTAATAGTGCAAGAAAAGAAAACAAGAAACAAGATGAGCTATAGATGCATCATGCAGTTAAAAATTGATGACAGAATCTTCCACTCATTTCATCAACCAGCTTTCTCCAGATCACCTTCTTGGAACTGGTTTGTAAAGCACAACAGTCACATACTTGGAACGGAATCGATGTGTAACCCCAAGTGCCACCACTGACCGCGGAGCTTCTCTGTTCTCAATGTAAAGATGATTCAGAGTAACATTCTGTGGTAATGGGAGATCCCCATGAGGGTCACTGTTTGCCGGGTGGTTTAACAAACTGTTCTGCAGGTGAGGGGGTAGTGGTGGTGGTTCTCGCCCTTCCTCCTCATCTATAGAGTATGAGTTGTTGTAACTTGAATCTGGTGAATTTGGGACGTCAAATCCGGCTACAGTTACTCGATCCTGCAAAACAATTTACAGTCTTTAGCTATTTCAGAAACAGAATTTCTGCTCAGCAAAAGCTTTAAATTATCTGTAGATTTATCGAGCAATGCTATTTCAACTTACCTGATCTTCACCGTAAGAGTGACTCATTGTAATCTATCTTGCTGAATCAAATCAACAGTGTATCAGAAAGATTCTCTACTCCGAAGCTCTGCAAAAATGTTGTTGAAACAGTAGAGTAATGTTAATAGCATAAAAATCTGGACATTCCTGTGAAGAGTATGACTTTCTCTTTAAGTAAAGACATTTCTTGTAATAAGTGAGAGGTTGCTTATAATTTGAAATATGGATACCAAGGTAGCATCTCAATGCATTACTAAGTACTGATACCTAACACAACATAGCATATTTAAAAGCAATCAGACTGGAAGTTTACAAAAATCAAGAGGGGAAAAGAATGAGAAGTACAAAAGCTTGACTAACAATAAGACGAATTAGCTTCTTTTTTTTTTTGAAACAGCAAATCTAACTACCCTACTCCTACACTACTTCTTTACCAAGTTATAACTTCAATTATGCCTATACCTACTTCTATGAATTAGCTTGAAAAGGCTATGAAGATGAACATTCTCGTTGAGGGAAAAACAACACAGTAAATAATCACAAGTGGTGAACCAACTTTACTTTAGTTCAATATATCAATCCAGTTCATCTTGTTCGAGGTACTACTTGCATGCTAGTTTTTGCACTACAGTTCAACCAGAAAGCCTTCTGATAACAATACGACAGACCATTATTTATCAAAATGTGCAGTATGCCCTAAGAAAGTGTGAGAACTAAAACTAACACTACCCTCAGTCTGTGCTCTATTCTTCCCAAACTGGCAGAGGAAACCTAACCAAATAAAGCATAATTAAAAAATACAGTATATTTTAATAAATGTTTGGACCCATATATCAAAATCACTTATGACAAGTGGAACTTAGCAGATATCATTTCCATATTGCCAACGTTTGTGGTTAAAGATTGCAAACTGTTTCCATGGTGCTAAAATCAAAAGTAATGAGCAAGTAACAATAGAAGGAGGCTGACAGGGGACTACGGTAATGTAGCATAACATCATAATAGTATAAGATAATTTAAACTCTCTACGGAAGATATTTACAATTGATGACACAGCATGCAATACGAACAACCATAACATTTATCCCAATAAACTGGGGTAGCTCCACATACACATTTTAAATGGATCAGCATATTGATAACTAACTAGGTTTCATAATATGATGCATGATTTCTGCACTTGAAAAGAAACGGTATACAAGTTTTTTATCACTCTCCACTTAGTTTGGACTCTTAAACATTACTATGTCACCCACTTCAACACCAACATCTACATGTTCCACGTAAGGAATGTGATTCAGAAATCAACACCTAAATGTAATGTGAAAAATCGATGATTTTCTATGCCCGGTCTATTATCAAATAAAACTAACAAATAGGCATAAAGTTTTGAGATTTATGATATTTATATTGTACTGATGCCTGTTACCTGACCCCCATATTTATAAAGTTTTACAAAACTAAATTTTAGGAATGCAATGCAAACAGTCTTGATAAAAACCGATGGATAAAAGAAAGATCTAGACAACGACCAAAAAATGAAAGGATCTTAGAGTACCCCAGTCAGAAATCATAAATTGCTAACTGAACAGAACAGTCAGTGAAAGAGAAACCAGACTGCAAGTCTGCAACAACGAGAACTCAGGAAATCACACTTGATTTGGACCATGGTGTACAGTGACGTATGATAAACTACATGATGTAGATCTTGTGAAGGTTCAACTCAAAAACTCAAAAACAGGAAATTGGAGAGCAGCATTTTCTCAAGTACTGTGGAGTGTGGACGCAACAATGCATGCTCTACCAGATGATTAAAAGGAGAAGAAAAGAACATTATTGTAGTCATACCCATGAATAATATTAAATTTGTTCAAATGGAATAGTTGTAGCCATAGAAACACCTTCGCAACGTCCCGACACTAAACACACTTACAATTGTCAAGCAACCATGAACACGACATAACTTGCATTTTCAGCCAAGTGCTTTTGACACGTCCAGATAAGTGAAGTAATAAACAAATGACTTAAGACCCTCAACCAGTCATGTGAAACTATTAATCATGGATTAAATAAGTCATGGCCCAAAACAACCTGGTGATATAACGACACAGAAACAAACAATGACATATTGACATTTCTACCATATGGCACTATTAGGTATGAAATTAAAGTATTATCAAACGTAACACCGACTAACCATGTCAATTCCACTGTATGTCACAATAAGGCATGAATAACATTAGTCCTACCAATGACACAGCATCGATCAATGGTATTTCCACTGTGTGGCATTACTAAGTGTGCCCTGAACTAATATCAACATATGAAACTATTAGGCCTTAATTAATTGCGCACTGCAGTCACGGTTCATAAATGTAATTTAGCACCCAAAATAGAGCTGTGTGATATACCACTAATATTTATGCAATGGTGATTTGCACTACGTACAAAGTACTACTTAAGAGTGTATAGACACACAGCAGATTGGAAGTTGTATTTGACAAAATAAAATATGTTATGCTAGTCATTGCAGACCCTACGATATCTCTACAGAGGCATAACATAACAACCAAGATTCCATGAAAAATATGATACCAAGAAAGAAACATAATTCAAAACAGGGATTGTATGGCTGATTGTTAACCAACACAAGGGATGGACCTAGAGTACATGATTTACACCTAACACCAAATCATATATGGCTAATACCTAAGCCAATATGTATGTATTTCTAACACACACCATGGATGGACCTAGGGTACATATACACACCTAAGTCATTGACCTCTGGATACCTATTTTTGTGCATTCAGACATAATCCCCAGCCCCCTACCCATGTAAGCAGAATTCACCTTGTAGGCTACATAAAGATTCAAACTTTTTTTCATCCAATTGCAAATAATTGAAATCATACTAAAATTGAGCTAGTGAATTACCAAACGCAACCACTGTTAAAGAAAAACTAGATACAACCATCTTGAAATCCGCATAGAAAACCAAGATAAACCTACAAACCTGAAACAGCTGAGTTTCTGAAATTCTTAATCAACAATCCCAATGCAATTCCTTTTCCTTTTTCAAATGCTTCAAACAGCAGCAAGCAAGCGAAAAATCCAATCTTTGGTGAGAAGTGTCTGCTAAGAAATCCACGCAAAAGAAAGAAAAATGATCACCCCATCACACACACAATTAAGCATACAACACTCCTAGATATGAGAAAACTCTCACCAACAACGAGTTGACGTAAAATGAAAAAGGGGCAGAATTGAGAAGAATTAAGCGAAAGAAAAACTAGTTCAAGAATTTGCGTTTTATTGGCAATTGAAAGCAAAAGGAAAGAAAGCGAGTGGAATGAAGTTGTTTGATTTATACTCCACTCCAGTAGCTAGTGAAGTTACCTAGTATGAATCGCCAAGAATCTGAAGAATCCAGTTTGGTTGATTTGATGTTTGGAGCTGGTGCTTGTCTGATTTTCTTGAGAAGAAGCCTTTTGCGTTGCAATTTGGTGGAAATTTACAATTACTTTACTTTACCTATCAAGTGAGAATGAAGTCAAAGTTTACAGGACTATCAAACTGTGGGCTAGATTTTAAAAAAAAAAAAAAAAACATTTAATTCCTTAAAATATGGAGCGGTATAATACAGTATACTTGTAAATTACTCCTCATTCTACTTTTTTTGGATTAACATCTTTTGATTTTAATAGTAAATTACTCTTAAATTATCCAAATTATAATTATCCCTCAACTCTTCTCCATCTCTTTTTTCTTTGTTTTACTTTATTGTTTTTATTGTTGTTAGGGTAGTACCTTTTTTAAAGGTTGCTCGCCTTAAATTCAATTTTCGACATAAGGTGTAGGAGGTTGATCATGGGTAAGTGTCGGGGTATTTTGAGTGGTTCTCTGGTGGAGGTGTTTTGGCCCTCAATTTTTCTCAATTTCCCGGCTTTTATGTGCTTTTGTGGTATATTTGGTGAAGAGTTTATCCTAGAAGTATATATGGATTTTAAAAGTTGATGATCATAGTCTCCATCAGTCAAGTGTTTGGACTTTGGAGAGTCTCCATGCTTTTTGTGGAGAGAGCTCCCGGTTTCTAATTGTTGTGTCGGAGCTTTGTTTTTAGTTGGTAGTGGTGTTGCATCACCGTTTAGTTTAATTGCCAGACTCTTCTTAGTTGTGGTGTTGTATCACCCTTCTCAATTTAGGTGGTATAAACTTTATCATAGTATTGTTATCCGAATATTACTTATGCTTCGTTTTTTAATTAATGAATTTTTTTACCGCTTAAAAAAATTGTTGTTAGGGTACTCTTAGTTCACAGGGAATTGGGTCGTTAGATATTATTCACATTATCAGAACTTCACATTGTGGCCGGCTCTGGTTAAGAACTTTGTGAATTGAGCAAAAATTGCATCGGTCATGACGATGTAGTAGTATTGTCATGGAAATGAGTGTTGATCCTGTTGGAACGAAGGTAAGAAAGAAAAAAGAAAATCTCATAAGAGGTAATAGTAGTAGTACTAACAAGGAAGATGCATTGTGTCAACTGAGTCCATGACCTAAGTTAGGGTGTTTCACCTTGACCTTACCTATCAACTAAGCTACAAACTCTTTTGACATCGGAATTACTCAACTCTAAAGTCTAAACAACATGCAGTTTCTGACACTGGGCTTGTCTTGCATTCAGATTAACTAAACTAGAAGATCCAGCTAAAATGTTGAAGCAAGGCAAGTTAGTGACCAATCTGAACCAGCTCTACACTAAAGATATAGATTAATCGTCAAATTGAGAATTCAGCGCAATAACTACACAGAGAAGAAACAAAACAAACTCACAACAACATGACACCATGACAGTTCATAAACCTGAAAGAGCTAACAGCATAACAGGAACATCTAACGCAGAAGATCTTCTGTACTCATTGGAATGTCGTTTAGCAATCCATGCTTCCCTAATGCAGGAATGCTCTGAGAACGCTTTCTCAATCGATAGCCCATCGCCGCAACTCTTCTGTCATGTTTGCTTCTGGCGGGGGTTTCAACAGCTTCAACCAGATAGTCCGACAGAGGTTCACTTTTTGTTCTGAGGAAGCTGTCAGGGTTTTGTTCGTACTTCTCTATGAGGTTAATATTCATTTGTTCTCCTGGAACAGTCAACACAGAGTCATTGATGTCTATTTTATTGTTAAGTTCTTTGTCATAATCGGTTAAGTAACCATCTTCTGGTATATCCAACAATGCCAGGTCATCATAATCCTCATCAGATTTGGTTGATCCGTCATCCACAGAGCCTTCCAACTGCAAAAAGTATACTACAGTTAGTTAACATCAGTTAAATGCAGATTGCTCAAAGGAGTATGAGTGGTACTCCTATACTTGTGCCTACCCCAAGACAGTGACACAAAAATGTGGGCATTGTGATATCACTGATATTTGGCAAAATTCGAATATTCACTCCTCTAAGGTTTGGTCCTAAACCTCAACCTCTTCACAACTTAATCAAATGAGACCTTTAATGTTCAACTTCAAAACAGGCTGGTTTCCAATTGTAAGTTATTTTATACTGTGACATCAGTATTAGTCTGCTAAGTTCAATAACTAGCCGAATGCTGCCCAACAGGAAAAATCTGGCCAAAAGTTTGATCCTCTCTGACAAATGTGCTAACTAGGGGTGTGGCTTTCTGTTTCTGACATGTTGTAGAGGATACACTAGCGAGCCACACACACTGAGTCCCACATTTGATAATCCCCAAAAGAGGAAACATAAACGAGTGTACTAGGAACCAAGCCAAGTTTTCTGATATTGAATTTGAATGGATTATCTATGGATCAAATTTAATGAAAGAAAGATAAAAAAAATAAAAGACCTGAGCTAGAGGTACCAAATTAGAATACCAAAATGTACACTAACCTTCAATCATTCCTATTAATTTAGGTCTGGGGCGGAAGGAAAAAGAAATCATGTAGTACATGGTAAAATGTACTTGCCTCATCCGAAATTGGTCCGTCTCCATCACTAAGATCCTCATCACTATCTACTTCAAGAGGCTCATCAATCTCTTCGTCACTACCATCCACCGAAGGTTCTTCCTTGTGCTGGTAGAAAAACATAACAGGAGTATACAAAATATACAAGGGAGAGTAATATAAGAAACTGATATCCCATGACTAAATTACAGATGTTCTAAATACAGTAACTGAATTCCAGCTTCCATGGAACTCACCTCTTTGTCAGGCCAACCAGTTGTCCTTGGTGAACTGCAGCAGGATGATAACTGTTTGCTACCATTGTCGGTCAGCTCTCCTCTTGATTCATCAACGCTGCCTGCCTGACTCGTGCACCCAATATCACCAGGCCAGGCACTGATCCCAAAGTGACCAAACTGCAGGTTGACAGACTCGGCTCTATCTATCTGCAACGGCCCATACACCGGTGTTCCTATACCTGTTCCAGCATGGTGGCCCGAATGAGGCTTGCCGTTATCATCTATCATATCAAGTGGCCATGCCTTTGCAACAGAACCATCATTGTTCAGTAGTGCCATTAAATTCCTTGCAGACCCTGATAGAACAGAGATCAACCATGAGAAATTAAAGAGATGGAATCAGCATTACTGAGATTTGTAGAAAACAGAATAAAAAAGGAATAAAAAATACACAGAAAGAATAAAAAGAAACAGAAAAAAAAAAAAAGAAAGTGAATTCCCAATGGAAATAAAGATTCAAGAAGTGCTTATGTATTATGAACTCTCTGGCCTAGGGCTCGTGAATGAAAGATGATCAAGTCAAGGACGTGATTCTAGGACATGGTTTTTCTAAGAACAATAAAATACCTGAGCTGCATAAACTAAGACTTGTTTTCAACTAAAGCTCAAATATTGTTTCCTGAACAATAGAAAGTACTTTTGTATGCGCAACAGAACCTTTCCTCTGGATCAACTGGAACATTCCTTTGGAGCTCAGAGAATTGGCAGCACACTGATTCCTATACTCCTCATCAATAACAGTTACTCTGTGCGTAATTGGGTCGTAAAGTGGCTCTCCTGCCTCTCGACGTCTTAAGCAACTGAAAACTGTTGCATGAATGGCAGCCACACTTTTATCAACATTGGTGTTGTTTATTTTTGGCACCAAATGTTTATCTGCGCGATTGCAGAGGTATTCTTGGATAGTCCTAATATTCCGTATGTATTTAACATACTTGTTCTTTGCCGGATCGAGTGTCATGTACTTTGCACGAACAGCGAATCTTTCCAAGTGCTTCTCCTCGTTGGAAATATAAATCATGAACGGTATAATAGAAGGATGTTTCTTCATCAACCCCATCTGCATGGCAAAATTAACTGTGACATCTGGAGAACTCTGAAGTATATATAGATAACAACAAAAGGAAAAACCAGTGATTTGTGTAACGTGCGCTGAATCCCTTGTTATTTTTGTTCCAAAATTTCTGCATTCAGCTTTTTTTTTTTGGTCCAAATTCTGATGCTCAGATATTTTAAAAACATGAGAGACTCCATCAAAGAGAAAATGACAATGGAGATTTAGCTCAAGTTACATGTACCATAGGGAGGTTACATGCATAAGAGGAATTCATTAAGACTGACGGCATGAAAAATACCACAAAATTGAGACTTAAATGGACACCCTCCACCACCACCGACTCTTTACGCTCTTCCCAGACAGTAATCAATCTGTCAAGGCTATCAATTACCATCTCACTTTGTGCTTTGAATCCTTCTACTGCCATCTGCTTCGGACTGAGCAAATCAGCAGTGGTGAAATTTCCCTCAGATGTACTGGTTACAGAGTTACTAAATGTGTAATCCTTAGCGGAGGATGTAGAAACAACAGCTGATTTATTTGCTTTCTTCTTAACCTTAGCTATTGCAACAGCTACTGGGTCTAAATGTTCGCCAGCATGGTAGGTTGACGACCAAAGTAGTGGATTTTGCTTTTCATCGACGAAGCTCCGCATCATATGACGTATCGAATCCGTAGATACAACAGTTGTAATACCCAATCTGCTAGCCTGATAACAAAGATCATGTTGAGCATACATGTTGTTACTAAAAAGCACTTACCATCCCATTCATTGGTTAGAAAATATTTTAATGTAAAAACATAAAAGAACCAAAAAATAACCATGCAATACCAAATTATAAATCAATTTGGTTGAACACCAGTTTATCATATCTTTTCGTATATAAAGATAGTTCATGTACACCATGTGGATCACAATCATCCAGCAACAAAAGAATAGAAGGATTCTAAAAGAAGATAACAAATGACAAAATGTCAATCAGAAAAACCGCAGGATCTTTTTTTTTTAGCATACAAACGTTTCTGATTTTCTCAATGGAAAGTTGACAAAAACTTTAGAAGTTTCTACGAAAAAAAAAAGAAATCTTAAAAAAATGGTTTTTTGCTAATAAGAAAGGAATATAACTTATCTGTCAGGAACTTTTTCACACTATTTAAACCTTTTCACTTCACAACTATAACTTGTAAAATGAGAAAAAGAATTCATTTCTTCAACAACCTTGGTAAACATAATAAAAACAGTCCCCAATCACCCCTAATTTTCTATGGTCAAAAGATTCGGTTCCTAATCATTATTATTTTAATTACCATGAAACTAGTGTGGAAACTAGAAACTATTCAATGGAAGATTCAGTTCCTAATCATTATCATTTTAATTACCATGAAACTAGTGTAGAAACTAGAAACTATTCAATGACCAGGGACTCATATTTATATAACAAAATGAGATCTAAAATGACTGGATATCAGAAATTAAATATACAACTGGATATATTAAAACACTACAACATAACCCTACCAGTAATGCAGATAGAGTAGACTTTCCACAACCACTTGTGCCACAAAGTAGCACAGTAACAGATTCCTTTCTTTCTCTAAGTCTGAATTCACAAAAAATAAACAAAAAAATCAGAAGCATCCTATAAAAGTTCTCGTATATTTAATAAAATATAAGAGAGATTGAAAGTATTTAATAAATATAGAACATAGACTTGAAAAGGTAATGATAGCCTTGAAAAGGTAATGATGGTATATAACATAAGTTTAAAATATTTAGAAGTTGACAATAAAAGAATAATAAATAAAATACATGTTACATATAAAACCAAATTAATTTGGTTTCATGTTGTCTCTATCACGTAGCCGTTGTTGTGTCGTAACCTCAACTATCACAACAATATCTAACGGGAATACGTCCAAGCCTACAACTATTGGCATCAACAGCTTAGAAGTCAAATGTTGATATGTAGTCTAACTTCCCACCCTATTTAATTTCATAGAAACTTGAAAAAGGTATATTTAATAAAATATAAGAGAGGTGGTAAATATTTAGTAAATATAAAATAGAATCACTCGAAAAGGTAATGATAGTATATAACAAAAGGTGAAAATATTAAAAAACTGAAATATAAATTAATAAAAGAAGAATAAATGTTGCAACATAAAATCAACTCAGTATGAATTCACTATTAGAGGGGAGGAGGGTGAGTTATTAGAGGGGAGGAGGGTGAGTTAAGTAGTGCGAACAATTTGATGAATAAAGATATTCTAAGAATCAAAAGAAAAGCACAAATTAAATTATTGCCTCTATCAAAGTATAACTAAAGTCGGGATCGAAAATCTGGGGATCGAGAAAGGCATCATTGAATTGATCAGTTACGATTTAAAAGGGTATGACTGATGAGCGATATATATATGAGAGGAGGCCTGGTTAGATATATATGGGTGTAGCCCTGGTTAAATAGATATGAGTGGAGTTCTGGTTAAGTAAATGATGTCTAAGCAGCTTATATAAACCCGAGTACAAATCAGAGATAAGCATATAAAATATATCTAAACATATATACAACTTTAGAGCTAGAACAAGTTCAAATTTATAATATAAATTTCAACTAAACAAATCTGCTACTTTGATATTTATCGTAGATTTGGTCTGTTTTGGTTATGGTTATTACATAATCATATGCCTAGTCAGAATGATAATAATTATAAAATCATGTCAGGATATAGAATACAAAAACAATATGATATTTCTAAATAAGAATACTTATTCCAAAATAATATTGTTAAATCGAAGTACAATTATAGCTTTACCTGCAAGCTAAGATCAAATCATCTCTCTGGTTCGGCCCGACATACTTGTACTCAGATAGAGCTTCACAAACAACGTCTAGAAAATGATTTCTTTCAACAACAACGGTAGTGCGTCTTTTGTACAATTCAAATGGTTTATTGCTAGAAGTGTCTTCTGCAAGAGTTAACTTATCATTGTTTCTTTTCCTCGAGCACTCATTTACATATTGGTCGGTTTCTAAGTCATGAGATTCTTTAACATCCTTATACACCCTATCACTATCACATGTTGAAGGTGACCTTCCACGCTTCATCATTTCAAAAACCCTCAGGCTTATCTGAAATACAAGCAATATGATATTTAAATTCTTACGCATAATGTAGGAGAAAAATATTAAATTATATATTACAAACTATTGGGCAGTGAAAGGTAAGTCAGAAGAATAGGCTAATCATATTTTCTAGCCCAAAACATACTCCGTCAATAGCGCGTCAATTCTTAATGAGAAACATACAATTCTGCTATTTAGGATGCCAAAAATGAGTTACTTCGAAACAAATCATACTCTAAGAAAAGAAATGCATCATTCACTTTGTTTTATACTGCTCATGTCATCTGGTTTACATATTAGCAAGCAAACAACTAATTAATTTGAACTGAACTGAATTTACTTATAGAATGAAAACAAGAACTGAATTGAATTCTAAGAAAATAACATAGACTTAGTAGCCTAAAATCATATAATACATGCCCTTTTTATAAAAAAAAAATTAAAAAAAAAACAACAAGCAAAGATAAATAAATTCTGTTAAAAGTTTAAGCAGGGAAGAAAAATCATTTGAGCAGTAGTGTAGACTGTAGACCTTAAAAGCATGCCTAGGCTTGCATCCCATCAATTGCAAGGTACTCTGCAACACCGACCGAGTATACCGAAAGGACGACGACGTTGCTTCCACCGCATCTCCGTCGTCAACCACCACCACGTACAGAAGCTTCGCCACCACTCCCTCAGGAACCACCGCCATTCCTGAGCAAAATCAACTCCAACTTCTAAAAGGAACAAAAAAAATCCAAATCAAATCAACATTTCGCTACAAACAGACAAATACATTGAATTGAAAAATTAAACAGCAAGGCAATGTAGGTAGGGAGAAGAAAGGATCGGACCTTGGAAGCGGCAAAATCGATGTGGTTAGGGTTTACTAGAGGTGAATTGAGTGAGAAAAAGAGTAGTAAGAGAGCAACAAGAAAACAGAGAGTATGAATGAAGAAGAAAACGACGAATTGAAGAAGTATGGGAGACGAATAAGGCCATTTGTACTGACATCTGCTTCCACGCATCATGCTTTCTGTGTTTCCACGAGTCACTCAGCAAACTCAGCTGCAATTTATATTGCCACCGCGTGACTTCTAATGACGGTTTTGGATCTGTATTTGTTGTTAGGGAAGATGGTGGGATAGGGGTAAGGTTGGAATTTAATGGAAGTTGGATTTTGTGTTTGGGATTTAAGAAACAACAAGGGTGATAGGGATCGGTCAAGAATCTCGCTCCAAATTTAAAATTCAAGCGAAAATTGTTCTCGAGCTAATGTTTTCAAACCGCTCAATCTTGGGACAACCCAATTAAACCCTGGTTCGGAGGCCATAGCGGGCAAAGATGTTAAAATTCCGAATTGACTTGTCTAAGGAAGTAATCTTTGGATTTATTGTCGTCAAAATGATCTAAACTGAACTCTAAATCATCAGAATCATAAAAGGTTTTGAAGTGAAATAACAAGTTCTTAAAATTGATGGTCAGCCATATCAACTTGGTTTAATTCATATTCTTGTTTCCTTCACATCGGCTTTGTAGAACATCTCAAGCTTCTTTTGATGAAGCAACATTCTGCACAAATCTTAATTTATGCAAGTCAATCCAAAAGAAAATAACCTTAAGAGTCCATTAAATGTTATTAGCAACAATTTTTTCTTTTAAGATGAAATCTTTCTTGTTGACAAAAACTTTATCACCTTGTAAATCTGAGACTTTTACAGGGGCACAAATTGATTTTAAACCGCTTCACACACACCTAATCGATTGCATTCAAGTAGGTGTGCATGAAGTCATCCAAAAAGGCATAGTTTGGACCATCAAATATAGGCATCTTGTCTTAAGAATTAGCAAATTTCATCTTAGTATCATGTCCAATTAATCAATGACAAAGTAATCTGATGCCAGTTGAAAAGTGTAGGATCTAACTTGAACAAGAATATTTGACAAAATCGTTGGGGGTTGACTATAGTGTTGACCCAATTGATGAAGAAGTCTCAACTCTCCATCTTTCATTGAAATCTCTTTTATTAACTCCCATATATTTTCTTCTGGTCTTCTCCTTCACAATAAAGTCAACAAAAAAGTGAAAAATAGAATTTTAGGAAAGGCAAAATAAAGAAAGAAAAAATACATATTTAACTGTTCACAAACTTTGCAATGGTGTTGCACTACGTGTTGAGACAACACTATAGTCATTACTACGGATGTTTAGTTTTATATACGCTAATATATTTTGGCCGTTTTGAAAAAAAAAAAAAAAAACTATAGTCATCACTTAGTTCTTGACAATTAATATTATTTTTAAAAATAATAATAAATGAGATTTTTATATCTAAGCTATTGTATGTATTATTCAAGTTATGGCATGTCTATGATAACAAATATTGTGCATGTGTCGTTTTTAAAGGTTCCTTCACATTATCATCTCCGTAGTAGCTTATAAGCTTGCGTTTACATAATAGACTTATTACACGTGACAATAAGGCTTTCTCTTCGCCTAAACTGAATTGAATGAAGTTGAATTGAACCACTGAACGAATCTGAAGTGAAATGAATGACTTTGCACTGAACTAAACTGAAAAATTACTATATAGCAATAATAATAATAATAATAATAATAATAATAATAATAATAATAATTATTATTATTATTATTATTATTATTATATATATTTATTTTTTTTGAAACGGAAATAATCATAATAATAAGAATAATGTTCTTAATAATTAAATGAATCTAAATTAAATTTAATCAACATGAACTGGACTGAATGAATCTAAATTAATATGAATTGAACTGAATGAATCTAAATTTAAAATGAATGGAATTGAATAAATGCGTCTGAATTGAACCGGAAATAATTAGTTGTTTAGACGAAAATAAGAGAACTTTAAGTATCTTATATAAACGGATCTCATATAAACGAGAGCTCCCAGTCCAGAGAAGAGGAAAACGTTGGAAGCCCAAATTCAAGAGTTTATGATTTGTAGTCCAGCGGCCCATGCATATCCAGTCCAATTTTATCATGTCAAGTAACCTCCCAATTTGATTTAAGCCGGATAAAAGTTTTGTTTCCAGAGTTCAAGGGACAATTTCATATTTTCATTAACCACAGAAAAATAACTACTGTGGCGTTACTCATTTAACTCCCATTAAGTAACATGTGCTAGTCCTTTTTAGTGGAGAAAGATTGAAAGAAGATGGAAAGTCAACAAGACACTCAAACCATGTAGTAAGTGTGATTGGCCGTTATATACGTACATTGGAAGTCCGTTGTTTACGGAAATAGTGAAGTTTACAAAGGCAGGTAAATCGAGCTTAATTAAGGGTGCAAGAGATTAAACAAATACCTCATCCAGAAAGAAATTGATTCGAATCTCTTTTGCGTTCTTATGGTTTGTTAATAACCTCCGATAGTAAACATTTTCTTTTGCGGATTTTTATTCATTTTTCTCTTTACGCTTCTTTACATTCATTTTCATGTCCTTTATTTTTGTTCTCATTGTTTTTCTTTTTTTTTGAACTTGTATTGAGTTGTCTCTTGTTTATTGTTTATGGTTTATATGAGTTCACTATTGTTATCTATAAATTGCTAATCATTAATCAATATACCTTGGGGAGTGATAATTTTCGTTTTTAGTTGGTTCTGGTGTAACCATCCCTCCCCGACGAGGATATCGCTTCAATCCGTTGGTTCGACCATAAAGTTGTAGGAATTTTAGCTAAATCCAAGTGGGTTTTTTTATGACTATGTGGCTTAACCAAAGAACGCTCACACATTCAAAAACTTGTGTTTTATTGATGTGCATAATCTATTATGATAGTAGAAAACACTTGAGAAAGAATTACTAAAATTCTCTTGGTGATGAAAGAGTAATTAATGCTCAAATTGTGTTGGTTGAGAACTTATCTAGGAAGCTCAAGAGTATGAGCAAAACATAAGTGTCTAGTTTGCAAGAGGGGTTGGGGCCCCAAGGGGTACCAATGATTTTTAGACGGGAGAGGACCTAAATTGCTTCACGGTCCTCACACGCACCCTAGTTTGCAAGAGGGGTTGGGGTATCAATGATTTTTAGACGGGAGAGGACCTAAATTGCTTCACGGTCGCTCACACGCACCCGCCTAGTTTGCAAGAGGGGTTGGGGCCCCAAGGGGTACCAATGATTTTTAGACGGGAGAGGACCTAAATTGCTTCACGGCCGCTCACACGCACCCGCCTAGCTTGGTTTGGCTTGGTGGTGTATGTATTCTTATTGGACAAAATACTAACTTTATTTTGACACAATAAGAAAAGTTTATCGGATCGGCCCAATAGGAAAAATTTAGGAAAATTTTTGGGTAGAATTATTTCCTCCATTTCCCCAGGGGTACCAATGATTTTTAGACGGGAGAGGACCTAAATTGCTTCACGGTCGCTCACACGCACCCGCCTAGTTTGCAAGAGGGGTTGGGGTACCAATGATTTTTAGACGGGAGAGGACCTAAATTGCTTCACGGTCGCTCACACGCACCCGCCTAGTTTGCAAGAGGGGTTGGGGTACCAATGATTTTTAGACGGGAGAGGACCTAAATTGCTTCACGGTCGCTCACACGCACCCGCCTAGTTTGCAAGAGGGGTTGGGGTACCAATGATTTTTAGACGGGAGAGGACCTAAATTGCTTCACGGTCGCTCACACGCACCCGCCTAGTTTGCAAGAGGGGTTGGGGTACCAATGATTTTTAGACGGGAGAGGACCTAAATTGCTTCACGGTCGCTCACACGCACCCGCCTAGTTTGCAAGAGGGGTTGGGGTACCAATGATTTTTAGACGGGAGAGGACCTAAATTGCTTCACGGTCGCTCACACGCACCCGCCTAGTTTGCAAGAGGGGTTGGGGTACCAATGATTTTTAGACGGGAGAGGACCTAAATTGCTTCACGGTCGCTCACACGCACCCGCCTAGTTTGCAAGAGGGGTTGGGGTACCAATGATTTTTAGACGGGAGAGGACCTAAATTGCTTCACGGTCGCTCACACGCACCCGCCTAGTTTGCAAGAGGGGTTGGGGTACCAATGATTTTTAGACGGGAGAGGACCTAAATTGCTTCACGGTCGCTCACACGCACCCGCCTAGTTTGCAAGAGGGGTTGGGGTACCAATGATTTTTAGACGGGAGAGGACCTAAATTGCTTCACGGTCGCTCACACGCACCCGCCTAGTTTGCAAGAGGGGTTGGGGTACCAATGATTTTTAGACGGGAGAGGACCTAAATTGCTTCACGGTCGCTCACACGCACCCGCCTAGTTTGCAAGAGGGGTTGGGGTACCAATGATTTTTAGACGGGAGAGGACCTAAATTGCTTCACGGTCGCTCACACGCACCCGCCTAGTTTGCAAGAGGGGTTGGGGTACCAATGATTTTTAGACGGGAGAGGACCTAAATTGCTTCACGGTCGCTCACACGCACCCGCCTAGTTTGCAAGAGGGGTTGGGGTACCAATGATTTTTAGACGGGAGAGGACCTAAATTGCTTCACGGTCGCTCACACGCACCCGCCTAGTTTGCAAGAGGGGTTGGGGTACCAATGATTTTTAGACGGGAGAGGACCTAAATTGCTTCACGGTCGCTCACACGCACCCGCCTAGTTTGCAAGAGGGGTTGGGGTACCAATGATTTTTAGACGGGAGAGGACCTAAATTGCTTCACGGTCGCTCACACGCACCCGCCTAGTTTGCAAGAGGGGTTGGGGTACCAATGATTTTTAGACGGGAGAGGACCTAAATTGCTTCACGGTCGCTCACACGCACCCGCCTAGTTTGCAAGAGGGGTTGGGGTACCAATGATTTTTAGACGGGAGAGGACCTAAATTGCTTCACGGTCGCTCACACGCACCCGCCTAGTTTGCAAGAGGGGTTGGGGTACCAATGATTTTTAGACGGGAGAGGACCTAAATTGCTTCACGGTCGCTCACACGCACCCGCCTAGTTTGCAAGAGGGGTTGGGGTACCAATGATTTTTAGACGGGAGAGGACCTAAATTGCTTCACGGTCGCTCACACGCACCCGCCTAGTTTGCAAGAGGGGTTGGGGTACCAATGATTTTTAGACGGGAGAGGACCTAAATTGCTTCACGGTCGCTCACACGCACCCGCCTAGTTTGCAAGAGGGGTTGGGGTACCAATGATTTTTAGACGGGAGAGGACCTAAATTGCTTCACGGTCGCTCACACGCACCCGCCTAGTTTGCAAGAGGGGTTGGGGTACCAATGATTTTTAGACGGGAGAGGACCTAAATTGCTTCACGGTCGCTCACACGCACCCGCCTAGTTTGCAAGAGGGGTTGGGCCCCAAGGGGTACCAATGTTTTTAGACGGGAGAGGACCTAAATTGCTTCACGGCCGCTCACACGCACCCGCCTAGCTTGGTTTGGCTTGGTGGTGTATGTATTCTTATTGGACAAAATACTAACTTTATTTTGACCCAATAAGAAAAGTTTATCGGATCGGCCCAATAGGAAAAGTTTAGGAAAAATTTTCGGTAGAATTATTTCCTCCATTTCCCCAAGGGGTACCAATGATTTTTAGACGGGAGAGGACCTAAATTGCTTCACGGTTGCTCACACGCACCTAGGGATGGCAATGGGCCGGGCCGGGTCGGGCTTTCAGAGGCCCGGTCGGGCCCGGGGACACTAGCACAAAGCCTAGGCCCGGCCCATGGCCCGGGTCGGGCCTGAACAATAGGCCCAAGCCCGGGCCCGTCATGGGCCGGGCCGGCTCGGGCCGGGCCTAAGGTTTTTTTTAAAAAAATTCTTTTTTTTTTTTTCCAAATATTTAGTTATCAAAATGTCTATTTTTTTCAAATTTTTATTTATGTAGTGTAGTATTAGTTGAGTTATGAATCTATTTAATAGATATCTTTTTGCTTGATATCAAATATTTGATATCACCTTATATCATTTGAAATTTATCATGAACTTTCTTATTTGACATATTCAAATTACTTAATATTAAATTACTTAATAAATTATATAAATATACTAAAAATATAATATATAAAATGATTGTATATCACTTGAAATCTTATATGTATAGAAAAGTATTACAAATGTGTAAAGTACAACATCATTTAATAATATAAGTGTATAAATATTATAAATTCAATAGTTATATATATATATATATATATATATATATATATATATATATATATATATATATATATATATATATATGTATATGTATATATGTATATATACATATATATGTATATATATATATATATATATATATATATATATATATATATATAATCACGGGCCGGGCCGGGCCCACGGGCCAAGATGTTAGGCCCGGGCCCGGGCCCATGGGCCTAGCTATAAGCCCAAGCCCGGCCCATGGGCTTCTCTTGGCCGGGCCTGGGCCCGGTATATCGGGCCGGGGCCGGGTCGGGCCCGGGCCGGGTAGCCCAAATTGCCATCCCTACACGCACCCGCCTAGTTTGCAAGAGGGGTTGGGGTACCAATGATTTTTAGACGGGAGAGGACCTAAATTGCTTCACGGTTGCTCACACGCACCCGCCTAGTTTGCAAGAGGGGTTGGGGTACCAATGATTTTTAGACGGGAGAGGACCTAAATTGCTTCACGGTCGCTCACACGCACCCGCCTAGTTTGCAAGAGGGGTTGGGGCCCCAAGGGGTACCAATGATTTTTAGACGGGAGAGGACCTAAATTGCTTCACGGCCGCTCACACGCACCCGCCTAGCTTGGTTTGGCTTGGTGGTGTATGTATTCTTATTGGACAAAATACTAACTTTATTTTGACCCAATAAGAAAAGTTTATCGGATCGGCCCAATAAGAAAAATTTTGGGTAGAATTATTTCCTCCATTTCCCCAAGGGGTACCAATGATTTTTAGACGGGAGAGGACCTAAATTGCTTCACGGTCGCTCACACGCACCCGCCTAGCTTGGTTTGGCTTGGTGGTGTATGTATTCTTATTGGACAAAATACTAACTTTATTTTGACCCAATAAGAAAAGTTTATCGGATCGGCCCAATAGGAAAAATTTAGGAAAATTTTTGGGTAGAATTATTTCCTCCATTTCCCCAAGGGGTACCAATGATTTTTAGACGGGAGAGGACCTAAATTGCTTCACGGTCGCTCACACGCACCCGCCTAGCTTGGTTTGGCTTGGTGGTGTATGTATTCTTATTGGACAAAATACTAACTTTATTTTGACCCAATAAGAAAAGTTTATCTGATCGGCCCAATAGGAAAATTGTAGGAAAGTTTTGGGTAGAATTATTTCCTCCATTTCCGAAAAGCTGTGTCTGCTGGACGAAGGTCGTGGGCCGGGCTAGGCTTGGCTTGGTGATGTATGTATTCTTTTTAGACAAAATAACTTTATTTTGACCCAATAAGAAAAGCTTATCGGATCGGCCCAATAGGAAAAATTCTGGGTAGAATTATTTCCTCCATTTCTGAAAAGCTGTGTCTGCTGGACAAACAGCTCTTTTCCGAAAAGTTATGTCTGCTGGACGAACAGACATAAAGCTTTGCTGAAAAGCTATGTCTGTTCGGGACTTGAAATTTTTTTCCCAACAGTCATGTACGTTTAAAGACACCACTTCGCTACTATAAATAAGACTCTCCTGCAGTAGCAAAACTCGCTCAATCAATCTGCTCTCTTCTCCTCTATTACTAAATAAATTATGTTCTTCCTTATTGACATACCAGTTCGAATTTAGTTTGGCGTGCTACGTACTAAATTCTCCTGCAGTCTTATCTTAGGGATATATTTGTTGTACTGTGAGCACTGGTGCAGGACAACTATTATCTTAGAGAACTCGGGCTATCCCGTTATTCTGCAGCATTAATTACACCTACTTATACTCTCTATTCCAGTTTCCTTTCTATATTGATACTTTCCTGAAAGTGCAAATATTCCAACAAAAGTTGTTAGTTGGCACTTCTAGAATGTGTTTTAAGATGAATTTTAACCCTCGGTGACTTGGTGCATGTCAAGGTCATTTTGACGTGTGAGTTGCATTATTGAAATTCATCTCAACGTTGAAGATTCCGACCCATGTCATCTATACGTGAAGTTGCTTATGAGTGTATGGGGCTTGAAGATTTCATGTGACAAATCTTCAAGTTCTAGATTCGAGACATGTACATCATCTTTTAGTTCGCCTTTTATCTTTTATCTTTGCAAACTAAACTGACTTAAATCCATGAACTCCCCCATCTGGTGGTTTTAATTTAGTAAAGTTACAAATGTTTAGGGTGTCGTTTAGTTGGGTTGGGGGGGGGGGGGGGGGTAATGGTGTCATTCAAAACTACGCATACTCTTTGTAAAGTGAAAAATTAAATTGGTGCAACCTGCACAGCACATGTTGACTACAGGCTAAACCTTAATATGAATGCTTATGTAGTATGTATTGAGAAGGGACTAAAAGTCCTCCAATATCTATGATGTAATAAAATATCATTTGGGAGAATCGACCCAACATTATAACACTTACAGTATCATTGTTGAATGAGAGCATTGGGCTTGGGACAGCAGCTACCATTTGAATCGGTTACAAAAAAATTGATGCCTTCCCAATATAAGCAGTTAGTGTAATGGACAGCAAATCTTCTATTCCATGACCAATTAACGATGTTAATTAATTAGTGCAGCATAAACAATAGCACGGAGTCAAAAATGAAAATGTTGACTATCACACCTCTGCATGATAATATGATTATAGTACTAGAGAAGATGTACTGGACTGGTAAAAAACAGATGGGAAAAGAATAGAAAAAGGACGAGTACATAAAAACGTGATTCCTCTAACAAGTAGCACAAAATAGGAAAAAGATAAAAAGATGGAAGAAAACGAGGAAAAGAGGACAAACGGAAAGGAATCGCCGTCAGTTTGACAACAACAGCTTCTGAAACACCGATGGGAAGACCCAAAACCTGTTTCCAGTCTCAGATTCTAATTCCTTTGTCATCTTCTTTCCCAGCTATAAGCCTATTACTTCTACTAATAATATTTTTCCATTTCCCTTTTCTTTTTCCTAAAAAAGAATCGCACCCTTTATTATTGATGTCATTTTATGTCACACTACATGTCCTAACAAGTTCTAATTTAATTGGAGTAGTCTGATGTATTATGAGGACTTATGTCGAAATTTAAAATCCAGCAGTATAGATAAATAAAACGCATAAAAAATCAATACGATATTGTATGACAAATTTGCACGAGGTGCACATTTGAAGTTGCTATTATAAAAAGCAAGGGAAGATATAAAGATTTTTTTTCTTTAATTCTACTCGAATTATGACACGTAGTCACTAGTTGGTCCCAAAAACTCCGGAGATTCTGCGCGTGAGACCAGAGCCCTGAATTTGACTGATCAACTAATAAAAGTAAGTAACAGATTGAGATTGAGATAACCGTCAAAGAAGATATTGCTTCACCACTATAGTATTTTATTTCCTCCATTATGAGATGCGAAGACGATATCTTAATAGCCACAAATGAGATCCAAAGGTCTAGTACCACTTGAAAAATTGAACGCCGGACTCATTTTCATTTTTACTATCCAACATATGATGTTGACACTACTTAAAATTGTGCATGGCTAAACCGTACATGGATAGTGCTATTTTCCAGGAGGTATGCAAGTTGAGATCTTGGTCGAAGAAACTGAGACTCAAGGCCACCTTGGATTTAAAATTGAACTCGACTTAAGTCCAATTGATGTAAAGTAAATAAGACGATATTCTTCAAAATAGTATTTGTTGAATTACCCAATCAATAGTGATGAATTATTTTACATTAATAAATACATGAATCATTTTATGTCCAATTCGTATAAATAAATGAAAGAAGACGATATCCTTAAAAATCCATATTGTCTCAACAACCAAACCAATAGTGTTTTTAATTTGTCAATTTCTAAACACCTAATACTACTTCAAGGCTCCGACATGAAAGAAGACGAAGTCCTTAAAATTATTAATGACTGAACGTTTCTACCATTGAATCAATAGTAATTTTTCACATTTATAAACCTGGCTCCAACTAGTGTAAAGGGAAGAAGACGAAATCTTTAAAATCATCAATGACTAAACCACTCAACTAGTACTGAATTTTCACATTTACAAACACCCGTTCAACTCTATGTCCTGGCTCCAACTATGTAAAGGGAAGAAGACGAAATCCTTAAAATCATCATTGACTAAACCACTCAACCAGTAGTGATTTTTCACATTTACAAATACCAGTTCCCGTCCTGGATCCAACTAGTGTAAAGGAAAGAAGACGAAATCCTCAAAATCAACAATGACTCAACCGCCTAATCAGTACTCCAGTAGTGATATTTGACATCTATAAACAAATGGACTCGACTCAACGCTCTACTTATATGTAAGGTAAATAAAGACGAAATACTTAAAATCAGCAACCATTCATCCACCCCGACCAATAGCGAGTTTTAAAATTTACCAGGCTCGAACTCGATTGCGAAAACCGAGACTCAAAACACACACCACCCAGGGGAATTAAAGACTGGACTTGGCTCGTGACATGACACCCCACCCCCCGAAATTCACGACATAGTATTTCTTGATTCCCCCTCTCCTCAATCAGAAAATTCATTCATAAATACCACCACTCATCATCACGCCATCATCATCATCATCACCTCTCTCTCGATTCGTCGCTTCTCACTCTCAGCCACTCGGAAATTCTTCCCTTCATGCATATATCTATCTGGTACGAAGAAGATCTTTAACTCATTTCATTTACAGTCAGTCTATCTCAACTCAATGCTAGCTGTTGTACATTCTTGAATTTCAGGGCCCATGAGTTGTTTGTTATTTTCTGTACTTTTGATTCATTTCGAGTTCATCATGGGTTCGATTTGATGAAATGAGATTAATGTTTGAATCCTTTTGCCTTGATCGTTGTACACGATGTGATACATTGTACGGAGCCATGTTATCTTTTTTTTTCTTTCTTTCTTTACCTTGTGATGATTGAATGCAAGTTGATGTTTATTAATTGCACAAGTAATTTGAATGAGTATGTTACATCAATGTATGGATTAGATTAGATTATCTTATCTTGTTTACAAATTCTGTTTGAGATTTCAATACTGATGATGAGTGATGAACATTGTAAGAAATTGTCTCTCGAGGCTTAATTGTGGTATGCTTTTGGGAATGTTATCATGTTTATTCGTGTACGTGTCTCCGTTGAAGCTTGTATTTTATTAGGATTGTACAGTGGAGCCAATTTAGATTCCATTATGGTTTGGAAGATACATATATTTGCAGTAGTTTGATTCGTTATTGATTGTGTAAGGATTTCGCACTTCTATTGAATCCAAGGTGAAAAAAATCGTTGTCGCTAGCGAAATGGTAATAACGAACATCACATTTTAAACGCGTGACGTTGCATCCTCTTCTAGAAATTCATAAAAGATGGTCATTATATATATTTTGAGGCCAATGATGGCATTACTATATTACTAGGCTTTATTAGCTGGATGCTGTTGTTTTCTTTTATTCGGCTAAGTTTGCTTATTTTGCTCGCCCTGATTTTCGTCTTTATTCGGCAGCTACCGCGCGTGATGTTTAGTGCAGCTGAACATGCTTGAATAAGATACTTCAAAATGATTACCTATGAGCAAGATCCAGATGTTGTGCGTTGGGGTCTTCAGCTTTTTGATGGAGATCCATATTCTAATAGTGGATATTATAGTTCATTATCGCAACAAAATACAGATTACTATTCTGGCCATTACTCGAACAGATATCATCTTGATGCAGAATGCAATGATTCGAGAACTCATGATTTTATGATGAACAGTCTTAACCAAGATCTATCACAGCTTTCAGTTTCCGAACCCTTCCCTGAAGGGATAGCAAACCACATACAAGAATCTCCCTGCTCTCAGAATTGGTATCCTCAGCCATTAGGAAATTACAGTTATGATATCAACGGTATTACAAGTCCCGAATATATATTTATCATTATTTTATTTTTCTTTTTTATCATGTTTATCATAGATTACACTGGACTTTAACATGTAGGGAACGATAACTGCAACAAAGAAGCAACTGATCAGGAAATTACTGGATCGTGTTCTAGCCCAGAAGGAGAATCATACCCTGAGGACTGTTCATATTCAATAGACCTAATGGATGAGTATGCGAATTTGGATGGGAAAGTGGAAGAAAGATTGAACCAGATGGTCCCAATTCCAGTAAGCACCGCTTGTTTAGTATGTGATTAGTGAGTAAAAGCAGATCAGTAGGAAATATTGACTATTTATTTCAAAATATTTTTGATTGTTTATGTTTACACTTTTATGTAATGACAAATGATCACACAGATTTAATTAAACATAGTAGTATAAATATAATATACCTGGCCTCCATAAAATTTGAGCCGCTCTCTGCATTTAAGTACTAAAACTTTGTTCATCTGTCATAGACAGCGCGTATAAAAGTCATGTGAAGAATTAACATTTAGTGTATTTGGATTAAGTTATGTAGCTTCATTATCTGCTCGTGATAATAAATTTCCAGGCCTAAGGCAGTAACTTAATCTATTAAGCCACGTATTGCATTCAGTTGTTATTTGTACTTGCAATCAGTCATTGAATTTTCATTGTGGTTGACAAAAATATGAACTTTGTTTACCAAGCTTGTTTACTCAGATGCCAATTACAGTGTTGATGTTAACTTTCCCATTGAAAGTGTTTTTCATTCTTGCAGCACATTCCTAAAATTAATGGTGAAATACCGTCCATTGATGAAGCAATGTTAGACCATCAAAGGCTTCTTGACAGGTATTAGAGGACCCCTTTTGCATTATTTGCCTCTCTTATTTTTATCCCATAAAGGAAAAAAGTTGAATGAAAGGACATATACATGGTTTATGGAAGCACATGCTCGTTCTTTTGTAAACACTGTTTCTTGTAAAATAGACCTTTTGTCTTGGCTGGAGATGACCTAGACATATCTTTCAAAACTAAGAATGCAATTGGTAATAGCTTTCAAATTCTTTGTGATTGTTCATCATTTTTTCACTTTATAATATTGGCAAAAGCTCGCAGGTAATATTTAATTTGATAGGTCATTCTGATATTTAGAAATATTTAGGTTTCTGCACTCAGTAAATGATTCATATATTTTCTCTTCCATAGATTGCGGGTGTATGAGCTTGTTGAATGCAAGGTTCCAGGTGACGGAAACTGCCAGGTTATTGATCTTTACATGCTCAATGAGCCAACTTTTTTTTAATTGTTTATTTTTATAACATGCTGTCCGTTTGAGATGTGTTAGATGTACGTAGGAGTAAATATGTGGTCAAACGTTCTTCAGTACGTCCTTGCTACTTGAGAATCCAAACTACCTTATTTCTTCTATTATGTACTAATAAACTGCTATGCTTCTAGTGAAAACAATTTGAGGTGGGGTTTAAGATAAAAATGTTGAGGTAGGGTGTTCGTGCCCTGCCCGGTCTATTGATTGGTTTCAGTTGATATAGCAGAAATCTTAATTTTACTGAAGTTCGTCATGGTAGTATAAAAATGAGATTCACATCAATGATATATAGTAACCGGAATTACCAAATACATACCTTTACATACGTTCAAATGTCCCATGAAGCTATTTGCATTTGCATGATATGCATTGATGTTGATCTTTTTGGAAATAATATGTTTCCTACTTTCCCTGCCCAGTTTCGAGCTCTTTCTGATCAATTTTATCGTACTCCGGAACATCACAAGTTTGTTCGACGGCAAGTTGTGAATCAGGTTCTTACCTTGCTTCTGTGTACATCTACAAGTTCTTGTGCAAGTTGTAGCACAGTATCCCTTCAACTGAACTGATATACCTTGTCACTCTTGTGTGCTGTAAATTTGGAGTTTCAGCTACGTTCTTGCCCAGACATTTATGAGGGATATGTACCAATGGCTTATGACCAGTATCTTAAAAAGATGTCCAGGTATATCTATCTCTATAACCTTAGAATTTAAGATTGCTGGAACTAATTTAGTTTTCCTATTTGCCTGAAATTTTCACATTGCTCTGATAATATTAGGAGCGGGGAATGGGGTGATCATGTCACATTGCAAGCTGCTGCTGATTCAGTATGTCTTGATTTTACATTGATTTAACTCACCATAGCTATTATATATGCATGTCAACATTACATCTTTTATATGTGCAAAGTTAAAGTAAGAAAATTCTAAACGTGTGACATATGTTTGCATAGAATATAGAATGTGATTTGCTCGATCTGACAGCAATTGGTAACTTCATGCAGTATGGTGTTAAACTATTCGTCATAACGTCATTCAAGGATACGTGCTACATTGAGATCCTTCCAAGTGTTCAGAAGTCTGAAAGAGGTACTTAATTAATGTCATCTTTGTTCCCTGAACAATTAACAAAAGAAGAGTACTACCATTAATTATCTGTGTGAATAAAGGAAAATCACATTTGTCCATTATACTATTTCATGTTACTGTTAGTCTTGAGCAATCACAAATTGTTTTTTACGCAGTTATCTTCCTGAGCTTTTGGGCTGAAGTTCACTACAACTCAATATATCCTGAAGGAGGTGTGCTTTCGTTTCACTCAAATTCCAAATGTCATCATCTCTAACTCCCATATATAATCGTAGTCTTGTAGAACTAAAATGTGCAATCTACTGTTTTCCAGATTGTCCAAAATTCAAGACCAGAAAGAAGAAGAAGTGGCTTGTTGATCAACATATGCCTCTGGAGCTATCAGATAAATTTACTTGACAAAAGGTAACAAATCCGCAACCTATCTCGTTACATATTAGGTCTTCGAGTGGCTATTCTGCTGACTGTTCTCCCTCAAACATTGTCACAGGTATGGATGCACTATGTACCTACAAGGCTACCTACCATCAGCAAATTACCCCTGCCCGCCGCTGCAACTCAATCTGATTCTTTCTGAATAAAGAGTATTGAATATGGATTTTGTTCATCGTTTAGAATTTGCATCAAGTCATTATCTTTTTGACAATTTTCCCTTTTCTTTATCCCCTGAATTCGTGTCATTGTGTTCATTTGATCCATGAGGGTTTTTCTTTTATGCTCACCTGCAAGTAACTTCTAGTGTCCATCCATGAAGCAGGTTTTTTCTTTTGTTTTAACTTTTCTTGTCCTCCTTGTTGAAAAAAGGAGAGAACAATATAAAGGCTTATTGTTTTCAATATATATATTGAAACATCTGATCTGACAGGCAGTTGACATGTAAAGAGGCTAATAAATTAAACAATGTCTAGCTTATCATATTTCTTGAATGTGAATGCAAAATGAGCAAGGGGCTAGCAGAGTATAAAGAGGGTTGTGGACAAGTGAAATATTGTTTTTTGTCCTTGGAAAGATGGATTTAGTAGGCTAGTGGTAGTAGCCGACTATTCTTGGCCAAAAGTTAATTAGCTAGCTCTAGTCGATCAATTGATGTTCTGTTTCCTTGCTATTTATGGAAATATTGGAGTGGTAATGTTGAATGCCAACAATCTTTGAAATACGCGCGTAGCAGCAGTTAGCATGTAGTAGACTAGTAGTAGTAGTAGAACAACTCCAACTCAAAAGTCAATGGTTACAACTTACAACTCGTTTTTATCTCATTTAATTTCGAGTTGGATATCAGATACATGCAGCTCCAGCCTCCAGGCATTTGATGATGAGGATCACACTTGAACACTCATGAGAAAAATTAGCCGTACGTTTGTTCCTTATAGAGATTTGGTGGTCTCCTTGATACTAAACCACACCTCATGTGTCCCCTAACCATGGTAGCAGTGTACCCTGGTACCATACATGGGCTCGGTGCTACACGTCAACTGTTGTCACATGAAAGAGGTGTAGTTTAGAATTTTATATGTCGAACAACATCATGTTGTGCTCAGGGCCTTTTTGGTAGAATTTACAATTTTTTAAAATTTTAAAGATAATTTCTATAATTTTTCAATTTTTCGCCCCCCGAACTTAAAAAAAATGATGTATATAATTTCGCCCCCCTAACCTTAATTCCTGGTTCCGCCCCTGGTGGTTGTGCTAAAGAGTAAATCATTTATTAGTCTAATTAACGAGGCTGTTTGTAAACTTAAGTGTCATATATAACCCAATACAATATACATGAGAAATTACCATTGATATCTAGTATGTATACATAGCACAAAGTGTTCCTTACCATTACTACATATGTAGGAGTGAAGATGTTGAAGTTTATTTCATTTTATATGCATAGCAACATTTTATTACTTTGTATTGGATTTGAAATTTCGTTGATTGGGTATTTGATTCGATATTTCGTATTAATAATATATGAATTTTCAAATTTGGTGTATTATTATTATTATTATTATTATTATTATTATTATTGTTATTATTATTATTCATGATTCAATTGTTAAAAACATAGTAAATGTTAAGCTTTTGGCCTTTTGCATTTACAGAAGGAAAGGGAAAAATGAAAATGGAAGCTTTTTACGTACCTGCTAATTAATTATCACTTCCCATGGCGATATTCATCATTATATGAGAAATGAGGAATTTCAAGAAAAGGTAGAAAAATGGGACCTATTATGGGATATAGCCCTAGTGAACGGAAAACTTAGGTGGATCAGGTCCACCAATTGTTCATGGACCGTGTGGCCCAATTTTTTTGTCATTTTAATAGTTAAAGTAAAAATAATTAACATGCTGTGTTGGCACAACAAGGGCCACAAGGTCCATACTAGTAACTTGTGGACTTGTGGACCGAGTCCACGGAAGTTTTTTTCCCTAGTGAACGAGCCTATTTTCGAAGATATCGAGGAGCTACGTACAAGATAACTTTTTTTCCTAGACGGCAGTGAGAATTTGATCGAAGAGCTACAAGATTATAATGATACTGTATTCGATGGATCGAGTAAGAAAATTTAGTTGTGCTTGTATTTCTTCTCTTACTAATTACTATACGCACCCCAGTTTATTTATAGATACGCACCCCAGTACTGACTACTCTATGACGTTGACCGTCAGCAAGTGACCGACTAATATACGTACGTACGTGTCCCAGCCCTTGGAAGTGCTACTACTATTCAACATTTAATCACTTCCAACCAAAATACCAAGAACCATGCATGCATGCAACAAGAATTGTCAAAAGTCAATGCAATAAGTAAACGGGAGAAGCAAGATCAGCTAGCATCTAGGAACCACGGAAGCGGGACGGAAACGCTGAAACGTCAAAATTCAAAAAAGTAGGAAACAAAAACGTGGAGGAAACGTCTTCCATTTTATTTTATGTATCTTTTTAATATATTATATTATATATATAAACTACAATTTATAAATCTCTAACAATTATAACATGATCACTAGACAAGCAAATAAGGTACAAGACCTAATAAAATAGAAAGCCAAACAACTGTTAGTTTACAGCAATATATTAGTAATAAATTAATAATAAAGATATTTAATATAATATCACATCTCTTTCAACGTACAGAAGTAGTACTCCTTGGGACAACAATAAAATCTAGTACCACCACCACCATACGGCACCACCGCTAAGAGCTATCATCAACATAATTGATTATCAAATCCTAATAACATTTATTGGGGCGAGTAGCTAATCCACTCATTCAAAGCAATATTACATTTGAAGAGGGGAAGATGAGAGAAAATGATGAGGGGATGCGCAATCGCGGTGAAGATGATGGAGAAATCGACGCACAAGGAAAGAGGTGAAGATGGAGAAGCGAAGAAGAAAGCTGCGTCTCAGCCGTCTCAGCCTAAACGAGTGAGTTAGAGCTAATTAACCCAATTTATATTTTTTATTAAGAAAAATAGAAAAAGAAGCAAACTGGTGGGGGAAACGTCTTTCCTCCGTTTCCTCATCGTTTCCGTATCCGCTGGAAACTCTAGCCCAAATAACGTTTCCGTGCTTCATAGGCTAGCATAGATAGATAAAATGAGTGTACATATTTTGTAATATTTTGTAAGGAAGTCAATTGAGTACATTATATTTTTTTTTTTCAAAATAAAACATATATTACGCAAATGGAGGATTAGTTCTTACATGGATTTACAAAACATCCTAGCCTTTCACAGACTAGGGGAGATGATCTAAAAGTCCGAACTTACAAAACACCTTAAGCTATAACAAGCCTAGGGAAGGTAGTGGTGATATCCAAATTTACAAAACGTTCTAACCAATTCGGGGCCTTTTCCCAAATACTTAAGCTACTCACATGATCTGGATTACTTTGAAAACAATGAAGACCACTTGGATCACTTCGTACTGATTGTGCAGAACACGACGTTCCTGAAGCCCACCCTTCGCTTCCATATTTGGCAAGTGCGTCCGCAGCTTGGTTAGTTTCTCGGTAGACAAAACGGTACCTAACACCCTCCATTTGTTGTAGCATGTGTCTAACTTCTCTAAGCAGCTGCTGCTGATGTCGATCCTTCACGGAGCATATGTTCAAAGAAGAGATTACATATTTAGAGTCAAATTGAATATCCAATTTTTGGAAGTGAATCTGGTTAGCCAAAATTAGGCCATGCTTGAGGGCTGATATTTCAGCCATATTATTTGTGCAAACACCAATGTAGCCTGCTGCTGCTTTTAATACTTGACCAGAAGCATTCCTAAAAACAATTCCTATCCCTGCATGCCCCGGATTATTTAATGAGGCTCCATCTATATTCATAGCAATATATCCCACTGGTGGAGGACTCCATCTACATAAATATAAGTGAACTTTCTGATGCTTATGAGTATGAAGAAGCTGCATGTCTTGCATAAGTTGTAATAGATGCATGTAAATACTTTTACTATTAAAATCTTGATTCCTAAAGACCAAATTATTTCTATATCTCCACATGAGATAACATGCAGACACTAACAGCAGCTGTGAGTAATTATTCTGCTTGAACTGAGTAAGGAGCGCAAGCATAGATGGCTGATCTGTATTCCATATTGCTGGCCAAATGATTCTTCTTAAATCCTCAAACTTGGCACATTGGAAAAACAGATGTTCTATAGTTTCATTGTGTGCTTGACATAGTGTACACAAAGGTGAGGGCACAACATGCATTTGCACTAATAAATCGGCCGTTGGTAACTTATGATGCAAAGACATCCAAAGAAAAAATTTGATTCTAGGCAACAATTTAAGTGACCATACTCTATGCCATGGATAAGTTGGCCCAATACTTTGTGCATGAATTAAGTTTTCATAAGCTGATTTCACTGTAAATGCCCCTGAACTAGTATGCAACCATACTCTAAAGTCTTGATCAGGTTCAATAGGCAATGGAACAGTAACAATCTTAGCAACCAAATCCACTGGCAAAACATGGAGCAGTAGCTCCTCATTCCATGTCTGATTAGTAATGAAAGCAGACAGTGTTAACTGTGCATTCTGAGTGTGCAAAATAGAGTTCAGTGATTGTGTTCCTATCCAAATGTCATTCCAGAAGTCCACAGAAGTTCCTGATTGAACTTGCCACCCAATATGATTAACAAAATTATGGATAACTGAAACCAAGGAATTCCATATCCAGCTATTTGATCTTTTGTAGCTTGCTTCCAAAATAGAATGATGAGGGAAATATTTTTTCTTGCACACTTGAACCCATAAATTCTGAGGTTGTGTTAAAAGTTTCCAAAGGAGTTTAAATTGAAAAGCTGTGTTTAGTACTTGTAAATTTCTTACTCCCAAACCTCCCATGTGTTTTGGTGTGCAAATAGAATTCCATTTAATTCTCCCTCTCTTTTTTCCTTGAAATGAACTGTTCCACAAAAATTGAGAATTGTGGGAATTTAACTTTTTAATTATTGCTAAAGGAATTTTAGCAAAAGACATAATATATGCTGGAATTGCAGTTGTAACTGCCCTAATGAGCACAATTTTCCAGCATAAGACAAATTTTTATTGTACCACACCTTCAGTTTATGCATGACCTTAATTACTAAATCATGGAAAAGATCATATTTCTTTTGGCCAAACAAAAAAGGCATTCCCAAATACTTATCAGTTCTCTTATTATGGATGACCCCTAATGAGTGTGTAATGGAATGCTTGAGGTGCACTGGAGTCTTTGGTGAAAAAATGACTCTAGATTTCTTCCAGCACACTGCTTGTCCTGCAGCTACCTCATAATTATGCAAACATTGCTTCAAGGCTAAACTATCCTGATGAGTTGCCCTTGTAAAAATAAGACAATCATCTGCAAATCCTAAAATAGGAATGACAACTCCAGATCTAGAAGACTTGAAGCTTCTAATCTGCTTCTGCTGGACAGCATAAACCAAGGATCTTATAAACATGTCTTGGCATAAGATAAACAAATAAGGCGAAAGTGGATCCCCTTGCCTTAAACCTCTTGTTGGCTTCCAAATTGGTGATAATTCCTGATTAACCTTGACCCTATAACTTACTGTGGTAACACAAAACATTACTAATTGAATAATCTTGGGAGGGAAATTAAATTGTTTTAATGTGAACCAAAGAAAATGCCATTCTAATCTATCATAAGCTTTAGCTATATCTAATTTTAAGGCCATACAACGAGCACTTCTTTTCTTGTGCATAGTGTGCAGCATTTCATGAGCCAGTAGAATATTATCAGTAATAGATCTACCAGCTACAAAACCATTTTGAAAAGAAGAAATCAACCCATCCAGCAAGGGCCTTATTCTTTGAACAAGAATCTTTGAAACAATTTTATATAAAACAGTGCATAGACTGATAGGTCTATAATCAGAAGGAGTCTTTGCATCTGTCCTCTTAGGAATTACTACTATGAGTGTTTGATTAATATCCTCTGGGAAAGTGCCTTTCTGAAAAAAATCATTTACTAAGTGAAACACATCTTCACCTACTATATCCCAGTAGGTTGTAAAAAACTTGGAATTAAAACCATCAAAGCCTGGAGCTTTATCAGGGTTAATACTTTTGCAAGCTTCCAGAACTTCTTGAACAGAAACTTGTTTAAGTAAATCTTCATGCTGAAATGATGATAGTGATGGAGTGCTAAACTGTTGGAAAGTCTGAAAATTCTGTGAGCTAAAGGGAGTTTGTGAGTGTTGTGAGAAGAAGTTTTTAAACTCTTGACAAATCAGACTGTTTTCTGTTCTCCACATTCCCTGAGAGTCTTGAATTCCACTTATAAATTTTTTCCTGTATTGATGAGAAGCTAAAGCATGAAAATATTTGGTGTTAGCATCACCAAAATTCACCCATTTCCTTTTAGCTCTTTGATGCCAAAAAACCTTTCTCTGAATAAGCAAAGTATCCAATTCTGCTTTAATCTTATTATAAAAATTTCCAAACAAAGGTGGATTGGTGTGAATTTTTCCATTTAAAAAATTAACTTCTTGAAATTTTTGAGTGATGTTCCTATTGAGCTCAGCCAAATCTGAAAGTTTCCACTTTGGAATTTGTTCTTTGAGAATATCACATTTTTGAAAAACATTTAACTCTTGAAGAAAACTTTGGCGCCAGAAATCCTCCAATTTTTGTCTGAACAAAGGATTAGAAGCCCAGATATTTTCAAAGTAAAAATGCTTTGCTTTCTGAGGTAATGCAGATCCTGTATCTATCAACAAAGGCGCATGATCAGAGGGATACATAGATAAATGAGTGACAGTTGTATTTGGGTACATTTGAAGCCATTTAGCATTCCCACAAGCCCTATCCAACCTTTTAGAAATATAGTTACCCTGAAAACTCATATTAGACCAAGTATATTTACACCCTTATACCCTAAATCCATTAAACCACAATCCATTAAACATGATTGAAATTTATTCATGCGTGACCATGATTCTCTAACGCCTCCTAATTTTTCATCTGGATGCAAGATATTGTTAAAGTCACCAAAAACTATCCACGGGGAAGAACTTAAAATATTGGAATGTAAAGCACGGATTTTATTCCATACCAGATCATATGCGCCTGGACTTGCGTGTTGGTACAGATTAGTCACCTCAGCCGGGCTTGAATCAGGAACTGCCGGATCCACCAGTCTAATATGCACAATTCTGTCTTCAATATCATGCACCCTCATATCACATTCTGCTCCATTCCATAAAACCCACATTCCCCCTGATTGTGGTGTCTCAGGAGGCGGAGACAAAGCAACCCTATTGGTAGTGGGCAGATTGTTGATGTACCTCTCAGAAGCCCTGGTGGACAGCCTAGTATCCAACACAAACGTAACCACCGGCCTATGCTCCAAAATATGCCTCCTCAAGGCTTCTTGAAATTCTGTCCTTCCTGCCCCTCTTGCATTCCATACTAACATACGCATCTCTTGTGGATTTACCGTAGTGTGGTAGTGATCAATGCTTTGTGGAGGCCCCAGCCCGTCGTCCCCGCTTCCTAGTGGGACTGGATTGACCGTGTGACGATGAATGTTTTCCCATGGTAATACAAACATCAGATGCCTTTGATCCATTCCCGTTACTAACACCTGCTCCATTGCCGTGTACCTGACTGCTAATTGCTGTGCCGTATTCGCAAATTGAACCAGAAATGGAATCTGGCAGAATGGTCCCATCTTCAATAAATTCCCCTCTATCAGTTTGAAAGTGGACAATACCACCCTGTCCTCCTGGCTGATTGTTGCAACACTCCTGTTCGATGGGCCTATTATCTCCACATTGTTGGGAACATTCTCCATCTGTTCCTGCTGGTTGCTTGCCTCCATTGCCGCTGCTGCCATCGAGATGAACTGTGTGTCCGTCAGTGGTGACTGAGATGGTGCCTGAGGCTGCACACCTGAAGTAATTGGTGAAGATGTCTGCGTCACCCATGGTTGAGCTGTCCCGATATGTATCCCCGGCCTGCGGCCCGTGAGCACTTGCTGTGGGATGTGAGGGTTCCTTGTTAATTGTCCCGGCGGCCCTGAGAGGGGCTCCCCCTCTCCAGTCGACGCCTGGCCTGATTGCGAGCCGCCTGCCGGATCCGGCGCCCCCTCTCTTCCTGTTGCGTGTACGCGCTGGCCACTGCCGACCTCATAATGTGCGGTGGTGCAAGTTGAGGCGGGTTTATCGGAATACGGACCATACCGACTTGCATGTAGCTGTTTTGTGCGTTTAGCTGGCCCATGAAGTTTATGGGCGCCTCTATTTGCACCAATCCTTGCAACGGAGCCATGGTTGACAACATTGGTGCCGGAAAGTAAGGGTCTGCTGTTGCATTGAGCGGAGCTTCTAACGGAATTGTTGGGTACGGGAGAGGTGATGCTACTGAGATGGGAATCGCCTGCACAATGCTGGTTGTGGTTACCGGCACTGGTGGTGTGGTCTCTCTGGAACTCATACCGAAATTCTTTTTCTGTAACAGTGTTAGGGTTTGAAGTGGAATTGGGAGAGTTTTGGTGTGTAACAGCGTTTTGAGAAGAGGAGTTTTTAATAAATTGTAAAGCCTGAGCTACTTTTCCAGAAACGCCATCATTACTTTCTTGATCTCCACAATTAGGCGTTAATAGGTCTGCATGTATGTGAACACGTGCCTGCTCATCCCCATAAACATCCTCCTTTAATTCATTATTTGCTCTAACCTCTTGTTCATTCATTTCTTTTAAATTCGAAAGTGCTGCATCCACTAATTGGTCTGGGTTTTTAATAATGTTATTGGGTTCTAGAAGGTGGAATGGGTTTGGATGTTGATCCACAGGCCTTGAGTATTGGGCCGATTGTGATTCCTTGCCCTGCAAGTCCACCGCTTGCTTGCCATTATGCCTACCGTTAGTATTATTAATATTTTCTTGCGCATAGTTATCCCCTTGAGTCGGTACTTTATTTGTAACAGTCTGGGACTTACCATATTTAGCTTTTCCATTTATTGTAGACTTTATTTTATTATAATTTTTACTCCTAATAAATGGTTTCCGTACCACCGTTTGCCATTCATGCTCTATTTGATCAACATGAACAAAATCTTCCTTTGCTACCATATTTTGATCTTGACCATCTTGATGGTCTAACTGATTAACATGTTGAACAAACGTGCAAATATTCTGTTGATGCCCAATCATGCCACACTTAAGACAGAACTCTCCATTAACTTCATAAATTACCTTCTGCATTTTTGTTCCTATTTGGATTACAGGTTTCAAAGGAGTTGTGACATCCACTTCAATACACATTCGCGCATAACGGGTACGAGATAAACTAGCTGTATGACCATCAACTTTAATAGGCGTTCCTAAAAGTTGTCCTATTTTATACAAAGCCTTTTGATGATATAACTCTAGAGGTAAATCATGAAGTTGAACCCAAAGCAACATATAATCTATTAAACCTTTCATCGGATCAAAACACGGTTTCCAGGTTTGGACGGCCAGATAATTTTGAAACAAATACCATGGTCCTCCCGAAAGTGCTAACAGGTAATCATCCATAAGGCTGAAAAAAGCTATATAAAAACCTTTTCCTATACAAGTTGTTGAAAGCGTACCTTTGATCTTCCAGAGTCCGCGCAAATGCCGAGCTATTTGGTTAATCTCTTTTTGATTGCCAACCGTCTGTAGAAGCAACGCACGGTGCCATGTACTACTGAACTCCATCAATTCCTCTTGCGTGAAAGATACAAAAGGAATGTTTTCTTGTTGCTGACATGCCATAGTATATTCCTCAAATTTTGGTGACTTTTCTAAGTGATTGAACCATTGAGGAAAATACTTATGTTGCGTATTAGCCTGCAACTTTTCCTTAAACGTCATATAACTTATTTGTTTGCTTGATGATGCTGGTACTTCCCTATTTTGTATCCTCATATCCGGTGAATCAAAGCCTCGAACTGCAGTAGTCTGTTGAATTTGATCAATTGAGAAAGGGGTATGAGATGAAGAGAGAATATCCGGAGGTTTCATGTCTGAAGAAAGTGTAAATGTTTGAGAGAACAGTTACTAGGTGTACTTCTGTTGATTTCTGTTTACATTATATTATTTCATTCTTATCATGTACTAATAATTATACACTAAGTCACCATGCATGTTCTTTCTCATAATTTCATTTCATTTCAACATTTAAGACGTACACCAATAAAGTTTTTTTAATGTTTTTTCGTTTTTTAAAGAGCAAATATTTGTTAAGAATAATGTTAAATGGCGAAACATCAATTTACTAAATTACTAAATATTGGAAATTATTTGTAAATTACAAAAAATATTTATAAGTTTATAATTTTAAAATTTAATTAATTCAAAAACTTTTAAAATCAACACATGCAATACTCTGTTTAAATAACTCAATAACCTAGTTATGTTTTCACATTTCATAATGTTCATTTAATAACCTAGTTATGTTTTCACATTTCATAATGTTCATTTATTTGAGTTGACGATATCTTATGGTGTTTTCTTCAAATTCAAAAGAATGAATTGAAATTAAAAAAAATCAGAGTAACAAACTCTACCACTTGCGAACGCCGTCCTACACTGTATGCCCTTTTGATCAGAGTAACAAAGAAACTGTGTTAAGTTCATATTGAGATGTGAATGTTCCAACCAAGTCTATAAAATTGGATGTAATAGAATACAACAACATACATATCTTCAACTTCAGCATTTCAATTTCAACAAAGAAAGGTATTTGATGAACCTCACTCCAGGTTTCACTTGCTAATACTACAATACATTTAGTTATTACTTACTAGTAAGAAAGACACTTCAGTGTCACAATTCTCATATGAAAACCACCCGAACGCCAATAACGAGGAACATAAATGTTGATCTTAACTCTCGTGCATAAGCATAACAAGTCCATCTTTATCACCAAACACAGAAATTAACCATTTCAAATTCTGGCATTTGCTTCTGTTGAAGAGCTGCTCTTCAAATATGAACATCCTATGGGCAGAAGCAATCTAGCAGACTTGCTGATGAGTGATGAGCTTCTCCATCATATAGCATTTTCCTTGTCAAAAGTGCCACACTGAATATAGTGGTACACTCCTAAAATCCAGCAGATCCAACTAATGAAGAATACGATGAATTTTCATCAGCAGCTTGTACTCTCTTTCCAACGGCCTTTTTCAAGTCATTCGCTATTTGTGAAATACCAAGATTGGCCATTTCACAGAGCTGTGTTCTTCTCTTCTTCACCTCCTCTACATCACCTTCCCAGCACGTCTCAGTAATGATTTCAGTGGCTTCATCAAGTTTCGTTTCTTCTATTAGACTTTCATTCTCTAGAAGGACCAAGTATAACTGCTCAGCAGCAGCTTTCCGGATCTGAAAAGGAGTCGGTGAAATTAAAATGAAAGACCTAACTCTAGTATATCATATGAAAGACACTTAATACATCTGAGAGACGACAACAAAAGACAGACCTTGGGATATCGGTGGCCAAGGAAAGTCAATAGATGAGACAATGCCTTTACGTTGATTGAATCCAAAATGGAAGCAATATATCCCAGTATCGCGATTCCCGCATATAACTTAGAAAAATCTTTGCTTGCTCTCAACTCAGTAGCAAGAGAAGCCAAAACAGCTTCACAAAAAACGGGCGTCTGGGCCTGTAAAACCAATAACAAGGATGCCCAAGTTACCAAGTAGGAAATGCATCCTCATCCATCTAATGCATAGTTTAGAGAAAGAATTACATTGAACACAATTCAGACTGTTTTCAGCCCACCATTACATCTAATTAAGTCAACTGAAGGTTAAGATCGAATAGTACAGCCTCGTAAATTAGAGCTACTTTGCTTTTGGTAAATGTGGTTCACTGATGAAAGAAATGGGCCAGGGGAACTACGTCAGCTTTAGCTTTTGTAGAGATACATGAATTCATTGCTGTCAGGAAAAAGTCCCAAATTCGCCAAACTGCTTATAATCTTTATCTTTCAAGTAGTTTGGAAAGAGAGAGAAAAAAAAAAGATAATCAAACACGCATGACCAAAGTAGTAGAGTGAGTGCATAATTGCATGTGGGTAAAATCTACCTGACACATAAGCAGAAACCATTTCTTAAAAGAATTTTTACGGAGTATTTTTTTTTTCCCTTTTAAGTATAACTCCGGAGATTTATTCCTGTATCTTAACAGACAGATTTCTCTACATGATTTATCATCTCTGGCATTCCTAAAGGGTGAAAAATTATGAAATATAAATTTCTCAATTAGGAAATAACATCATCAGCTTAGTAGTTGCCTGTCCCTGTAAACCGTTTCGAGTACCACAACAGCAGACATAACTAAATATAAGGAAATGTAAGGGAAAATCGAGTATTAAAGAGGATAAAATGAAACCTAACTGACCTCCATGTTCAATAATAACTTCCGGCTGAAAAGAATCTCGATAGTCTGCAATAAAGATTCAAGACAATAATAACATTTTGACAAAAGAAAAAATGGGATAACAAGCAGAAAATACAAATGTCACACATGCTAACATAACCAGTATAATCCATATACCTTTAAAGTGGGTATAATGACTCTGTCACATCTTTTGTAATTTTGAAGAACCCATACAATATCCATCGACAGACTGAACACTCGGGAATTATCATAGCTTTCGGTTTCTGTAGTTTGAAGGTACTCCAGCAAAGCAGATAGTGATGTTCTCTTCAAAGTATCTTGCAGTCCACCTATGGAGATAACCAACCCCGACAAAACTGCTTTACTATAGCAACTAACTTGAAGCAACTGGACAAAACAAGGATATGCTAAGGCCGGATCCTGCATTAAAAGTACGACAAAAGATGTATTCAGTGAACTGTTGAATGAATAAACATTCTATTTTACATATTACTCCCTCCATCTCATTGATTTCTTCAGTAGAGTATTCTTTTCGCACAGCTTTTTAGGTGTGTAGTATTTAGGTGGTGTGATGCATAATAAACAGTAAGAAGTAGACAAAAAGGAAACGTGAAATAACTGAGTAGGACAAACGAAAAAGGATAATGCACAGAAATGAATGGGACGGAGGGAGTATAATTAACTTACCAACCACTTGAAATTAGTATTAGCAGGTACTATGCGTTCAAGAAATTCCCTGTGTGGCACATGTGGTACAAAAACTGTTTTATTATACAGAATTCTTTGCAGAATCCTTGCTGCTGATTCTCGTATCTTGTCCATCTTCTCTACAGCTTGCTTGACAAGGCCTCCCACTAGATTATTTGCCAATGTGTCGTCAAAATATGCATTGATCTTGTCACCTCCTTTAAGTTCTAAAGAAGATTCATTTTCTTGGTTTATGGAATCTCTCTTGCAAAGAATATATGTACATCTTTCAAGGGCATCCATTGCAGCATCACGAACCCAAGAACCTACATCACCCCTGTTATCAGTGGAGTAATCATCTAGGGCTCTGAAAAGACTTTGCATCACCTCGTTCTTGATGAAAAGAAACAAACTGATTACATCATCTTCAGAAAAGAAACCAGAAGATTCTCCTTCCTTAGTTAATGTTTCACAAACAGATGCAAGTCCTTTCACAGCATTAACACGTGCTTCAGCATCTCTGTCATCCGCATTTTCCTGCATATCTCAAAATACTCGAGAATGAGTAGCCTAATTCCAAGTCAATTTTGTAAATGGTGCAGTTAATTGTTTTACCCTAGGTTTGCCATACACACCTCAATTTCAGATGACTTGCAGAGCTTTGTCAATACAGACTTCCAGTCTTTAGCTAGAATCTCAAAAGGCAGAACACCTAGAGCGAGAGATGATCCTCGTCTTGTTGCCACATTAGGATCAGTCAACTGTTCAAGATACTTTGACACAACATCATTCACCCCCTTATTCTCCACCGATGCGATGTAAGCAGGAACAAAATGTTTGAGAGCTTCAATGGCAGCATTCTGACATAAAAATAAAACATTAATTAACGTAAATATATATCTAAACTACATAAGGATAAACAAACTGGAAAAACAAAGACCTGTATTTGAGAATTAGGATGTCTCAAATTCTCGTTCAGTGTATCAAGCAAACTTCTTTTTACTTTTTCAGGCAAAGGCACACGAGCTTTGGAAATGCATTCAATGAAGTGAGATACAGAAGAACGCATAATTTCACCTCCTTTACCACGATATAGCCGAGCTTTCTCAATGGCAGGAACTACACCAGCAGCCATTTTCTGCTTATCTACAAAAAGAAATGGAGAAAAAAAGAAGACAATATCAATTAACAAATCAACCAATATAACAAACAATCAAAGGTGTCTCAGGTAATAACCTGTGGACAGAACATAATTCTGCTGATGTAAAGCCAATAGCACCTCTCCAGTAGCCAATGTTGCACCATGTCGTGTGCATAAATCTGATGATAGCGTGCAGGGGACTAATTTATCCAAAACCACATTTGCAAAATATTCAGGTTCAAATACTACAAGTGAAGAGAGGGTACTCGCAGCAAGTTCTCTCAAAGGCTTGTCCTGCATGGCCAACATAACATTTGTTTACATTAGATATACTGCTCAATATTTATAGCAACAGTGGAAAAGAGCAAACCTGGTTGACACGAAAATTTGCAGAAAAAAACAACGTAGGAAGCAGAAGATGTTACAATTTCAGGTTTGAGTTGGCTCAATAAAGGTATCTTAGGCACACACAGGTAAATTAGGCTGCTGACTAAATGGCCTATGTTTGAGTTATTTGAATAGACGGAATTATCTTGAACACTAACTTCTCCTAACTTCTTATGACCATAGTAAAACCCACTCGAAATGTTGTGTAGGTTTAGGTGATGGTGTAGGTTTAGGAGGATGTTTTCAAAATGTTGTGTTTGCCAATGTTAATACCGGTCTTTTGTATGAAATATGAATTTTAAACTTCCCATAGCTTCTACTTTCTGAATTCCCAAGTCACATACCTTTCATATTTTAAGCTTTTGAATTACTGTTATTTCTCTAACTGTGTTTCTTAGGGTACAAAAGATGGGCAGGCATGCTGGAAACCTACACCTTTGCTTTATATTCTCTAATACCAATTTAATGTCGTGTGGCAGAACAAAAAGGCATCTGGGGTTGCCTTTTTTAAAACAGTCAGGAGTCTATTACGCCTCTGCAATAGCATTATGCTACTCGAATATGATTTTCAAGTAGAGAGAATCTAAAACTGCTTATAAATATCTACAGCAGGATTGGCACCACACAGCTCTAGGGGACATGAAACATGATCTTTGAAGCATTAATAGGAGGTAATACTAGAAAACATTGTGAAATACATTAAACATGGAAGTCACATTGTACATACCCAATGACAGATCTTACTTTGCAATAGTTCATCCACGAAAGGGTGCAGGTAGCCATCATATTGAGCAATGCTCACAGAAACATGAAGATATGAGTTCATCCGTGATGATAGAGCAAAATAGTCTGCTGTATTCACTATATCTATGCCATTAGGAAAATTTCCCTGTCTCCCAACATTTTCCTGGAAAGCAGCAGCTGCTGCTCTTCTGCAATTTACCTAAGCATTGAATTTATTGGTTCTCATGATAAGATTAGAAAAAGATAATAAAATTAAGTTGCTTCCACAACAGAAAGATGAAGCACCTCACGATCATAGCAGGCCACAGTTAATAGATGTGGTGCAAGCTGCTCGAGTACATTTTTCATATCTCTACGATAATATGCACGCCCAAATGCCCAGCAAACATAAGCTGCAGCATCACGCACATGAGATCCAACACTATGAGGTCCTCTTCGTATATCATAATGTAAAGCCTGCCAGAAGCCAAACAATTTTTATATGCAGCAAATAGGCAAATAGCATAAATTGAGAGATACCGTCAAATATTTTGGAAAATAGAAGTGGCATATTTCATGACTTAACAGTAATCTGCAGCCCAACAGCCAAGTTGAACTACAGAAATATAGAGAGCTTGCCACATCAACTCCACAGATCATATAAGATTATGAATGCATGCAGTAAACAGGTCATCAACGGGAACAAAAGATAAAATAATTGATTGAATTTGTAACAAAATCTGAAACACGAAACACAAACAACAAAAACACATACCTGTATGATAACGGGAACAACTTTATGGAAACTAACAGGCAAGAGTAATCCTCTGCGTGCCAATTCTGCCAATGCCAAACACCCACCGTGCCATGAACCATCGCCCTACACATACAATAGACACTTACAAAATCAATAACTAAGAATTTGGTTTCAGAGCCATATTAACAAATTAAGACGGTCAATTTACGAAATTCTTAATCTGATCATTTAGTTTCTGTTCTTTTTCCTGTTCAGGAAAATCTGGCTCTCATTCTCAAGCAACCTATTTCCCCAAAATGCATATAATTTGTAGAATTGACATTAATGGAGATTTGAAGCTACTCACTTAATCATCCACAAAGATCATTTTAAATTATAAAAATAAAGTGGCTATATCTAAGCTCCCTGGTTGCTTACTATAGTATTGGTATCTTTCAGCTCAAGACAATTTAATCAAAATGTTTGGAAACTATAAGAATTCTTCGCAGAAAAAGTAGTGCACTCTCACGGTCAACTGAAAGTTCTGATGAGTACATAATGTACATTGAATTCTAATTACAAAACCATGTTGGGGGAAAAGACAAGAAGGAGCTATCTATTACAGTGGAATGTTAATATTAGTTTTAACTGATCAGGAAACTGCATTTGTTAAAAAAAGAGTAAGGAAAGAGGGACTCAGTAATGTGAATGCTACGGTGTTCCATGACTATAATATTAGATTCTGTGCCACCATACCTCGCCAGGAGTAAAGAGCTCCAGTAGAGATGATAGGACTTCATCTGACAGAGAATAAGTTAAACGTGCAGTAACACGCCCAATGCCTTTTGCAGCAGACCACCTCACAACAGTGTCCTGCATGAATCAATGATGTATAAATGACATTAAGAAGACACCCAGAAAAATGCTAGCCCACACAAACAATCTGATTTAAATTCAACAATCACATTTGATGCCCCCAAAGGGGTAATTGCATAAAAATGTGATTTCACATATAAATTGAAAGCATCAAATTGCCGAAAGTCATGTTTATCATGCTTTTAGGTAGTATACGAAATCTTAGCAACCCAATATTAAACAGTGTGGTCTGTTGACATACCGTGTCTCTCAATCCCGACCGTAACAATTCAATAATGTCTTCTATTATCTCAGGAACATCCATATCTTCCTCTTCAAGATAATTTGTATCTTCAGGGCCATCGCAAGAATCCATCTTCAATAAATGGTTTTGTTGCTCACCATTATTTGTTGCATGCGAAGACATGTTGACTCCAAGAGTGCTGCTTCTACTCTAAAGGGAATGAACAAAGTTAATGGTAATGTTTAAAACTTCAGCAACCAAAATGCTTCTACAAAGGAACTGGACATTACATATAATGTTTTAGAAAGTGACCCTCCCACTTGTATTATGTGTGCAAGTGCATGCCTGTGTGGTGGGTACAGGACTACGAAGCATCTCTCATGCAAAAGTTTGCTTTTATTCCCTCCTAACCGAGAAATATTGTAATTTAAGGGATAAATTTAAGTCTATTAATCTCTCCGTCACAGCTACACACCATCTGGACCCAAAAATGCTTACTGGAGAAACCTCTGTCCGATCATCGTTAAGTAATGATCGAAATATTAGCCACTACTGAAAAGCAGGAAATTTGAAGTACAGGGCAAACTCATCTCACCACATAATGCCATGTTACGGAACGATGAGGCAGGCAAGTAGTCCCAATTCGTTGTGTCAGTTTTACCAGATACTTTCGGAGTAAAGGACTCCGGGTAGCCATGTGAGACTTCATTAAAATTGAGATGTCACTCCATATAACTGGTACTACATTTAGCAAAACTGATGTGCTGCCTGTCTACAATTTTAAGAATTCAAAAGAACAAAAAATAAAATAAGCCACTCAATTAACAGGATAGTTGATAAATGCTCGTAAAGAAAACTTGTTGAAAACCGTTAACCAAGGAAATATAAGTCAAAGAGGATACTTGCACCCAAGGCCGAATTTTTATGCGACAAGAATAAAATGAGAACTAGAAACATTGTAAATCTAGAGTACAAAGAAACCAAATCATTCTTGGTGACTTCAAGTGAAGCCAAACTTCTTTTTCTACCTATGACTGAGATGATGCAAGCTCAATTTAGAATAAACAGTTAATAAAATAATGCACAATCATGTAATGATAGGTTCAGTTTCCATAACTCAAACCCATGGAGGGGCCTCCATTCACTAAGATTATTTGTCCACGTATCAACTATAGTTGTTTTACAGTGTTTTGTTCGTTCAAGTATCTGAAACCCAATACTGTACCAACCATGAAATTCACTATCCTTTGACCAAGCAATTTCTCATCAATAGATCACAGAGATAAATATACAGTGGTCCTATGAAAAACCCAGGTCTTGAAAAAACTCGAGAATAAATATACAGTGGTCCTTTTCCAACATATCTATTTCACCAAGTATTTAAATACCATGTCGAGTCAGCAAATTAGCGACCACACACTCCACTAGTAATGTCATGGACCTTGTACATATCCATAAAAGATGTCACCCTCCCTCCGTGCTCTGCTTCGCACACATGCACACACAGAGCACTTTATGTTCCCAGTTATAGACTTATTGTTTGCTCGTACTGATCCTCTTTTCTATCAGATTCACATCAAGTATTAACCAAAATGTGGCAAAGGTCCAGAAAGGCCTTGGATCTAAAATTTTGGGGGTAATCTGATTTTAAATTAACCATTTGAACTGCAACCTGTCTCCACAAAAATTGCCAAATTAAACTTACATAACCACAATCTGATGTTGCTAATATAGATAGAGGAATGTCAATCTTGAAACTGATATGGATCAAGTAAAACAAAAGAAAGAAAAAAATTGAGATGCAGTCACTAGGAACCCTGCCAACCCAGCACATATATTTGCATGCCTAAGATGTAAACAAACGTAGCTACTGTTATTAAGGCATCCACAGTCAATGGCATTTAACAGATGCAAAGGTCCATAACATGTTTATGAATGAAATTATTCTAGCTAACTGAAAGTTGACCTTAAAAATGGCAGCCAAAGCTTCCACCACCCCTAGCAATCGGAAGTGGTCCATAACATTGTCTTCTATGGAAGAGAGAGTATCATGTGCCCACTCAATAAAGCTGGAAGATCACGCAACAGAGAAAGAAAATAAGTTCAAAACGCAGAATCACAGTAACTTGCCAACTAATTATGTAGATAGCACGGTGTCTCTTGGTCAGTCATTAAATCTACAAACCTGGTGAAAGCCTTCAACATGTCAGGGCGTGTTAACAGCTTAGACAACAACAATCCAGATATGGTGCGCATAGGTCCTGCACTTGATAGATAGTCTTTACAGAAGTCTACAACCTTCACCACCAATGGAGGAATCTCATTGTTAACATGTTTGCTATGGGCTATGCTTGTATCCACAGAGGATATATCAAACGGAATCAATACTAGGATTGAGAGCCACAGAAGTATGATGGACTTTGTTTCCATCTCCCCAGTACTTTCTTGCCTCAGTGATGTTCCAGAACCAGTGTTATGACATTTCTCCAGAAGAGCTACAGCAAGTTCTAAATCAGAAACCTGATGAGGGAAGAACTTGATAACAGACTTGTATCCACACACGGTAACAAGGGAATAAATCAAAATGCATATGGGCTTAATGACATCAAGAATTTCATCAGAGGCAGCTCCGAGTTCTGTGGTTCTTGAACGGACAATAGACATCAAAGGTGAAACTATACTCTCGAGATAAGGCTCTATCAGTTGACCTTGCTCCTGATACTTGTCCATCTGTGAGTCAGCAGTTCAAGATTCAGTGAAGCTTTCAAGATGTGAATTGCATGCAATAGACAATTATTTCATAAAAGACACGGGTGAGAGGAGGTTACAACAGCATTCATGCTCTAAACTACAAACAATCACTCAAGCAAGCAGCCAAGAGGCATGGCAGAATTCTCAATAGCCAATAAGACCATGTCAGGGTATTAACGGGGAAAAACAACCACTTTTGCAGCTGAATGCAATAGAGTTAAACCCAAATAAAAACAGTCTTTAGGCCAACTAAGATTAAGGTACGTCAATTGTACAACAACATATGCATTAGAGGTTATGTCATCTACTACTGAATTCACACAAGCACTTCTGCGGCAAAGAACATTACACGCTCGATCACCTTTGATGCAATGTCAATTGAATATGACATGTAAACTAACAAGTCATCAAAGCCCACTAAACTATGCAATACAAATGAATAAGCACATTTCTGTACCTCGAGCTAGTATAAGCCTACTTTTTCCAAGCTCATCTAAATTACGATCACATAATTCCTAAAGCTAAAACACTCTGACCAACTGAAAACCCCATAAACCAGAAAATACAAGATACAAATGGTGGAGCACACTGTACAAATCAAGACAAGTATGTAAAGAGAAGGGCAAGAGGGTTATTACGATGGATCGGATCTTGTGAACGACGGTAAGATCGGAGACACGTCGAGCTGAAACGATGTCATCCAGGAGGGACTTGACAAGCTTCCATTCCTGGAGGAAGTACCTCTGCAAAACCAACTCCTTAGAATCATGCTCATCATCCAGTTCAATTCCTCCTTGTTGTGCACAGGGTTGATCCTGGCTGTCCATTTTCAGCAAAGTGAAGAAAAGCTTTTCGTAATTCCAAATTAAAGGAAAGATAGACTGGTAACGTCAACTTCCAGCCTGCAAAGGGTTTCGATAGTGTTACTTCCCAACATTAATACATACTTAAATTTATATTCAGAAAATTGAATTAAAAAAAAAAGCATTTGCACAAAACACAGAGATGAAATATGGGTTTAACAGAATGTAGAGCATTATTTATACATACAGAAGCGATGAATACAAGCTGTGAACATAGCGTTATTAGCACACATATGTAACATATCTTCTTCGGAGTTAAGTTGTGCAATGGAGCTCAAGAAGTTGAAAACTTGTATACATGAGCTGAAACTACACAGTTCACTTATGTCTAAAATGAATCCACATTACACTTTCGTATTTCGGTAAACACACATTTCTGTTCCAATTGCTCTGTAACTTACAACAGAACCCATCAACGATTTCACCTGTGATCATCAAATTGCAACAAAAATAACTGCATTATAATGCTGAAAATCCATAAATTTATTATTTATTATTATCAGCAATCAATATCAAAGCATTACACCAATCACCAGTTCCCCCAAACAAACATGAATACCATTCTATATATAGAGTGAAACAGCAGCAGCTCATTCCAAAATCCAAATAAAATGGAAATGCATAAATTACATAAATTGCATATCTTGGACGAATACTTAAAATAAATTATATAGCTAGCTAGAAGAATCGTAGGTGCACGAGAAGTGATCGAATAAAGAGGAAGAAGAAGAAGAAGAAATGGGCCGTATCAACTAACCAATTGGGCTGAGCTAGGTTTGATCACCGGCGGTGGCAATTCATTAGCCCGGGAAGGTGGTAATTCAACTGAATCTATCTATCTCACTCTTCGAATGTTGTTGATCTTGATAGCGAATTTCTTGATCAAAACTAGAGGACCTCGAGAGTTATTATTTAATTAATAATGGGCTTTACTGTCATAGTCTTTAGTCCCCAAATTAGTTAGTACAGTAATTTTTTATAACAAAAGGTATAGCAGCCTGCTGAAGAATCCAAAACCTCTAAAACCCCAATTATTATAGAATTTTCTTCACAGCTGCTTTACCGGTCTCAGTTGAGGTAAGATCTCAAAATCCCAATTATTCAATCTTTCAATATTTTATTTGTTTGTTTCAGTAGAATATGCTTCTTGGTTATCAATCTTATTAGCCCTTAGACATGAAATTCATCAAATCCCACGTTAGAGCAATTCAGTACTACTAAACAACAAGGGGATAAAAGTGTGGACTTGATGATTTAGGTGTTTCTTATTTAGTTTCGTAACTGAAATCAAGAATGTTGGTTTGTGCTCTTTCTTGTTTTGTAATACTGAGATTAGACTGTTCATATGTGGTGGTGGATGAGCTCCGAATAGACTTTGAAGCTGCTCCATGTTTGATAGATAGAGCCTAGAGGCTAGTAATTCTTTGTTTCCAATCTGTTCATAAATCTTCGATAAGTAGTTTCTGTGTTTTGATTATTTTTGCCAATCCAATGCAATGTGATTATTGGAAAAATATCATTTTGGTTTCAGGACTTCTTGTTTGGTTTTGTAATAATGAAATCAAGACTGTTAGTTCGTGGTGGATGAGTTCTGAATGGACCTGGAAACTTCTGTGTTTGATAGAGGGGTAGTAAATTGGGGTAATGCTTTGTTTTCAATCTGTTGATGACTATATCAAGTTTTTTTTAAAGGAGATGACTATATCAAGTTATTTCTCTGTTCATAAATGTTCGATAAAGTTCGGTGTTTTTATTATTTTTGCCAATACAATGCAATGTGGTTATTGAATAAAAAAAAGATAATTTTCTTTTCACTCACCTTAAGCGGACTGCTTGTTTGGTTTTGTAATAATGAAATCAAGACTATTTGTTCGTGGTGGATGAGTTCCGAAAAACTCCATGTTCGATAGAGGCTAGTAAATACGAGTAATGCTTTGGTTTCAATCTGTTGATAACTAGTATATCCAATTTTTCTTCTGCTCTTGAGTGTTTGATAAAAGCTCTCTACTTCTGTTTTTATAATTTTTGCCATTCCAATTTCCAATGCAATATGATTATTGGAAAAGGTAGTGCAGTGTAATACTTATGTCAAATTGTGAGTAGCTTGGTTTTATACTTGTTCAATTTTCTGGATGTTCTTAATTTACTAGAATTCATGTTTGTTGTATTTTGAATGGGTGCTAATGAATATAGTATGAACTCAGGCAATGTCAGCTGTATGAGTCCTTATAGTGAGAAGAACCATGTTGTTGTTTGTATGGTTTGGTTGAAGTAAATAATGAATTTGGGCTGTTGGAATTTCGAATAAGATTCTCTCTCAATTTGATTATCTTTTCATCTGTAAATTTTGCTCTTTCTCTTTGTTATGTATTTCTGATTCATTAGTTTTGCTCTTCTTGTGCAGTAAGCAAGCAAATATGATGAATGCGGCAGCATCTCTGTATAGAAGATTAAGCATCAGGGACATCATTACGAGCACACCTGTCTATAATACTGCTAGTGGTATGTTATATTTTTTGTGTTCTAATGTTTCTGGATGCGACTTGGTTAAATTCATAATTAAGAGACTGCTTCTACATTATAGAGGTATCTGGAGACAGACTTAGCATTGTCTTCAGGCGCTGGGCTACCAAGAAAACAGCAGGATCAACAAAAAATGGCCGTGACTCATTGCCTAAGAACCTTGGGGTTAAAAAATTTGGTGGAGAGGTACTCAATGTTCTTTCGTTTTTAGTTTTGATTGACTTGAGGTTTATAGTATCCTTCAAATTGTGGAAAGTTGATTTACCTAATATTATGTCGTTTTGGCACAGCGAGTGATACCTGGAAACATCATCGTACGACAAAGGGGAACTCGTTTCCACCCAGGAAACTATGTTGGGATGGGAAAAGATCACACTCTTTATGCTTTGAAGGAAGGATGTGTCAAGTTTGAGCGCAACAAGTTGACGGGACGCAAGTGGATTCATGTCGAGCCAAAGGAAGGTGATGAAGTACACCATATCTATTCTCAAGCTGGGACTGTTCACAAGATGAAGACTGCTGCTGCTTAAGTATGTTCCTTCATTTGCTCTTTAATTTCTTTACCCACATGCTAATGTCTGTCAAGTATAAGCCATTCACTGCTAGATTTGCTGCAATATTGTTGTCTCTTTTGCCTTCTGAATAGAGAGATACACTTTTACTTTTGTGCTTGTTATCAACAGTCTTGTGCCACATTTTATTCATGAAATAGATGGATTTTAGGTCAGATTATAAGTCACTTGTAATAGTGCCATGTAGGCTTGTAAACGGGTGGGAATCTGCTAAAACCCGTTCACCCGTTCCATAGAGGATATTTTGTGGATTTTGTACACTCTAAAACTTAGCTTACTGATATACCCTTGCAGATCTACATGCATAAACATAGGATTCCATAGACAACATTAGTACATATTTTTGGTTAGGCTCAAATGAGAGCATAAACATAGTACCCTACACTACCTTCACAGTTGAGACCAAAATGGCACCCCTGTGGCAGGGATCCAGTTATCTCCTCCAATGAAGTTCCTAACAGTGAACCGATTAGCCTCTCCTGCATCACTCAACACATGAAACCCAGGCCATTTCACCCGATTACTCGTAGAAGCCCCAATCCCCGTGTTCATATACTCAGCATAATACAGAGTCGAGAGAGCGAAATCACCATCCCATTCACTCCACCCTTTTCCATCAACCAATCCGTCCAAGTCAGTCTTCATAAACACGGTCCTCGAGTACTTCTTCCACGGTCTCCCTAAATAACTCTTGAACCTTCCTTTAACATCACGGAAGTCATAAGCGGGTATGACACGGGAATTCACGATGGAGATTCCGGTGTTCTCGTTTGGGTCGTCTCTGCCTTGCGCAGTTATCAAGTTGGATTGGTGATCCATTGGTCTCCGAACATATATGTCGCAGTTTTGGAAAACTGCGGCCGCGTCACCAAAGATGAAATCGACAGTGCCATGTATTTGGCAATCACGGTAGAATTGCCGTAGGGAGTGGACTAATAGAGTATCCTGGTATCCCACAAAGCTACACCGGTAAAAGACGGATAGATCCGACCCCACTCTCATTGCCACTGCTTGATGCTTCTGCGGTCCAGCCGTGTTCTCAAATGTCATGTCGCGTGCCCAAAATCCATCCCCCGATACTCCTATATGTCACAAAATTTCGTGTAAGCATTACTCCATTTTACTAACATGTTACAAATAAATGGACCACTTTTTAAGTAAAAGTTTTCGCCTAGAATCATGAACTGAGAGTTACCAAATGTGGCGGAATTGAATGTGGATGCACCATCTTGTACATTCTGATTGCCAGTGACGATTGTTTTGGCCATGCCATCACCCACTAACATGATGTTCTTTACATCTCTTCGAATTTCAACTTTTTCCTTATAGGTTCCAGATTTAACATAAACTACAACTCTCTCAGGCCGGTTACCGCCTAATTGAGCTACTGCACCCACGGCTTCATTTATCGTCTTGAAATTCCCGGAACCATCTTGAGCAACCACAAAATCAGCCTTTGAAGTAGCTGCATCCCATGATGCTAGAAGACCACCATATTGGTTAGAATCACGTCTTCTAGCTTTTGCTGCATTGAGTAGGTGACAAAAATAATGCATTAATCAGCATTTGGCCAGAAAAGATAATTCCAAAAGAATTTGACAATGAAGCACAACAAGACTAGTGCTAAGTTGGGTTCTAGTCAAAAGGGAGTCATTACGGCATAAAATACAAAAAATACAAACAGAAGAGAGAGAGAGAAAAATCCATGTCCAATTTCAGTTTAGGGGTAAAATCCAGTACTTTAAAATTAATTTGAAAGTACGTCATGTTCAATTTAAATACTCCAAAAAGACTATTGATTTCCAAAATGACTATCGATTTATGTTCATACTATCCAATTTTAGCAACATGACATTGTCCAATTTTAACAACCGGGCAACAACCACTCACTTAACCAATTAAAAAATGACAAAAAAATCAAAAAATTGAAAAAAAATAAATTGTGAAACTATGGAGTACCAAAACTGAATTTTAAGTTTAGTGTTTGAAACTTGCTTACCCTTCTTCCTTCCTGGACCGCTCCTTCTGGCCCCATAAACAGCCAAAGCCTGCTTAATATCCAAACCCAATTTCTCAGCCCGTTGGGCCTCAAAAAACAAACTCTTGTCCTTCATTCCATCCAAACAAGTGACATGGCTAGCCAAGGCAGCACTGAGCCACGTCAGAGCATCATCATCACTAAAACTCCCGCCAGTCCTCTCCCCGGAGACCAACCTAGCCAGCCGCGGCTCGGAATCTCCGTAGAGCTTCACGCAATCATCAAGAGGCCCATTTATCAGCCTCCAGTCACGATTCGGCCAGTTAAGTGCCTCGTAACGTCGAGCCCATGTCATTGCTTGTAACATTCCTTGCCTAGCAACTTCAACAACATGAGTTTCATTATAACAAGATATGAAATTCACACTAGATGATAGTAGAAGAAGGTGAAGTAGAGGAAGAAAGGTGGTGAAGGAAGATGATGACATTTTTATTTATTTTTTTGTCTTATTTTGTTTGTAAATTACGTGAGAGAATTGAGGAAATGAGTTTTATGGTTGGGTTTATATAATTAAATTAGTGAGTTTTAAATTCATAGATGTGTGTGGGTGAGTAATGGTTTCGAGTATTTTCGACATTTGTGGAGGCCATGTGTCGTGGAGAAAATATTTACTATTATCCATGACTTAGAGATAAATTTTAAATATAAGTTTGTACGATGATTATTGGAGTCGCAAAAGTTACCAACCAAATCAAGTATATATCCCAAACATATAAACTACTTATAATTTTGGAGTTATAAGGGTGGTATAATAGTTAGGAGTTGGGATACCACAAAAGTTTGAATGTTCGAATCCCAAAAGAGAACCGCCAACATTTCGCTTCCGTATTTCGGTATTTAAGGATTTGCATGGCAATATACGTACAAAAAAGTAATAATTTTAATAATATTAATAATAAAAAGAAAGGATCGAGATGGATATATATTGATGCTGGTGAAAGAAGACAATTAAGTAGCTTTCTTCACCGACTGGATTTTGCGGTTCATCGGTGATTCGGTCGATGCCATGTATTGAAACTTTCACTCCTCGCAGGTAGCAATTAATTTTTTTTTTAAATAATATAAATAGATTCTTAATTGGAGTGTGGATCATTCTAACCAAAACGTTTATTATAAATCCGGTCTTTTTTTTCAAAGAAAAATAGAAAATCAGCTTACAAGCGTTCATCAAACTCAAACGGTAGAATGTCAAAATTGAAAGTGTTTTTTTTTAACGGTAAATCTAATAAACTATACCATACTAATAAGTCATATCCCTACACTACTCCTTTACCATCTTATAACTCTGAATACACTTATACCAACCTTATAATTCCAAATAAACATATAACACTTTATGCCTAACGCACGTATCATTTGAGCACCCTTATAACTCCGTCAAAACTGAAAGAGTATGTGGGAGCTCATTAGATTCTCGCCTAACATAACGTGAATATATGAAAAGGATGAGCAGGCAGCTCTGAATCTGATGTCTTGACATATTGCACCATATTCCAATCTCAGCAGCTGGAAAGCTATGTTTGAATCTCACCGGGTCAGCCCGGATTAACCTGGTTTCAGTGTCTTCACCAAGACGAATCCATCAAAATCCATCAAATTTTGGAAAAATAACATAATCTGGGTTTTTTCTGGTATTTTGACCGGTATTCCTGGGTTGACCCGTGATTTTACAAATAAAAAAAATTGTCTTATTCGCAAAAACCTTCAAATCGCACTTGAGAGTGTGTAAATGGTTGGATCAGGGTTATGAGCTACCGTTGGATAGTCTTTGAGTAATTGAGTTAACTACGCGTGGTCGTTGATTTCAGGTCAATCGGACGTCGTATGAAGAATTTATTTATAACAAAAATGGCTAGATTGCGCAAACTTTTGCACACTTGAATGGCTTCAAAAGCTTCATTCAAACTCTGAATTCGATCACTAACGTTTTCACCTCGCACAAGCTATTCTCAACATCTTCATTGTTCTTCCTTGACATTTGGTATCCATGCTCAACTCTTGAAGACCTTGGAGATGCTCCAACGCCCACAAATGCACTAAAATGCACCGGTTTGTTTGTAATTAAACATAATTATCATTGTCACAGTTTCTAACTTTTTTTTTTTCTTATTTGTTTGAAGTTTGAACTTGTTTAATGGATTCCTTTGTTTACTTGTTTGTTTGGATTATTGTAATGTTGTAATGTTATATATGTACTATGACTTTATTTTGGATTTTATAGCTAGATTGGCCATTTATAGAAAAATGGTTTCAGATGAGTGATTTTGTTTAGGATGACTTGGGATCGGATTGGGGTATTGTTTGGATAAATTATAAATTTCAAACATTTTGGATTGGGTCAATTTAAGTTTGAATTTTTAATCGACGAGTATCACGATATATATGCAAGGATGCTTGATGAAATTTAGTGTGAATTTGACTAATACTTAGTAAAATACGTATCTTGGAATAAACTGATACTAATAACTTCTAAAATTACTATAATTTATTACTAATAATAATGTAATAACCTTTTAAACAGAATAGTGAAGAGATTGTGTAACATCCCAGAGTTTCATAGAGGTTAAAGGGGTTGAGAACGCTACTCATGTCAACAAGGTGCACCTTTTTTTTCGGGAATCCACCTAGAAGAACTTCAGAGTTAAGCGTGCTTGCTCTGGAGTAATTCTATGATAGGTGACCTGCTGAGAATTTCTCGGTGCACGCACGAGTGAGGACAAAGAGCACAGATTAGAACACGTGTTGGTTTATTGGGCCAGCATATCCCACATAGAGCATCCCAGGAGTTACCGCGCCGGCCCAAAGGCTACTGGGAATTTCTCGGTGCACGCACGAATGAGGACAAAGTACACGGATTAGAACATGTGTTGGTCTGTGGGGCCAACATATCACCATGGAGAACAGTTCAAGAGTAACCTCTGTTGAAGGGTATTTCGTGCTTTCTTTCTAATTCGCCTTAAGTTTTCAAAGGAAGGTACTTTGGTCTTCTTCAAAGGATGTTACTTTGAGTCTTTTCGAAGGAATGCCTCTTGAGTCTTCGGAGGAAACTACTTGGGTCTTCTTCATAGGGTCTTCCTCTAATATTTAGGTGACCTTCATGTAGCTTCCTCGTTCCTGAAATAGACTTTTGATAGTCTCCTCGTGACTTCCTGGTACCTTTTGGTAGTCTCCTCGTGACTTCCTGACACCTAAAATAGACTAGATGGGGGGGGGATTAGTGCCTTGTGTACGGTCTGTCGAGGATCAGACCGGAGGGACGACTTTACGTGTAGGGAGTTGAAGGCTTCCCTAATGAGAGAAATATTGATGGAGAGTTGGAGATTGTTCATTACCTTTAAATGATGGAGTGAGGTCTCCTTATATACTCCTTGTATTGTCTTGTCACTTTTTGTAGGATTGTGACATGTGTCTGGCTGAGATGGAATCCTCCTTTGGTCTAAGCCCATTAAGAAGGTCCATGGGCTTTGGTCCAAACATCCGGTCTAGGGTTTAGAGGGCGTTATTGACTTTTCAGGTCTCACGGAATATTCTAGAAGGCGGCTAGGGACCGACCAGGGGTGGTCGACCTGGGTCCTCATGCCTTCCTCAGGTTCCATGGTCCAAGTAGTGCTCTGCCTGTTCTCCTTTGGAGGGTGATACCTTGACGTAAGGTCCTCCTCGGTCCGCCCACCTATGGTGGTCGAGACCTAGGGATGCTCCTCGAGCCCCACTCTTAGTCAGTTATCCTTAGTGAACCATCTTGAGGGTTAACCTCTTGAAGTGTAATGAGCACCATGCTGGTCGAGCCACCCTCAGGTGACGTACCTGGAAGGGTGGTCGAGTCCTGTTGAGGGACGACCTTCAGAGCCTCGGAGGGACATCCTTGGTGACTCGGAGGGATATCCTTGGTGCTTCGGAGGGACATCCTTGGAGACCTGGAGGGACATCCTTGGTGCTCCTGAGGGACATCCTTGAAGACCCGGAGGGATATCCTTGGTGCTCCTGAGGGACATCCTTGGAGACCCGGAGGGATATCCTTGGTGCTTGTTCGCACTTTTAAATTAGGCCGCTCTAGTTCGTAAATGCGGACTGGACATATTTTAACACCAACAACCTCATTGGCCTAAAGGGCCGGGCCTTCAGTCAATTAGTGGTCGGGACGTTACAAATGGTTTCAGAGCCGAACCAACCCAAACTCCACAAAGGGGTGGACGGCTGGTCGGAACAGGGGCCGAGGACGTTGACGACGCTCTAATTTGGCACATCACATGATCATTGTCCTTTATTTGATTATTTTGTTAGAATAACTTTGCTTTCAGTATGTTTTTTTCTCTCAAGTGTTTTGAAGGACATTTTGCGTTTTGAGTAAAAACCGATGCATTTTGGTGCATTTATGGTGTTTTGGAGCTCTAAGTAATTCAAGGGTTGAGAATGAATACTAATTATCAGTGAAGAACAAAGAATAAAGAAGATATTGATAATAGCTTGTACGAGGCGAAGACGGTGGTGAATTCGAAGTTCGGATGAAGAATTTGCAGTCACTCAAGAGTGTGCAAGTTTTATGCAATCTATCCATTTTGGGAATAAATCCTTCCTATGATGTTCGATTGACTTAAAACTAACACCCACACGTAGCCAACGCAAAGAACTTTCCAACGATAGGTCACACTCCTTGGTTCAACAAGAGATGAGCCCGTTGTTGATGTTTTAGTGAAGACCGAGATCTCCCAAACTCTCTGCATTTCTATAGGGCGACCCACCTTTGAAACGTTCAACTCGTTATTTCAACGGGCGACCCGCCCAATTAAGATATCGCAGATTCCTGATTGTTACTTAAAAGGTTATATCTCCTTCATTATACATCGGATTTCACTTAATTATGTAAAAAACCCTAGACTCATTTTTTAGCCTCCTTTTTAGTATTCTTCCTTTGGAGACTTGATTTTGATTAACAGAGACGTGATTGAATTCGTATTCATATTCTTTATATCTTGATTGTGTGATTTGAGCATTCTACCGATTAGTGTCAGATTGGGTGATTTATTTCAACTTTTCAAATCTGATATTTGATTATGTTTATGATTTTTTTTTTCTAATAATCGAACCATTACAATGTCACAAGTAGCATTACAAAGCTAGTAATAAATTATAAATAATCTCGCACTTGGTGAGAATTGAACCTATGACCTCTAGTGTCATGACACCTCAGTCTAACCAATTGAGCTAGACCTCATTGGTTGTTTATGATGTTTCATGCTATTGCTTTTATTATTATAAGTATTGTTTATGCTTTATTCACTATGAGTAGCTAATCGGTATGTGTTGGTGATAGGATATAGAATCTGATGTTAGATGTTATCAAATATGTAAGTGTGAGGCTTTGAAAGATGCATACGATTTAATCTCAGTATGTTTAATTTACGTGCACAAATATTTTTGAATTAGGGCAGTGACAGTACCTCAGGTCGATTTCTATCGTAGACATGGCTTTGTTTGGTATTATGTAATGTTGAAATTTAATATGTGTTGAGTATCTCGTGTGTATGCTTGAGTTTCTAACTAAAGTGCTCATATAATGACTCGGTTGACCTGTATGACTTGTGTGACTTGTGTCATTTAAATGGATCGCCCCTGCCCATGTTCACTGATGAAACGTATCTACAAACGGTGTGAAAACCTACGTTGGATCTTACTAACATGTGAGATGCCTTAAGGGATGATCCTACAAACTACTATCAACCGTTTTATCTTATTGATTTCATCTTGCTCCTTGGTACGTAGTTTTTTTATTTGTGAGTGTTCTTAACAGTTCTGGTTTGCATTAGTGATTTATCTATTCACACATATTACTTGATTCCGATTCCTTAGAGACCAATCTCGGAGTTAGCTTATCACTACGCTTATTGTTTTGTGTTGTCTTGAGTTGGCTTTTGCTATTAATTTTTTTTTTAAACGGCAAATATTACAACATCCTATACCATTTTATATCTCCCAAAATTTTTATTAATTTTGATTGACAGGGCATCAAACGTCGCTCAATTTAAGAGGGGATAAATGTAACATTGTAGGAATTCATGTAGTATTGCTCACGAGTTGACCAAGTATGAATGTTGGCTATGTGGGAAACAAATTCAAACCTAGTTTTAATGCGGAATAACTACAAAAATAATTGATGCCATGTTCAACGAGTGGTAGGAGTATAATTCTGATACAACATGCAACACGAAAACACAACAAAGCAAGTGCAAACAACTACGTATTACTAACAAGTAACAAGACAAGTGGGTTGAAGACTAGAAATTGACTATCTCCAATTCTCCATGAATTGAATTCAAACCTTATACACACAGGAACGCATTCGTATCATATACAGTATATATGATTAAGACTTCATTTAATCACTGGTTTATAGAGGGGCCGAGTGAATTAATGTTGGACTTCAGTTTTCATACGAGAAAGTGAGAGGTTCATAACTTTTTAAAGAAAATTAATGATCTTAATAACAAAAATAACTATACTAAATCAGTAATTACATTTTAGTTCAAAATTCAATTTTTTGAGTTGATCAATACAAGAAACTAAATAAGATCTTAGGCCTTAAAAAAAAAAACTATATATATAGCTCTGGAAACGATACTGACATAGCTCCGACTGGAGCTATGTTCAAGCTCTTGTCAGAGCTTGCGGTCGCAGGTTGCAGGCTCCTAATTTGGAGCTTGAAGATTGAAAACTCCAGATCTGAAGCTTGCATAGTTGTAGATCAAAGCAATGAAAGTTCCGATTTGGAGCTTGACGCTCCGTTATCGGAATTCAAAATCCGTAAACTTTTAAAGAGGGAAGAAAGAAGAAAAAAAAATTAGTAATTATGGGACTTGATTTAAAAATTTATTGTTTCTTTTTAACCAAAATTTAAGGCATATTTGATTTCAAAAATTGAATTTTTATAGTCAACGTAAATATGGACTAGAGTGTAATTATTTTGCTAGTCCAATTTTGATAGGCCCATTATAATAGGCCCATTGACTAGACACTCTAAGACCAATTTTGATAGGCCCATTGACAAGACACTCTAAGTAGTGACTAGTGAGGCTTATATGGTTTCTTGTCGTCTATATATATACTATCAAGAAAACTGATCCTCTCATACACACTTACTCATTACATTCATAAGTGCATGAGTTCCCTCATAATTCACTACATAATTGAGAGTCTTGAAGTGTGTACTAGTAGGAGAAATCAGTGGTTGCGCAATGGCTTCTCTCTTATCCTCGCTACCTACCGAATCTGGTACACTCTGTACTCATTTACGTTATAAGCAATTAGCACATTTACTGATGATCCTCTGATGTTTGTGTGGTTATGATATATGTTATAGATTGCTCAAATCACTATCTATTTATACTTCTCTCATGCCTTTTCCAAGTGTCACAATACTTCAAATGAGTTTACTCATGTCGAATGTATAAAAACCATACACTTTCAAGATGTAACATATTCATGAAAAACCACTTGAAAATCCACCAAAGCCTGAACAGGTACGTACCTGCTCGTAATGATGCAGTGTTGTCTTAATTTCGCTGCAGCAAAACTCTTCTGTTCATGTTTTAGTTCACTGTAATAACTCTTCTACTTTAGTAAGTTGGAAACCTTTTTTTACGTCATATGCTCCACCCAACAATGTTGCAACATAGCTCTCCAAAAACTTTATTCGATACCGTACCAATGCTACAGAGGGTAAGGAACTTCGCTACTACAAGTGTTCACTTTTTTCAAAGTTTGAATTTTCAAGTGGTTTTCGATATTCGCTTTCTCTTTTCCCATGAATTTTATTACGTACAATGGAATCCATTCATGTGAGCTTGATAGACTTAACTCGTTCATGTATTGATCGATCGACACACTATGTGCATTAATCACCCTTTCACAACAAGGAATTTTAGTGTCTTAATTAACGCGTCTAGTGACATCCGTTTCACCGAACGGAGATAAACGGTCATGGAAGTTTGTTTCTAGCGTGTTTATCCCAAACGACCAATATACATCAAACGAATTGAAAGTTCATTCCTTTCACAAAAACTCCCAACAAATAAACCTAAAAATATGATAACCCCATAAATATCCCTGATAACCATTTAATGATTTATATGAAAAACTTGTTGAAGAAGAATAATACACTCCTGTATAATGAGAAAATTACACATCCTACGAAAAAAAAACTCATGAAAATGAAACTTTGAAAATGCTTATTAACTTGACAACATTATTAACCTCTAGAACGATGTCATATATGTTTTGATCAAGTCCCTTTGTAATTTGACTTTAGTGTACTATTTCAAAATATTATAGTTTTTAAAATTGTAATTAATTAATTAATATATATGAAGTTTAAAAAGAAATGAGAAAAAAAAGGTATAAAGGAGAGTAACTGTTGGATTATTAGTGTTAAAATTGAGTGGAATAATGATGTGTCACATTTGAGGCTCAAAATAAATAATCAACTGATATGGCCTCCATCAGATGACTTGACAACGAAGTGTAGCTCAGTTGCTAAGCTGCTTCACCTCCAACTAATAGACTCGGGATTCGAGTCACCAAGGGGTAAATCGACAACCATTAGTGACCAACGATAAAAAAACTGATCGAAGGAGATGACCGTAGGGATGGAACACCAATACATGAAGGAGATAAGGCTCCAACCCATGATAACAAAGAAATATTTCTTTTATGGAAACAAATAAACTAAACCAAATGGAGATCATGGAGTAATTAATGTGAATTATCTACTATAAAACCCGTTTATATATCCTACTATTAAATTATTGTACAAGCCAGAAACAAATATCGATTTAGAATTTCATTTAACTCCAACTCCTACATTTCTATTGCACCCACTCTGCGAATCATTATTACATACTTACACAAATCTTACATGTGAGGTCATTTCATATGGGCCTTAAAACCTTATATTAATTGGATTTCACGGTATCATCTGGTAGTATCGTAAATCCACCCATAACATAGCAGCTTTACTGGTCACTGGTAGGCCAAACAAACATTAGATTTGACCCTAAAATCGAGTCCATCACCATCTATGAAACTATGAATAGGTAAATGTGTTTTATGCCCTACTTTAAACTTCTCTACCATGGTATAATGTAAAACCCTCGCTCAAATAAATCAATACACATTTTCCAGTCAGAGCGTGGGAAAGCGACTAAGTTTTTATTTTTTTATTTTTTTTTGTTTTCCTTTTCACTCTCCCTCTATATTTTCATTGCATCATCTCAAAGAAATCAAACACACATTTCTCAGTCGGAGTGTGAGAAAGCAGCGAAGGTCAATTTATTTTCCTTTTAGCTCTCTTTGTATTCTCTCATTGCATCAATTCAATTTTCATTAATCACCGTTTGATTTGCATGTCTTCCATCTATGACAATTTACTCCCAAGATCTACAATTCATCCTTATTTTGAAATCGATAGTTTTTCTTATCGTTATCTAGTATCTAATCATCATTGTTTTCTTATTCTATTATACCCAATTTCATTCTTATGTGTTAAGGTTTGATCATTAACGTATGTACAAATTGTATTTGATCAACATGTGTGCAGATTTTACTTTTAGATAACAACTCGACCGTCAATGTTTTGAAAGTGGTACTTTTTCTCATATCTATCATGGAATCAAGCCGCTTAGGGTTCTACAAAATTTTCATGGTTGATACATGCGCAACCGAACTGGTACGTTATCGATCCCGCAACTCAATCAAATTCCCATTATTTTCTATTGATAATTCGATGATGGATTGTTAAATATTACCAAGGTGAAGCTTAAAATAAAGAACTCGGATTTCATGTAAAATATTTAACTTGTCGTGCTATCGTATCATTATTTAATTATTAGGTATTATAGTTTTAAAATTAATGTGGTTTTTATTGTAATTAATCATTGGTATTATAAGTAATTGATGGTATTTTAATTAATTGTGAAATGAAGTTTAAAAGTAATTTAGAAAGTTAAAAAAAAAAAAGTGTTTCAAATGGTCCCACTAGTTGATTTTTTTTGTGTTCTGGTTCCAATGGGTGAACAAATGATGTGGAGGAAGATAAGGGTTACATGAGTTTCCACGACTCAAAATGGTCTAAACACACATACGGCTGGAGTATTTTAAAAAGTCAAATATTAAATGTCGGAATATAAATTTACTAAATGTTGGAAATTTATTGTAAATTATATAAAGTATCTATAAATTTATAATTTTACAAATTAACCCAATACTTTTAAAATCATTACAATTCCACCTTAAATAAATCAAGCCCCTAAATCAATAACCTAATCAACATATTTCAATTCAATTTGAAGAACACACCAAGAGATATCATCAAACTCATTTCACACCTTGATTTGTAAATTTGTAATAAAGTATCTATAAATTTATAAATCTCTTGTAAATTTAGGGGCTTTATAAAACTCATTTCACACCTTGATTTGTAAATTTGTAATAAAGTATCTATAAATTTATAAATCTACCAAAAAAAATTTTATAAATTTATAATAAAGTATCTATAAATTTATAAATTTACAATTTTTTTATATATATATATATATATATATATATATATATATATATATATATATATATAGAGGGATTGTGCATAATTAAATAAAATTAAAAAAAAAAAAAAAGGGGCAGCCTTTCAGAAACGGGCTGCTCCTAGTGATTAGAAGCAGCCCAATGGGCTGCTCTAGCGGGCTGCTTCTATTCAATAGAAGCAGCGACTGTTTGGTTTGTGTTGGTAGACTCTATTGCGGGCTTTTGGGGAAATCCTTCTCATTGTCAGTTTTCGCACTAACGGGACTCGTCGATGGCTTCGATTTGCAAGACAGCGACTTTTGGCGAACAAACACCAATTATTCAATGAACCATTCACATCTTTTCTAGCTTGATTCTCTTTCTGAAGGGTCAGTCTATCCTTCAGATATGTTTATGGGTCGAGGTGAATATTGCAGACCAGCGGATTTGGTGATCGACAATTCTTGCTGGGCTGCTTCTAGTGAATAGGAGCAGCCCGTTGGGCTGCTTCTAATCACTGTGCCCGATTTTTTTTTTTTTTTTTTTTTTTTTTGAATTTAAATGTTAATTTTTGGAGCACTTGAATTTAGTATCAAATTTATCAATTTTTGGAAGTTCGGAAGTATCATTTGATCATTTTTTGTTAAAGTGATCATTTCATGTTAATAATTTATATTTATGAGTGTATTTGTTTTAGGGAGTGTTTGTGGTAAAATAGAATTGATGAATTTATTATACTTGCAATTGTTTATGATAATTTGTATGAATTTAGTAAGTTTGAGATTTATTTGTAATACTTGTAAAATAAGAGTCATTCTGTAAATTACAAATAAATTTCCAACGTTTAGTAAAATTGCTACTACGTTTAATAACCCTCTTTTAAAAATTAAATGAATACCATATGTTTTGGCTAATAACTAGTACTACATTTGCCGGTCAATTTTTATTTTTCGCATAAACTGTCTCCTAAAAACTTACTCTTTAAGAAATATGGAAACACATAGGCTTCGAAATTATATATTTATATAGATAATAATATATAAGTTTTTGTTCTAATAGGAACTCCCAAAGGACTTAAAACTCGCTTTGCCCGAGACTGTAACCATTCAAGACATGTACTATAACATTTGGGAAGTACACACGGGTAGAGTTGGTGGGTCTTGGTACTTCTTGGATGGCTGGGAAGATTTTGTCAAGGATAATTCACTTACCACCAAAGATTTATTACGGTTTCAATATATCCGCGATGGTTTATTTGACGTGAAGCTATATGGATCGTCAGGATGCGAAGAAAAAAAAGGTGTCGGATATCATAAGCATAATTCAATAACATCAAATGTGATAGCTGGTACATCCCACTTCATTGTTTTTTTGTTTCTCCATATTAAAAGTCTATGAGTTAGTCTTTTTTTTTATTCACCTAATAACTAAATAATTTTGTCATGACGACATTTTGTAATTGTTATGCTATCGCATGATTCAGGTGGTAATGAACAACCAAGGCGAAAGAGAAGGAAAGTTGATTGGCTTGGTAGGGATATTTTTGGAGGTGAAGTTGAAAAGCCTGAGGGCCTTTATTTCGTGAGAAGATTCGGTGCTAAAAGGAAAAATGAATTGGTAAGTTATTCAACCAAAACATAAACATTTAGGGGTGAAATATTAGATGTTCTTAGTTTTTATTTTCACTGTCATAAGGTTATTGAAAAACGTAGATACATACAGAGTTGTGTTTAGTTTGTATATTTTGCACACTATCTTAACATCACTTATTGCAGTATATCCCTAAACAGTTGCTTACGGATAAGAAAGTTATACTTCCACCAAAGTTGACGCTCATTGATCCCGACGGTCGTAAATTCACAACTAGGTTCAGACAATGGTATGATGCTAGGTCATTCTACATAGGAGGATGGAGGCGACTTCTCGATAAAAATGGCATCACTGATGATGATATTTGTATATGTCAGTTTGATGATGAAATTAGACCAAAATCTATATTTGTCAGTTTTCTCAAAGTAGATAAGTAGCCTCTAGATTATAGTCATTGGTACAATGTGCTATTGATGCCCACCTTAGCGTGGAGTTTTTTAGATAAACTTTATATGATATAAAAAATCTGCACATCTCACAAGATCTCTTTGACATGTTTTGTAATATACTCCCTCATGTCACAATTAATTGACGTTTAAGAAATTTTCACCTTAGCAAAATAGTTGTCGCCTAGCCTGCAGCCTATGCCTGCAACCTCTTCTATTCTTCATCTATTATTATATTTTGAAACTTTTATTTCATCTATTATTTTATTCTGAAAAAGGTAGAGAAAGGGTAGTTAAAACCGGTGCGGATCTTCTATCCCACTTTTTGGTGTCCCATTTCATGTCCCACTTTTATTTACCTAAAGAAACTTATTTAATTACACATGAATTAATTGTAATAAAATAATTTCTCAACTAAACCATCTCTAACTCCTAATAATTAAGAAGCCTAGCAGTTTAATTAGTAGAAAATCTAGAGATGATCTTGGATAATTACCAAAATGAAAAGAATAACATGATGAAAGGTTTATATAGTTTTTTATGTTACATTTTACTGGTTACCATTTTGGACTTCATATTTATCATTATCATGATTAGTATACTTTTTTGTTTAACTCTTGTTTATAGTACGTAGTGGACGTGGGCAACAGTGGGATTAATTAGCAAGAACCTCATCAAGACCTTGTGTAGTGCTTCTTTTAAGAAAAAAAAAAGTTAAACGAATAGTATAGTTAAAAAAATTATTTTTTACTCTAGTTACCTAGTTAATTTTTTTCAAGTTAATTCATGTGCAATTAAGTAAATAATTAATTTAGATAAGTAAAAATAAAATGACACATGTCACATGTAGGAGAGTGAGACATGAAATGAGACACAAAAAAAGTGGAATAGAAGATCCGCTCCCACAAAGAAAAAACTAGGCTGAAGAGAATCAGGTAATATTTTAATAATCTCAAACTTAAAGAGTTATGATTGCAATAGGCTTCCTTAATATGTGTGTTTAGTCTAAAACGACAATTAATTGTGATTGGAGTAAGTACCCTTATCAAATAAAATCTCACAATTCATACTATAAGATAACTCAAGAATTAAGCATGTGCTCCAAACCAATCATAGTAATATGTAACTTACTGAAAAGTTTCCATCGTACATATGAGTGAGAACAATATGTATGAGAAAGAGCACATATTGGCAATCGAGGAGTAATTAGTTGACTAAAATCCCAATTAAACTAAGTTAGGCATAAAACAATCAAATGGCAGGCAAAATACATCAAAATCAATGGCCCATCATCAATTCAAGAATTAGACTCCAGTCATATTCATGTGGGACCCAAGCAACAAAAATACCACCGCGTTTGTTCACTTCCTATAAAAAAAAACGAAAAGAATTAGAACGAACTGGTACAACACGACCACCATATATGCTTGTTCTTCACCAAATCATGTTCGTCATCGTCACGGGTGAGGTGACATATATATCCAGCTCCTCCTCCTCCTCCCACTACTCTACAAACCAATTCAATTCAAACTCTCTGACACTTTCTTCCTATTCCATGACCCAGTTCGTGCCATTTTTAATTTAGAGTCTCCCTTTATGTGTAAATCCAAAATGGCCACTAGAGCATCCCAACCCATCCGACGCCAAAGATCCGACCCGAGATCTTCCATAAATAAGTCACAGGAAACTAATCCACAACAACCTTCCACGTCATCACCGAGAACACCACTCCAAACAACCACCACCAACAGCAACCCATTCTCCTCATCCACCACCACTAATTCCTCCGCCTACCGCCTCGACACCTCCGTCGGCACCACCTCCTCCTTCAGCCGCACCTCCCTAAACTCCCTCCGCGACACTCTCCCCGAGAACACCCTCATCTACGACTTCTCCGACATCCGTGCCGCCACCAACAACTTCCTCCGCAACCGCCACTCCTCCACCTCCTCCTCCTCCCAGTCCTGGCGCTGCACACTCAACAACAAAAACGCCATCGTTTTCCAGCGCAAGCTCCGCAGACACGTCACCATCTCCACCATTCAGCACAAACTCAACATCATCAGCAAGAGCCACTTCACCAGCATAATCAACCTCCTCGGCGTCTCCATCTCCGGCGAGCACATATACCTAGTCTACGACTTCGTCACCGGATCCGATCTCAGCTCCTGTCTACGGAACAAGCGTAACCCTAACTTTACGGTCCTGTCGAATTGGACGTCTCGTATGCAGATCGCGACCGACGTAGCCGCCGGACTGGACTACATCCACAACACGGCCGGTTTGAGCATCGATCTGGTCCACAAGCACGTCAAAAGCAGCGGAATCGTCGTCACGGAGCCGACGTACAACGCGAAGATCTGCCACTTCGGCGCGGCGGAGCTTTGCGGCGAGACGGCGACGGAGGGTGACGGAGAGGACGAGAAGAAGCTGGAAGGCGTGTCAGGGTACATGTCGCCGGAATTTAAGTCTAGCGGCGTGGCGACGCAGAAATCGGATGTGTATGCGTTTGGAGTGGTGTTGCTTGAGCTCATGACTGGTGAGGAGCCGGTGAAGTACAGTTTTGATAAGAGGAGTGGGAAGTATGAGAGAGTTTCGGTGATTGAGACGGCGAGGGAGGCGGTGGAGGGGGGAGGAGAGACGGTGGAGGGGAGGCTGAGGAGGTGGGTGGATAGTAGGCTTAAGGATTCGTTTCCGGTGGAGGTGGTGGAGAGAATGACACGTGTGGCGTTGCAGTGTGTGGATGAGGATCCGGAAAAGAGACCCGATATGAGATGGGTCGCGGGGAAGATATCGAAGATGTATTTGGCGTCTAAAGCTTGGTCGGAGCGGTATAAAGCTCCCACTGAAATTTCGGTTTCTTTGGGTCCTAGATAGTAATGCCATTATTAAACAGTAATTACCTGTTGATGATTACCCCCGAAATAGTAGTAGTAATTACCGGTTTTTTAACTTGGAATTTAGCTAGATTAGGACATTAATTCATATTCATCTATCTAAAGTGATCATTTTGCTCTATATAACAGCTTGGGATTGTTTTGTATCTTGGAAATTTTGTTGATAATAGGCAATTGTTGTGATTTGTAACTATTCATTGTTTGCGGTTTGATATATTATTAATATGGAAATTTGATTTTCAGAGTGATGAAATTGTTATTTATGGATTTATGAGTTTTAGTTGTCATCTAGGTCTAATGCATGCCATGCATGATGAATATAGTAGGCTGGCATGTCTACTTTGGGAAAATTACCTTTTTTTTGTTTCTTTTGGGAAAACGAAACTTATTAACCTTGTTTAAGCGTGTGAGTTTAACTAATTATGACACTCAAGCCATAGCATTCATTTTCATTACCTCAGTTGCAGAAAATTTGTGATTGGAACCAAAATTAGAGAATCTATTGGCTGAATTCTGGGCTCTAAAAAAGGCTCTACAACTTGCTGTTCAATTCAAGTTCATGCAGGTTCATGCGTCTCAAAGTTGTTACTGGTTCACTTTACTTCAGTTCAATTTAATTCAGGTTAGTTAGATTAGTTTTTTGTACATACACTTAGAGGCTCTAAACCAAGTTAAATTGTAAACTTTAGGGTTGACTCGATTAAAGAGAAAAATATCGTTCTCATGATCACAAGTTTGAAATTCATGTGAGGATAATTTGTAATTGACTATTGATAATGCCAGAGCTGAAATTACTAGTGCCAGAGCAATTTACCTTTTATATTCACTAATCATTCATTAAAATGCACAAATTGCTTTGGCATTAGTATTTTAGCTCTGACATTATCACTAGCCTTTGTAATTATGCCATCATGAACCAGAGATTGTCACGTTTGTGCGATTTAACTTGATTTGTGCGATTTAACTTGATTTATCTGATGACCATACACTCCATACACAAATTAAATAATTTATTTTAAAATTCCAACTTAAAAATTATCATTACCTTCTTTTTTTTGCACTTTTTAATCTTTATAAAAAAGGGTTCTATACTTCTATAGACTATAGTAGTTAAGTTTATCGGTCATCAACCTAGAGCGCATAATTATCATGATAACTTTTAAGCACATTCATCAATCATCATAGAGTATCATATTACTCGGATATTAAATTGTGGAGATTCTGCTCAAACACAATTGAAATGAACTGCAATACATCATGATGTCTTAAAGAAAGTTGAATTATTGCCACTACACTCGCTCAATGATTATCTGAAAGAAAGCTGAAAACAATTTTGTTTCTTTATGTCGTATTCTCATCCTAAAACATGAAATACTGAATATGAATAGGTAGATATTGGTCAACGTTCATTTAATTGGCCAACTTTCAGTGCCAACATTACGTGTATCTATCAATGTCAAATGTTAATCCATCAAAGATCAAGAAGTAAGATTGATTTTGTCCAAACAATCCAAGTCAAAACTTTCTCCCTTCAAAGTTCTAATCATATCACAAGCTTGAAACCCAACTCCTCTCATTATCAGCAGCCGAAAACTATTGTACTACACTAAACTAATACTACTAGTTGATGGTTCAATTCAAACCATGGAAGTCAGTTATCTCAATATAATTTGCCCACTCATGTCATTATCATACAAAAAGAGAACAAATTGGTCTATATTTCTATTCTTTCCAGTTATTTGTCTGGGAGTGTAAATTACAGCAACATCCCGTCTAAACATTATATACGGGCCGCCAATCAGTTAGTCATCAACAGGCCTAACATTATCTTTAACATGGAACAAAAGAAACAGAAAAGAAAATAAGGTTTTGCTTTTGTGATGGAACAAAATAAAGGACAATCTAATTTGCATTGATATAATATTTAACCCCTCTCCTGTTTCACACACAAATGAATGTCGGTAATGTAGATGTAAAACAATGCATTGAAAATAATTGCAAGTTGCAACATGAAGTCACAATGATTACTGTGCCTTTTTGAGAACAGCCAGTATGAAATATAAATACGTTCCACCACAGAACTGAGCAATGACTTGGGGTTGATTACATGAAGAAACTCAAATACTACCCCCCTACCCGAACCAAAACCTGCAATTCCTCTTTAAAATTGAAACGATCAAGGGCTAATTTCCCTATCAATTAAAGGATAGATCGTCAATTCCTTACCATGTTGTACCTCAACACATCCATATTAAGGGTTAAGGCATATATCAGCTTCATACAACAGCATTTACACCTCAAAAACGTTAGAGAAAACTTCAGATGTTTCAACTAGTATAAGCAGTAAAACTTCATCTCATCTATTTGTGAAAAGTGGAGAGTGAATTAGCTGTAGTTTAGATCATCTGCATATGAAGATCAGCAGCTTGTTGGGCCAACTCCACAACCATAGCCTCGTCAAAGAATTTATTGATGCTCACATCCTCTGACATTCCCTGAAAGTAGACGCAAATTCGTAGTTAATGATTGATGTATAAAAATATGTTTCACTGAATTGGAAACCACAGCTGTATTTAATGAATGTGTCGTTCTTGTCTCACTATGAATGAAACGAAACAATAGGACTCCATTATAAAATGGTCCATTAAAAAATAGTGAGAACACCATGAGCTGAAACTGATTTAAAATAAAAGAGGCCTTTATTCTTTAGTATGAATAAAGAGGAAGCAAACAATTACATGCTTTCAAGTTCAACAGACATACCTTACGACGCCTAGTCTTCACCATAAACTCGCGAGCCAAATGCTGGATAGGAGCAGGCTCCAAGGGGTGCAGGACTATGCTTTTGTCGAGTGGGTCCCCCGGAACAATTGCCCAATGGTCAAACACCGATTGACAGAATGCTTGACCCTGAGTGTGATACCTCAGGTCTGTTTCAAAACCGAAGGACTCGATCACGGGTAAAAATGCCTGAAATGCAAAGGGAGCAGGGTTTTACTGATAAGTAGAGGATAAACGATTACAAAAAACACAGATTTTTGGTGTAGCAAGAGGCCACTGCTCTGTAATATTTTTGATAAAACCAAGAGAGAAAAAAGGCCCTTGTCCAAGGAGAATTAAACATAATAATCTCGCTATTCAAGGTTAATGAAAGTAAGAACCTGCACGCGCACACACACAGTATATACTCTCTCGTCCCATTAAATTCAGATCATTCAATTCGTCTACAGTTTTGGCAAACATCATCTCACAACTTTACTAGTTGGCCCTAACAGTAAAAAGTCTAAAATAATAAGTAACACAAGCATATTACAGAAACAACGATAGAAAAGCAAGTATACAATCCAACGGGAAGAAGTAATATTAGACAGAAAAACAAAAACCAGTTGTGGCCAAAAAAAGTTGGTATAACAAAGTGTGAGACCAGTTGCAATAGAGTGATAGAAAAAAACGATAGAAAAGCATGTATACAATTCAATGTTTTATTTATCGTCTCTTCTCGGACGCCCAAACACTCGCGAGTCATGAGTAGTTACCAAAGCAACTTATAGAACGATCGATTGCAGGATTTGGCTAACACTACTAAGAGTCTGCTTAAAAACTAAAGAATGTCTCTTACTATGATAAAACATTGGGTGATAGAGTGATAGTAGTTTAGGGTTCTAGGTCCATACCAATTACACACAGAATTTCAATCAATGATAGGCGCAACAAGAAATTAGCAACGTAATTCAAATGAGTTACAAACCTTGACAATGTAGGCTGGAGTGCCTGGTTGCGGAACATCTGCAGTGACATGGCCACGTCTACGTGATAACACCGTATATATGGCAGAAACACAATCTATTGGTGTTTGTATCTGAAATAGAAACATTCACATTCAGTCTAGAGAAAATTTCACAGGCAAGAAAAAGGCTGCTCTATTAATTCATTTCTGGTGTGATTTTAATTACTGTGGAAGTAAGCAATGGTTCATAACATTAACCCGTTCAATATAAGGAAAAATGTGTCTCAAACCAAAGAGACATCCTGATGCTAAATTCCAACAACTTCAAACCATCAGATGAGGCCAAAAACATAAAATAATAGGACTCACATTATGCCTTCTCTAACATGATTAAATTTAACCCTAAAGATTAAAGAGCACCAAAGTAAATCTTACTTCGACGTAGTATACGGGTTCCATGAGCCTAGGAGTTGCCATAAGGAAAGCTGAATAGGCAACACGACGGGCAGTCGGAATTATCTGACTGGATCCCCGATTTAATGGCTCCGGAGCAATTTTTGCATCTACAATTTTGAATTTGACATTTCTGATAGGCTCATCACAGAGAGGGCCTTCACGAGCACCCCACTGAAACCTGTTGAGGAACTTTTCAAAATAAGTTGGGCACCCAATTAAACAATAATTGAAAACAAAAAATCTATATATAACATACATACCCTTGAACAATAGAATCTTTAACCGCATTAAGCAAGCCCTTATCAACTTCACTTGACAGCGTGTCATCTAACAAGATGTTGGGTCCCTGTGAAAAAAGAAAACAAAAGCTAAGTTTGATCTTTGTAAATATGCCTAATGAACCAAATCAATTTCAACAATGTCAGGATTTACAAAGCAGAAAATGAAGTTCCCTAGCCGAACGTCTAGTACATAATCATACACTTAGCTCACCTGCTTAGTAGGGCCAAATGCCCAAATAGATCGTGCAGCAAGCAGATCCCAGTCATATCTGGTTTGGAAAAAGTCACCTAACCTCTTCCTCGGCCAGTCAATGCTTACGACGCCATTCTCAATGTCCTCAGCAAGTCCTCTCTCAAGTGGCTCCGCAATCTGCATGCATGTGAAACATAATCAAAAGTCTATACAATTTGCGAAGTTCATAAATCCAAGTCCTCTGCAAACATATTACTCGCTTACCATGGTGATTTTATTTTTCTTGTTTGGGGTTTCAGCAAAACATTTCATAGAAGAAGACTCCACAACAGTTTCACAGAATGAAACAACAGGATCAGCAACCTATTTTAAATAGAAGAATCCAAATAAGAAAGTTAGCTAGACTGTACTCACAATAAAATGAAAGCATAACTAAACAACTCAAAAAGATTAAACATAGTAGGTACCTTCACTTCCACCTCTGAATATAGGTCCCTGAGGTCTTTCATTATGGAATCAAGGTACAATTCTCCAGTGCCTAAAATTGTATGCTCTCCGGATTCTTCTACTTTGGTAATTGCTAATGGGTAGCTTTTACTTATTTTTCTAAGACCTTCCACCATTTTCGGCAGTTCACTAGGATTCAAAGGCTCAGTGGCAGTTTTCACCACCGGAAGAGTATTAAACTGAAGAGGTCTGAATATATACACCTCATCATCCTTATATTTCAAATTGCAGAGTGTAGCAGTCTTCATAATAGATGCATCTACACCTTCAATGAGAACCCATGAACCAGGAGGGGCTTTGCTCACAGGAATCCTATACCGAGATTGATAGACCCACAATTTGGTTACTTCTTTAATGGTCATATCTTCCTCATCATCCGGAGAATAACCTTCTCCTAGTACTCGCACAGTCTGCCCTGTCATAATTTCACCACTATACACCCTACCAAAAGCATCAAAGACGCTGCAATCAGATTTAGGATAAAGTTTTGTCACATTAACCATTAGAGGACCAGATGCGTCACATGTTTCCATCGCTTTGTAGATTGGAGAATCCTTGAGCCCAGTATAGATGTGCTCAACCTTGCGAGGCGCAGCATCTTTGGCGGATGGAATGTGTTGGACCAACATATCTGTAAAGCCGGTGGCAGTTCCAAAAACAGAACTGCAAGCCAATCTAAGTAGGGGTCTCACGTTTAACCGGTAAGCTGCATTACTTAAAGTCACACCAAGCTCTGCAAGGGTAGTCTCCACACTTTTCTTATGTTCTCCAATCACTTGGCTATATAATTTGTAAAGGGGTTCAAGCACAAACTGGACAAACGACCGTTCAGCACCATTAGCAGGCTGTTTCTTCTTGAAACCTCTGGTATCTGGATCAAAGTAAAAGTCACCCCAGAGCCTCTTAGCAAACTTATCAGAATCAAAAGGAACACCATGTAGCTTGACATATAGCTTTGCAAATGACTGTAGCGTGAATGACCATCCTGCACTTGCACTAGCAAAACAGACGTTTCCAAGAGCAGGATCTATAACTTGAACATTTCCAGCAGTTGAAGATGAAGCAGATATGTGGTTATTGATAACTTCAATAGTGTGCCTCAGCTTATGGTAGGCATCTTTTGGGGGCAGCTTCAGCTCAGTTATCAGTCTGTCAAACTGTATGCAGTTGAAAGTAAGTGCAAAGCGAAGCATGAAGCCCACTGGACAATGAAAATTCAATAATGAAACGTATGAGCATAATGTCAATTATTAAAAGTGTGACTGATTTCAGTAATTTACCTTGTTTATTACAACCACTATGGGAAGGCGCTCCTGGATTGCATGGCGTATAGCTCTCTCTGTGTTTACCTGTTAAAAAAAAAAAAAAAAAAAAAGAGCATGCATAAATAAAAACATAAAGGACATAAAAAAATGAATATCTATTCAAAAGCTACACTTCTAAAGTCAAAACGACATTTTAAGTGTGCATGCCCTTTATGATGAATTATTTCTAGTACTTCAATATTATGATTCCTAACTCATAATGAAGAATAAAATGATACGCATTGATGAATTCAAAATATTTATCACATTAATGAAGTGCCATCGACAGGAGGATGTGATCCAAAGAATGTTATCAAGTTAATCAGAAAAATACATAAATGAATCAAACCACATGGAAAAAGGAAAGCCCAACACTTAATATTGTATTGCTTCTAGCAGAATGATATCATATAACATACCTTGAACTCAGTTACAAAATAGTGAAGTATAATTTAATTTATAATAAAATTAAAAAAGGAGAGAAAGAAAAAGAAAGAAGAAAATAAGACTGATTAACAGTGGTTGTTGCTGTACGAAAGCTAAAGTCAGAAATTAGATTAGAAGTAACACTTTATTTCCCCCTCCTCTTTCCTCACATTATAAGCCACCAGTTCAAGGAATGCATGAATCATGATGATGCTGCACTCACAAATAACAAGTTTGAAAAGATATATAGCAACAAAAATATGTGTCCACACATTATTACGGAATCAAAAAGTTGTAAGTTAATATATATAAGAAAAATGAAATGAAAACAACTGACCAGCACTCCTTCAGCAGCATCTACAACTAAGACCGCACCATCAGCAAGGCGGAGGGCAGCAGTCATCTCATCAGAAAAATTGACATGACCAGGCGTATCCATGATATTGCACAAGAAGGATTTTGAATTGCTATCCTCTAGAACAAGTGACATAGGAACACCCTTGATGGATATCCTCCTCTCTTGCTCGTCTATTCTCGTATCGGTATATCTCATGTGCTTCTCACTGTTTGCATCAAAAGTTGAGATATGGTGAGTCTGCTCAACCAACATATCCATGAACGTAGTCTTGCCATGCTGTAAGTTCCCAACCAAAGCAACATTCCTAACCAATGCAGGATTCGACATAAGGCCCAAAAGGAACTGTGTCGACACATAAGTAGATGAGTCCTTCACCCCCAACTCAAACTTAAGATTCTTAACAGGCTTAATGATGGGTTGCTCAAGCGGCTGCTCGTCTTCATCCATAACTAACGTTTCGACTTCCTCACCATAAACCTCCTCAGCCGTTTGGTAATACTTCTTGTCCTCGGGCAAGATGATTTGATTATCCATATCAACATCATTAATAGTGGCAAGCGCACCATTAGATTTTCCAGGCCCTTGCTCCTCGTCAGAAATTCGATCCTCATCTTCAGTATTGTCAGGGAGGTCGTCATCCTCTTCCTCTTCCCTACCACTATCCTGATCAGAGTCTATCTCAGGCCCAATGTAGTTCCCAAACTCATCATACAAACTATCATCCATACCTAAATAAATGAAACCTGCACAAATTCAAATCTCGAATTATTAATTAAATACAACAACGAAGATAACTATACATACACATAAGAGAAGAGTACTAAAACTGCAACGATAAGTATGCGAAGGAGGTGAATAGTACCATTTCACTAAGAACTCTAGCGACATCTTAGTGTTGTGCAAAGCAAACAAAGCAAACAGCTCGAATATACTAACAAACTATTACTCAACAACGAAGAAACAACACAGAGAAGCCTTCGATTCAGTGAAATTGGATTCAAAACCCTTAAACCCTAAACCCCTAGAACATAGTACGAACATATATAAAATAAAAATGAAATTACGAAATGGAATGTTGTTCATAAGAAAGCTTACAGTGCGTTGACAACAACGGTGGCGAGCTTCAGCCTAGCTACGGCGCGACGTCGGAGTAAAGGGAGAGAGTGGTCTCTGAGAGAGAAATCAGGTAAAGGGCAATGAAATGAATGAATGAATACGTCTGTGATTTAAACTTATAAAAGGCAGTGTGCTATGATGGACTTCGTTTTGGTCCATTATCCATCATGGGCTTCTCTTAATTCGGCCTAGATAAGAAATGATGCTATCTCTCTGAAAACTCATTATTTTCAATTTAATTCAGTTTGATTTTGTTCAAATTGATTTTGTTCAAACTTGTTTAGTTGTATTATTTTATATATTACATATATAAATTTAATTTAACTTTATTCAGTTGTGTTCAGACGAAAAGAATAGAATTTCATCCATTATTTGTTTATATTATTTATCCGGGAAACATTATGTCAACATGCATAGTGAAATGACAAAAACTATTATCCCACAATTTAGTATGAAGTGTCATCCTCAACTTTCTTTTTAAGGATAGAAGGAAATTTTCCACACAATGGTAAGATTAGACATAAAATCCACCCGCCGATTTGCTTTGTGTTATACCCGCCCGCAGATAAAATAAAGTTCTCACTCGCGGCGTTCACTCCAGTTCAGATGAAGTTCTCGAGACTCAAGGATTCCTCATTGCATCATTTCATATTTGAAAAAGTATGTGAGATTTCTATATACTTACTTGGAAAAGTTTACTTCTCAAATTTTGCAGTTGTAGATGCACATTAACTCATCTCACAAAAGTTAATGTTGCGGGCGGGCGGATTTGTGCACGTCGTATTTACAAGAGGGTAGGTGGAACTTTGAGGGATACACCCCGAAATTTGAATAATACATGGATGATGTGTGGATTTCAGTTATTACCTGTTGTTTTATTTTATGTTACATCGCACCCAATATCTGGCTGCATATACCAGAATGGAGATTGGTATTAAACTTAGTTTCCCTTGACGAATGATCATTTACGAAGTTTGCTTTTTGAGAATATTGCGTAACATTTGATTATTTATAACAATTTAGGTGCGTTATGATGCTTTATGTTCTGGTAGCATAAAGTTTTAGATGTGCATTTCATAAATTTAATTTACCCATGTGCACAAATAATAAACAAGCATCTCTGGATAACTTGACCACGACCACGAAGCAATGACAATTGGTAAATTGTTATGTGAAAATATCCTATGCATTTGAACCAGTCACTTAAATGGAGAATAATAACTGGTATGTCAAAATACTAGAATTGATATGCAACCAGGTAGAGCCTCTTTATATTATTGACAAGTTAAAAATTACATCTCCTCAAGAATACCGAGTAAGTGGGACAAAAATAGAATAGAAACTCGCATATTCTTGTAATTCAATGCAAGGTGTTCTTAAGTTGGAACTAGATCTATGTGAAGTTTAAAAAAAGGGTGTTGATAATGCCGGAACAAGTTTTCTGTATTTTGGGAAACTTCATTAATCAAACTTTGCCACGCCTTAATTACCAATTCCTAAAGAAAACAAATAAGATAGTTTCTCTCCTGTTAAATTAACGCAAAGGGAAGTTTTAAGGGTAAATTTCACTTGCAAACCCACATGCAAAGTAAATTTTTATTTAACACCTCGAATTTTGAGAATGCTGATAAAAATTAGTATTTTACAAACTTAATAGAAAATATTTTACAAACTTAATATCGTTCTTAAACTCTTTCACTTGAAATAATTTCATAACTTGATAGAAAATTTCACAAACTCATGATACAATTGTTTAATTTGTTATCATAATTTAGCATAAATCTATGGTCCTATGGAGTATAAAGTTCAATAAAAATAAATTGCATAACTTATCAATAAAAAAATAAGTACTATAAATTCTTTTATACGATATGCAGGAAAATAGAAAACAAATTAGAGTGAAACCCAATTTTTTCCCTTCATTTAGATGCACGTTTAATATTTCATGTTAATTCAATTAATTATAATTATATGTACAACACTACAAGTCATTTTAATAATTTACTTCTAACTTTAATCAAAAGTTTTGTTGGATGTTTTGTTTATAGATAATTGTATAGAATTAAAAAAAGTAAACGTACTTCTTTGCTATTTAGGAGATTAGTATTTATGGAATGAAAAATATGATTATACTTCATTAATCAACTTACCAAAGTGGGAGAAACTTGCTCTTGCAGTATCGAAACTGCTTTGGCAGTATCAATAGCCTTAAAAAAATAAAGCATGGTGGGTGTAGATGAGAGCAATGTCAGTGGTGGATCAGAGAGAATCACAGCCATGACCTTATAATTAATCTCATTAATTCATACTTATTTATTTATTTTGAAACGGCAAATCTAACTACTCTACTGGTAGTGTATTTTCACTACGGAAAATATTAGGTAAATGATCAAGAAAGCTTATTCTTCAGAACACCTCCAGCACTTGTTGCACTCAAGTCCAGTGACAAATTGAGAACCTGAACATAGACGAGGAAAGAGAGAAGCTTTCGATCAGTAAAATTGGATTCAAAACCCTTAAACCCACAGAACATAGTACGGGATATAAATGAAATTACAAAATGGCATGTTGTTCATAAGAAAGCTTACAGTGCACAACGACGGTGGCAAGCTTCGGCCTAGCTATGGCGCTACGTCGGAGAAGAGTGAGAGTGTAGTGATTTCGTGTTCTTCTATGGCGTGGGTTGTGTTTCGCGAGTTAGAGAAGCAGTTGTTGGAGGTGAGATTAATGAAATGAAGATTGAAGACAGAAAACCTATCGGCCCATGAACTCTACCTTATTCCGGCCTAGTAATATTACAGTATCATTATTATGCATAGAGTCGGCCATTCAAATTTCATAAAAGTTTTTACATCGAGCTTTTTTTTTATTCTTGTCCTGTATCTTTTTGAAAAAGTCACAATAAAAAGCATAATGTTTGTAAAATTTATGTAATTTTAGTGATGCTCTTTATTATGTGATTTTTGGGTTTTAGAGGTCTGACCAACTGAACAGGGCGGAGATAGGTGTGGTAGGCCGCGACCACCCCACCCAAATTCCAAGTAACTCCTAGCTACGTAGTGTGGGAAGCAGATACACACGCTCACGGTTTTGACTTAACACTGCAAGATTCATAAAACTCATCAGCAAAGCACACGGGTAGAGTATGGACAACAGTGACTAAATTCCGAGCATAACAACACGAAAAAGACAACCCCGTTAAAGAGAAGAGATCAGAGGATGACAACATTTCACTCAGAGCTACAATCGATGGTTTACCTAGCTAGGCAAAAAAACATAAGCATCATGTTGCATTACAGCACTAATCAAAGAACTGGCTACTCATAGGGACAAGTTCCATCTAAGGAGACATGGCGGGTACTGTCTCAATCCTCAGTATTTCCACTCTAGTTACCTGTGGCTGTGGCTGACTTTCAGCTTTGTTCCACAGTTCAGTAACCTTCCTCTGTGAGTCGGAATGTAGTGATGGAACAGACGTTGGGCTTACTGCTGGCCTTTCCACTTTAGTTACCTGTGGCTGTGGCTGTGGCTGTCTTTCAGCTTTGTTTCGCAGTTCCATAACCTTCCTATGTGAGTTGGTATATAGTGATGGAACAAACGTTGGGCTTACTGCTGGCCGATACTCGGGGTATAGACGTCCAGAACAGTATCGGAGCCCACATGCATTGCAGAGTGTCTTGCGACCCATAGGCCCCTCCCTCCACTGAGGTGTCCTCGTTATTTGGCAGTGGCTGCACTTTTTCACATCACCAGGATAAGGTGAAGCAACATCAGGAACCTCTTTGTAAACTTTGACAGTTTCCGTGGGAGACAATCTCCTCTGTGAGTCAGATTGTAGCGATGGAACAAACGTTGGGCTTACTGCTGGCCTTTCCACTCTAGTTACCTGTGGCTGTGGCTGTTTTTCAGCTTTGTTTCGCAGTTCAATAACCTTCCTCTGTGAGTCGGAATGTAGGGATGGAACAAACGTTGGGCTTGCTGCTGGCCTTTCCACTCTAGTTACCTGTGGCTGTCTTTCAGCTTTGTTTCGCATTTCGATAACCTTCCTCTGTGAGTCAGAATGTAGTGGTGGTGGAACAAACATTGGGCTTGCTGCTCGCCTTTCCACTATAGTTACCTGTGGCTGTCTTTCAGCTTGGTTTGGCAGTTCAATAAGCTTCCTCTGCGAATCGGAATGTAGTGATGGAACAAACGTTGGGCTTGCTGCTGGCCTTTCCACTCTAGTTACCTTCCTCTGTGAGTCAGAATGTAGTGGTGGAACAAACGTTGGGCTTGCTGCTGGCCTTTCCACTATAGTTACCTGTGGCTGTCTTTCCGCTTGGTTTGGCAGTTCGATATAGTTCCTCTGCGAGTCAGAATGTAGTGATGGACCGAATGTTGGGCTTGCTGCTGGCCTTTCCACTCTAGTTACCTGTGGCTGTGGCTGTGGCTGTCTTTCAGCTTTGTTTCGCAGTTCGACAACCTTCCTGTGACAGTTGGAATGTAGTGATGGAACAAACGTAGGGCTTCCTGCTGGTCGATACTCGGGGTATAGACGTCCAGAACGGTACCGGACCCCACATGCATTGCAGAGTGTCTTGGGACCCATAGGCCCCTCCCTCCACTGAGGTGTCCTCGTTATTTGGCAGTGGCTGCACTTTTTCACATCACCAGGATAAGGCGAAGCAGCATCAGGAACCTCTTTGTAAACTTTGACAGTTTCCGTGGGAGACAATCTCTTCCGTCTGCCCATATAATTCATTGCACTGGAAGTCTTTTTGAAGGTTGAAGCAGCCAAGACGTCAAGCCACCGGTTAGGATCCGAAGGTCTCACTCTTTTGGATCTGGTTCGTCTTGGGATAACAATGTTGGGTCTGATAGGTAACCTCTTGCCAGATGAGGAGGAACCGTTGCTCTCAAGCACTGAAACAGGGCTTTGCATCTGGAAGATGCCTGGTTCTTGGAACTCGGCATATTTACTATGTCGGCGAATGTGGGAAGACGAGGCCTCTTGAACATAGTTGAACTGCTGCTGCTGCGTTGGAGTTCCATAAATCATTTAATTGATCAATGAAAAAAATAGTTAGAAAGATATTCATTTAAGAAAAGAAAAGAGAAGAAGAAGAAGAAGAAGAAGAAGAAGAAGAAGAAGAAGAAGAAGAAGAAGAAGAAGAAGAAAAGGTGAGGGCATGACATAGTAAACATGGAAAATTTAAGTGACTAGTGAAAGAGAGAAGGCCTAGTAGTTTAACACGGTAACATAATCAATCAGTTGCTCCTGTCTGATGTGCTGGATTAAAGGCAAAGCAGATGCCACATGACTTGGGATATTATTCTGAACTCAATGTACAAACAGACAAATCTCCCACCCATAAGGCTAAACATGGAGTTAAGGTTTCTTTACCAGTTCCAGTCATGCGAAAGGGGAAAATCAAACAAAACAACAGGAATTCATGAAGCACTTACATATTTATATCAAGTAGCTATAGATACAGTCTCGTGTGTACTAGTCTCTTGTATGTAATTCAAAGATCCTGGAAGCTGCTATTTTACAGACAAAGTGCAGATACTTGATTTCGGACTCACGTGAAAGACAGAATCTTGGGAAACAGACTCGATCAAACCTCAATAAGTTATAGTATGAGAAAACTTTATTGAAATTTGGAGGGGAAGATAGTTCAATTTAAGTAAAATTAATCAACTAGATAGCTAAGTTCTGTTTTCCAGAGATATAACTCCTTTCAAAAGCTGTGAACAATAATAAGATACTATCAACTCACCGAAGTCACTGTGCCAGGCATGAACCGAGGAGGCTGGGTTTTGATAGCGCCGCGAGGTATAACTGGTGGTCCCATAATTAAGTCTGAAGGTATAGGCCCGAGAAACTGGGATTTGCTAGCATCCCAGTCTCCAATGCCCTCTTCATCTTCTTTATCCAATTGAAAATCTAATATATTAAGTAATCCTAAGTCATCCAATCCGTCCAATGGCTCAACCATACTCATGTCCTAGAGAAAGACAATCAGAGAAAACCACATTCAATATAATTTTCATCCAACGTAGCTGGCAGAAACAGACCAAGCATATAGATGCCAAGGAAAAAAAGAAAAACAAAAACGTTCAACAAGAAACAACATAAGAGCATGATACAGAGTTTCAATATAACTGTTTATCAAAACCTAACTAGGTGTAACAGACAGCGATATATAGGATTTGACAACCAAAAAAGCTCGGAAAGACTTAACGAAAGAGTATAAAATATAACTACACCTAATTCAATATAATTGTTTGTCCAAATCTAAGTAGCTGAAAATAAAAAGTATAGTAAGTAGACTTCAAGGACCAAGAATTGACCAAGAAACATGAGACAGAATTCAAAGTCCACCAAAAGTTAAAAAGTCAAGCTCTAGCAAGAACATACATTAGTTTTACTAGTAGAAAAGTTTACAAACTCCAAATGCTAATGAAGCCTTCTTTTGGGTTGAATGTAACCAGTTTTCCAAACAAATTTGCTTCTTGTTTTGTGCAAATGCAAAGAGTAAAAATGTACTAAGCAGTAACTTTTATCTCCACATTGGATAACCATGGTCTCCTTACCAATAGAAGTTAAAAAACAAAAACAAAAAAAAAAAAAAGCAAAATCTCCTCAAAATATTGACTGCTTCCAACACCAAAATTAGGACTCTAAATTGGATTCTTAGCCAGCAAGATATCTATAGTAGGTCAAATTGATTCCACTAATTCAATTTGTACACACACTAACTAATTTAAGGTAATTTAAAAATAATTTGTTCACACACACTAATTTGAGGCAATTAAGAGTGCAGGGAGTGAAGTAAAAGAAACTTAACCACAAAACGCCGCCGTTACACTGGTAAACAATTTACGGCCTAAAACCTAGTTTCACACGGAGAAGCTTCATTTTAAAGTCTAAACCAACCGAGTACAAAAAACTAAAATGGACGAACAAAAACTTAACTACATTCTCTCTGCAACAACAAAACAGAGTCACAACTAAACAACACACAAGAAAAAGAGAAAAAATCGAAACGAGAACGGAAAGAAGAGAAATGTAAACTTGGTACAGTGGAAAGTGAAAAGGATGGTGAAGACATACCAGAGAGAGTAAAACCCTAGAAACGTTTTGGTTATTTTTGGTCACGCCATAGGAAAGAATGGTGGTGTTGCTGCGGAAGAGGAAAGGAAATGCAAAGAGAGGGTTTGGCACAAAAAAGGATAGGGTAAGAACACAGGGTTAAAATTGGAAACTTCACTATTTCCTTTTTTATTTTGAAATTATTTTTAATTATATAAAAATAAAATCTAGTCTACTTTTTGTGGTTTTGTCTGATTTTGTACTTTTTGAGAGAAAAACAACAAAGTACGGTTTTGCTTGTGAGAAATGGGAAGGGAAAGGAATAGAATAGGTACGGTACTGTTTCGGCTTCACAAGCAGTTATTGCATGTGTGACGGTGTACAGCCAGGCTGCTCAAACTTTTTTTACTTTTTACTCTTTCATCTTTACAGTTTTACTTTCCCTGGATAGAAGTATATTTAATACATTAAACATATTTTCTTGAGTGCTATATCCAAATCATTTTCTTGAGTGCTATATCCAAATCATTTTCTGCATGAGGACTGAAAAGTAATCATTTGGATGATGTAGTGTTACACTCATGATTTGTAAGTTTGAATGCAAGGTGATGATCATTAAGCAAAGCAAAATGGATTAATCATTTTTCCTCTCTTTCTTCCTTTCTTTATTTTTACCCAATATTATGTAATTCTTTTTCTTTTTCTTTTTATTTTTGACTTAATCGAGAAGTATAATTTCCAAAGTCATGCAATTATTATTTTGACAAAGAAAATTAAATGCACACGAAATACTACTTGATAACTTGAATACTACTCCTACTACTGAAACAGGAAGTTATTGCTGGTCAGTAGGGTTTGAATTTCCCAACAAACAAATCACATGCTTCCTTAGCTTGAGATGGGCTGTTGCTCGCATAGGGCCCAAACTCATGATCCTGGTCCAGGCCCTTAATGCATTATTGGATTGCACAGTTGAGATTATCGCTTTCAGTCTTTCACAATACATCTGCAAGCTGTAAATTATACTATTCCATGCATAAGTGGTTAGACAATTTGTCATGTACAAATTTACATCGTCCAAACCTTGCTAAATTCAACTTTTGCATGTAATTAAACCAGTCTGTTGAACTGGTTTTGTCTTGGAACAAATAAGGGAAAAAACTGTCAAATGATTCATACATTACAGACTTGAATACTTATCCATCTGCAATGGTGTGACAGCAGTAAGTAGTACTAGTACAATTGAATAATTATGGGGACCAGAAGAATAATAATACTCCATATTTTACTCATCATCATCCGCATGCCATTGCATGATTGCCAGTTTTTCATCAAACCAAGTCAAAATCACAACACTTTCAACAAAATTGGTGCCATTTCATTCCTAATCATAATCAAGTTGTTGCACTAATTCCATCACAGACAAACTAGGCCTGAATTTACACGCATGTTAATAAGGTTGCAGTATCTCAACTCCCAGTACTTTGAATGTGAAACTCTTTAATAGAGTCACCGCGAGACTGGCTAAACTTTCCCTCACTGACTTCTGGAGACCTGGTTATCTTTAAATGATCTGTACGTACTGTACTCCACAGTTTCTCTACTGTCCAGACATCAAGAACACACCGCCAAGAGATTTATAGTTTAACTTTAAATGTTCGTCGTCTTGAATTTAGAAAGAGGAAAATGAAAAGGAGTGCGACACTCATGATGGCTAATGACATGAACTTCCAAGGAGGCCTAGAGGAACTTGGATATGGGGCCGTGGACGCTGTGAAGATGCTTGAGCTCTCCTGCAATCATTAGCATAAATTAGAACAAAGGCTCTGTGTTGAGATAATTTATCCGAGCAATGAGATTATTGACGCAGCAGAATGGTGCAGGTGTAATCTGGATTTCTAGGAGCCTATTTGACTCTTTTGAAACGTGAAAACTTTGAGTTGCAGACAATTTAACAGGAACATATTGGTGAGAGACTGTGAGAGTGTACGTTGGGGATCAGCAGGAAAAAAAAAAATGCAAATGAAATTGTTACAGCTTGTTTGACCATGAGAAGCAACAACGACAACTCTGCTTTGTTTCTAACATTCGCCAACCTTAAGGGATGCGGTTACAGAAATTTTCTCTGACGACATGACACAATTTTAGCCCAATAAAGCACAGAACTGGTATCAAGATTTAGACTCTATAAGCAAGGATGGGTGATGTCACATTATAGACTAATCAACACAAGTTAATTTATATACAGTCTTGTTTCTTACCAACATTGAGGCACAGCAAATGGAAAGCTTACTATTAAAAGGTCAAGAAAGAGAGATAATCTTACAGATTTAACAATGCTCTCTGTCAAACGAGCCTGTTGCTTCTTAAACAAATATTGAGCATATTTATAAAGTTCTACATCCAGGCTGTTGAGTGATGCAATCTTGTGGACAAGCTCTCCAGAAACTCGTTTACGGCCCTTGAATTAGATGAGCCAAAAGTTAGTAATGAGAAAATTAATACATAACCATCATTACCCTTAAAAAATTCACTGCGCATTGTCACCTTGTGATACTAAACCAAAATCATGTACCTCTTTCGTAAAGTTAGCTGGAGAAATCCTCTTCAAAGAATTTACACGTCGTTCTGCTTGGGTGTTTCTTAAGGTCAGCATACAGATCTCATATTCTCGCATCAGCTTCTCAGCAGTGAACTGACACAATAATACAATAATTTAAGCGAAAAATAAAAAAGAAAGAAAGAACCTCCTACAATTGCCAATATCCTAGCCATATTTGAAGAACATTTTTAAATAGTCATGAACATACACTTTTATGTATTGCTTCATCCTCGTCACTGGAAACTACAGTCACGTTGCCCTGCAATTTAGAAAATAAAATGTGACTTTGAGAATGCTTCATTGTCTAAGAACATATGAATAAATAATTTCTTACCTGGTCATGAGCATCGGATCTTGCATCCGGCAGTAAGATCCTCTGTTCTGCAGCAGAGCAAACAACAAATATCTTTATTTCTGCTTGAAATAAGTCCCCTCATTTGAAAAGCTGAGTTGACGGTATTTGTAAATGTTTCTTGATCTTACGTATTTTGAAAGAGTAATGTTGCTTTACAGTAAAACCTGAGAGCTAATGGTATTTAGGACAAGATGCAACTTATTGCCTTTACTAGTCTATGGCTTGATTTCAGGGAGGCGACTTATCTGTAGGATTAGTATCCCGAAGATGTGGTCCCAAAGTTAATTAGCAATAGGCATTCCTTGATAGACAGATAACAAACTTTGAATGACTGTATTATCTTAGCATCAGCTGTAGCATTTGAGATTCTTGTTTTGTGAGATAACCTACCTGAATCATTGTTACTTGCATCGTCTGAGCTGGAACTTGATACAGTGTGATGAGTTAAAACTTGTGCACCTACAACATTTGCAAACATGGTGGCTGATTCCTTATGGCTTTCTGTAAGTCCAACATACAACATCTCGTCCAGCCTCTTCTGCAAGATTTACAACAATCTACTATGACTAAGACTGTGGAATGAAAAAATCATACAAGGAAATAGACATGTGGTAAAATCTTAGCATGCTTACGGAGACTTTCTTAAATTACCTTTGCAACTTGAAGAACATGTTCACCAAGGGTCTGATATTTGCGCACACAATGACGCACATCATGTGATTCCGCGATATAGGAGTTGTTTGTGAGACCAGCAATCTAAGTAACAGAAAAACATGATTAAATACTAATCATGTACTCTGATTTTCAGATACGGAGTCCGAAAATCCTAAATGATAAGGAGACCTGAGTTACTCCTTAATGAAGATTGCCCATAATACACCCACACAGCTTGTCACTATTCCATGTTCACATTTTCTCCATGGTAAAGCACCAAGAATAAAAATCCATGTTTCACATTTTGTGGATTTAAGATCCTATAACAAAAGTAATCCTTGCAAACTACAAAAAAGAATGACAGTGAGCCATTGTCTTCAAAATTGTTTCTAATTGAACTTAGCTACAGAGATAGACAAGACCACTTAGAATACAGTAGCTGAAAGCCTGAAAGCACTTCTGGAAGAGCACAGTAAATTGTGAATAATAGGGTAGTTTTGTAACAGTGACATCCTTTGCTTTTCTTTCTTCTTAGTGAAGATGGAAAAGGTGACCAAGAAGATCAGTCGTTCAGTTCGTATAAACACTGAAGCTGTGTTTCACGTGATATCTCTATTTGTGTGTGTCCACCTTGCATAGGCCATGCTAATCTTATCTGCATTGTCCATAAAATGAGACTACGAGAGTATCTAGATAACACTATAATACCTGGAAGGTAGCCCCATTATGAACAATCTCCCGAGCAATAGGGTCATTGATATACTCATGAAGAGGCATCACGATATCTTCCATGTCATATGAGTTATTTGATGCTACATTTGTTTGTCCTTTAAGTTCTCTAGCATCCCTCTGCCAATAAATGTAGAACATGTTGTTAGAAAGGAAATATAGTGCACAGACATCGGTGGCTGCAAGAACCTTTCCTGAATAAAGATGCAGAAAAAGATTTTCGAAATGTCATAAGCACACTATTTTCAAATGCCAAACAATGTCAAACCTATATCCAAAGACCTAAGCACTATGATCAATTTTAACTTTTACTAGTACAATTAATAACTGAAACAAGTAGCACCATTGCCAAATGAAGAGCAAGGAATAGACTGCCTAACATGTCAACTCTTAAATTTTTGGAGAAACATGACAATATGCAAGTGTAGATCAAGTCAACAGCTATCAGGACAATGGCACATTCAATGTGACAACAAGAACACTCGAAAGCATCATTTTGTATTAAGGGTTGATCTTCTTCATGAAATAATTAAGATGCATATTGATAAGAAATCTCGAGAACCATGAAGTTCTAGTAGACTGCTAATAAGGATGATGGGACAGTAGTGGATGATAATCTTGTATTCATGAAAGAATTAGATTACAATATAAGTATAACACCAAGGTATCATCTAAATCTAATACCCCATCATAAGATTAAATGGCAGATAACTTAAATGTGCAAGTGTGATAAGAAATGTAGGAAACATGATTAGCAAACAAGATCAATACGAAACATGTATGCAAACTCGTTTAGCAGGTTTACTGTTCTCTATTATGTTTCCTGTCATGGGGGAAAAAAAGAGTAATATATAGAGATGTTGAGTCAATAAGTTTGAATTGTTTCAGAGATACCAGATGCTTTGCACATAATTAAGCATTTTAACAGAAACATCACGTGAAGGAAACAGCCAATATTCCAAATCAAGTAGACTTTCAAGTTTCAAGACTAGTGGTCAAACATACTCGAGCAAATAGATCTTCTCTCATCCAAGGAACCAAGTATTTCCATGGCCAGATATCCAGTGTGCTCAAACCAGATCGCTTACGACGTGCATGGGCCAATCTTGCTATTCTTGATACTGATGTTATGTTAGGATGAATTAGAAACCTAGAGGCAACCTCAATGGAAAATTCGTAAGTGCTAAAAACACGTTCAATGGGGTCTCTGAGTATTGTCACCACAGAAGTTTTCTTCAGGGGAAGTTTGGAAATAATGCTATAGTCATCATGGGTACTTAACAGTCGACAATTTGATTTTCTGCAAGAACATAAATTGGACATAAGTAATATAGTATAGCACTACATTAGGATAGGATTAATGATAAAGATATGACAGAACATTGTGGCTTAGTGTCACCCAGTTTTAGGCTTTAATCCTATTGTAGATTCTAGTACTGTAGGTGACTTCTGAGCTCAATCTAGATCCCTTCTCATTTTAAACTCTCACTGGTTCTAGTTTTAAAGATGAATTCTCAAACATGAAAAAATGTGCAATCATAGAGGTAACTTTAATATGTGGAGCTAAGAAGATAAAATGGATTTGATGATAAAGAGCAAAGCCCTTCGCCCAAACCATTACATGGATTTTCAGGATTAAAGGATGCTAACTTCTTTGTTCTTTCTTTTTCCCCGCTAGGCATATCTTTCAAGTTGAAATAGAAGAAAATGTGGCTTCCTAGAAATCATACATATTATATACTGCTTGTTATGGTATGAGTGTGTTTCGAATTTGACCTAGTAACTTGTAATTTACGTGTTGAAACTAATGGGTGTCGGTTGAAAGGACACATAGGACTTACGATTGTCCATTACTCCATTTCCCTAACAATATGAAGTTATAGTAACCGAAAGCTGTTGGAAATACTTAACATCTATTGTGACAACAGATAACAAGCATGCTGAACATAATGATCCAAACAAAATGCATACTTCAACAGTTCAACTTAAGCAATAAAATAGGCTCAGAATGAGCCACCACATTAACGAACAAATTCATAAGAATTACATTTGCAATTCATTTATATGTACAAATTCTGCAGATTACATTCTCTACTGAATTAATATTCTCATTCTAAAATATAGAAGCTCTTTTCTGCAACAAGATACATTGTTATTTATTATTGATACCACTCTAAACCAATATAAAATGCTGTCAAAGAAGACAATACACTAATTCTTTTTTATTTCCATGATAATAATATTAATAACTCTAATGGTTCATGAACTAATCAGTCTTTATAACCCATAATTTTTTTAACTGAAGCTCCTCTCATATATCGAAGTTCAAATGATATATTGGCTACCAATGTTTCTCATGATATGAAATCAAGTTACTTTCATGTTTGATGCTTGTCCGATGGTTGAACAGAACGAAATGTTAATCCCATCTAACTAATTGCGTGAACCCGTGGGGTTAACCCAATGCTCACCCGAATGGTAGCGGCTGCGGGTTCCCACGTTATTAAAAAAAAAAAAAAATCTCAGCGATTTCATAGGCAGTAAGAGTGTGGGAATAATAATAAGTACCTTGGATCAAATCTTAACTTATCATACGACCTTGGACATTCCTGGGACTTTGAGTACAGCTTCTTCAAGAAACTGCACATCACCACCAGTACAGAAAGAAGGGGTGCAAACCATCAGTAAACTGTGTGATAATGCAATTGTTCATGTAAAATAGAATGGTCCTCTTAGTTTGTAGATTCCAAAATCAGTAACATCAGCACGAGTCTCACCAGTGCAAATACGTCCGTCCACCTGTCCGGGGTACATGAAGGAAGAAGAGCAAGTCACGCAGAGCATGTTTGTTGTCTTTAACCTCAGAATGGATGGAAGAGGAAGCCCACTTTTCAACAATATTCTCACATTGCTCATAACCACCATCAAAGTCCAATGCTTTTATCACAGGGAGAACTGAAAAATGAATTCAATGACCATACATTATAAACCCTGTAACAAGCTCAACATCATTTTAACTATTATACTACGACGCGCAATGAAGGTTGCCAAAAGTTACACAAAGAAAGCATCTTGCGAAACTTAAGTAGTTGATCCTACAATTCCCATATGGAATGATCCCTTACCTCCCAATCAGCTCAATTTTACTAAAAAGTTTTCAGCTATCACAAACCAATACTGTGTTCAACAATAAAGCTTTACCTCCAATAAACCCAACTAATATAAAAACCAGATAAAGAAAGTACACAACAACATTCAACTCCAATAATGAAGGTATAGTAGAGCGTAAAACATAAGATCCAACTGAAAATGTAGTTTCTTTAACCAAACATACCACTTAAAAGAAGCCCCAAGAGTATCCCAAACTTGAAGCAAACGATCATGCACCTCATTCCCAGTTTCCTCTCTTCACAGACCTCCAAAGCTAGCATAACACTTAAAGCTATTAATTGAGACAAAACATCAAACAGTTAACACGCATTAAAACAAGTACCAAGAAAAAAGCTTGTGGTGGTAACAAGAAAATGAGATGGCTTACACGAAATTCGAAACCTCGTGCTCATAAACTCGGACAAAAATTGTAAGGCTTTCACGAGACAAAAACGTCAAGAGCCAAAGATCAAGCGCAAAAATCTCAAAGTTAAATCACTTTTCAATTTTCATGCCATTTGAGCCGAGCAACGGCTTGAAGTGATTAGCAGGCAATGAAAAGGTCTAGTACTATAGTCAAAGAGTAGTTTGACGGAGTAAATTAGTACTACATCAATCTAGTAACAAGAAGTTTCCATTTTATTTCACATTAATGTTTTTTAGGTTTGATTTTACTCGTATTATTTTCAAATTATGCCACAAAAATAACTAACAAAATTTTATCATGTAAGCATAATCAACTCAGATCGTCAATGTCTTTTAAAAAAATATAAAAAAAAAAATGAAAGCCTAACGCCTTGAAAGAACATTATTGGTTATATAATAAACTACAATATACCTTTAAAGGAAATTTTACAAAATATAATTTTATTATAAGGTAATTTTGAATTTGCTGGTTTATTAAAACTAAATTAACACATAATCTATCATAATTCATAACATATTACTTGATAATGCATACTTTCCCTTTCCATTTCAATCGATATATTTGATTCTTTACATATGTGAGAGTTTAAGTCATCATTATTTGGAGTTATAAGATAGTAATGATTAGTGTATGAGTAGAAGTATGATAGTTTGATTTTGGTTTCAACAACAACAACAAAAACTCAATCTTGTTTTAGTTTAGAAAAGAGAAACAAAATTGGAATTAGGAAGATATAACTAAACAAAAATTTATGCAAGGAGTTGTAAATGGAGTTGGAATACGATTATAGACTGACTCAGGAGAAATAGACTTGCCCATCGGCAATCCATGGGGTCGAAGCAGGAGTTTCCTATACTTTATTTTCTAGGTAATTCTGAATTCAAATAGAAATTGATATAGCCTTAGTTTTGCTCATGTATATATAGGTCATTTAGCTCTTATATAATTCACCACCAACACAACCATGAAAAATTCTCTAAAATGTACTAAAGTTTACTAGTATATATCACCGGTTTTGTATGTAAGTTTGTCAGTCACACATTCAATCCTATAAATTTACAAAAAAATCTAATTTTAGTACTTCGGTACATTTTTTGCCCGATGAATTAATACTAGAGAAAACTCGCCTCTAATTATTCACATTGAATCCTGTGAATCGAAAGTATCAGAACGCAAATTGATTGGAATTTTCAACAATATTGCATGATGAATTTCTCTGGGTTCAACAATATTCAAGTCGTCCGGGCAATATCAATGATGAATGAAATACATAAAAAATGTTTGCAAAACATAAAAGAGATGAACAAACGCACCTAATGAATCTCTATGGTAAGGTAAAATTGATGTTGAAGAAAGAATAAACGAAATTTGATAAAGAAAAGGAATGATGAAACTTTCAGATAAAAATAAAAGTAATGTGGTTGATGAGGCAGTGGAAGATAAGCAATTTTGGCTAGCTATTATGATAAAAGAGGCAAATAAGGGAGAAAACAAAGGAGAAAGGCATGAAAAAAAAAATAACTGGACTACCACCTATAATCACAACTACCAACTTGAGATTTATTACACAAATTAAAAAACGGTTGTATCTGCTCCACCTCTTTGCTTTGCATATACCCGGTAACAACGGTCTAGTAAGATAATCTCCCATATCGTAAGGTTTAATCAAAGATACAATAGCCGCAATCTAGAGATGAAAATGAAAATAATAATAGTCTTACCATTTACAGGAATTGAAAATACAAGCCTAGCTCACTAAGAGTTAAATGAATATTTTTGAACCCTAATTTGTTGACTAAGTCGAACTAATAAATATAAAATAACATAACTAAACCTAACAGAGTCTTTAATAAATCAAAACAGCTAAGGAAAGTAATTTGATACTCGATTAATAGCCCTCTAAAGGGTCCACTCATACAACAGTTTTTTGTTCAACGAAATTACATCGCCCCCCTCGTTATTCCCAAGTTTGCACCGAACACTTTCTTGTTCAATTTTAATTACATATAACCCCACGACTTTGACTTTTCACGCTCTAAATCGTGAAAAGTACCAATTTGCCCTCGTCGGAATTTTGGCTTTTGCTGCTAGCCAAACAAGTTAAACTTTTCATTATTACACATTCAACCCATATATTTTCGTTATTACAAAATTAAAACTAAATATTTCAAAACTAATCTACATACTTTAATATATTTCAAAATGGTCTCAAAATTTATTTTAAAACAAGCCCCTACAAATATTATATTTCAAACTAATAGACAGCTCCAAATCGGAGCCATAAAAGCTCCGATCCGGAGCTGTAAAACAGCTCCAAAATGGAGCTGTAAAAGATCCGATTTACAGCTCCAAAACGGCTACCGGAATTACTCCGGTGTCGGAATTTTTCCGGCACCGGAGATGATGAGAAAGAAGAAGAAGATAGAAAAAAATAAGAAGAAAATTATAAAATAAGAAGGAAAAACAATAAAAAGAAATAAAAGGAAACAAAAAAAGAGCTAAGGGCGTGTTTGTTTTGCCCAAACGAAATTTCGAATTTTTGGCCGGTCAAATAAAATCCGAATATTAGGGTTGGATGTAATTTTGGGAACAAGGAGGCTTTATATGCAAAGAGGTGCAATAGGAGGGGTAGTGTATGATATTATGTCTTTTTGTCTCCTCTAAAATAGTGTGTCACCAGTGCCAAAAGTTCAACCAGCAATGTTAGCAACTACAAGATCAGTGGGACCAATTGGTTCAGCAGTAGCCACCGAGTAAAATGCAATGTTACCGGTAGCTACAGGATCAGTGGGAGCAATTGGTTGAGCGGTAGCCACTAAGTAAAATATATTCCCTAGCCGCTTCCACCGCCATGACCTAGACGACCTTCGGGTTGTGTGGGACTTCTCGTCGAGCTTTCTTCACTATAAGGCTTGGCCCATTATCATATTTTTAGCATAAAATGATTTCGCTATCGACAATCAACTACTTGATCTCTTTTGTTTTATTTGGAAAAATAATATATCCGGAAGATAAAAAAAAAAGATGGACTTAATTTATCGAGATTGAGGATGGATCAACTATTAATCTTGGGTGGAAATTTCTTTTACCTATTTCTCTGGGTAATCTATTATTAACGACTTCGTCCCAACTTTTTTCATTGTAAAGAACTAGAAGTTTTCTATTTCAAAACTTGTCTCAAATAATTATCAACCTTGGCTCTGATACAATATTAAAGTTGGGTTAATAACAACTTAAAAGGCCTTGTTAAGGTGATAAGTTTATCCATCTTATATATTTGCTAATTTTAACATTTTATGAAAAATTACTTCTAGCACCCTCCTTATGATGAAGCCACTTAGCTTTACGAATGTTTCCTCGTTATGCAAAGAATTACATCCGTACCCAAAATAAGCTGTTGGAGCTGACCAGCTTATTTGCTACTGTTCCTTATCCTCTGTCTAAACACGTCCTTACTTCATATATGCAATTTAATCATTTTTCTTTTTTTTTTTCTTTTTCTTTCTTCTCCAATTTTTTGTTCTTCCTTTGTTTTGTTTAGAGGTGGCGGCGGAGACAGGGACGGACCCAGAATTTGAAGTTGGGGGGGGGGGGGAGAGACAAATTATACATATATATGATTTTTCAAAGTTCGGGGGGTGGTGGCAAAATTTGAAAAATCATATATATTACCTATAAAAAAACTTGAAAAATCGTAAATACTAAATATAAAAGCCCCCACCTGCCCCGCCCCTGGGCAGAGAGCTCCGATCGGAGCTTTGAACAGAGCTCAATCGGAGCCCTGCAGCTCCAGATCTGGAGCTGTTGTCGGCTACCGGATTCCGGAATCCGGTAGATTACATTAAGAAGAAGAAGAAGTGAATTTTTTTATTGGGGGGAAGTTATAATTTAGATAACATATGTGGGTTTGTTTTGTAATAATTTAAAATTGAGTTTGTTTGGTGAAATTTAAAATCTGATAATTGTTCAGGGACATTAGGAGCGTGTAAAGTCAAAATCGCGGGCTATGTGTAATTTATTTTGTATAAGAGGAGAATATATGTAATTATTTTCATAACGGGGACAAATTCGTAATTAGCGAGTATAAGAGGGGTCTATATGTAAATTGCCCAACATTTTATAAGCTCTTTAATCCGGTCAACAACAAACAAACAACTGACCATCTTCGTCAAAGTATCCAAGATCACCGGTATGCACCCATCCATGCTTATCTATAATAAGCTTGGTTGCCTGCGGACTGTTGAAGTATCCAGTGAAATAAATGAAACGGTTACACGAAGAATAGTTGCATAATAATTTCAATGGGTATGTAAATATGGCCATATTGAGAGTATTCACAGGGGTCTTTAAAATGAATTTTTTCTTAAATATTGACAACAATATCAAAATAAGTGTAAAAGTCTAATAAATCAGATTTACTAAAATTGGCAAACTTGTATGGACCACCAAAAAAAAAAGGAAAACACTAGTACATGGCTAAATTAGTGAATTAATCATTAATTTATATACTATATTTAGAATATATGGTTATTAAAATTATTATTTATCTATATATTAAATCACTAAAAGGGAATATGATTTTAGCGAATTGTTAAATAAGTAATTACAATATTATAGGGAATGAGTCTAAAACAATTTTCGATAATTTTTTTAGGAAAACTGTTGTGAATGTTGAGATATTAATGGTTATTGAAACATGCACATATTTACTCCTTGTGGTTTGGGGCTGAATTGAGACTTTAAATATATAATCCCTAAAACAGTCCCTTATTGAAAACTTTAATGGTTTTGGAGGTTTAAATGAGGGACTCATGTAACATATACTACTTTATTAATCAATTTTTTAATTAAATAATTATTTTTTATATAACTTGGGGGTTTAAATATAGGCTACTATTTAGTAGCATTTTACTATGGACTACTATTAGTACCCCTAAAAACGTTATCATTGTAGTCAATTTTAGGGTTAATTGAGACTTTAACCTCCATTTAAGCCAAAAAAACCTCCATAATAATTGCTCTAATAAAATAAAACTATAATAAAGGGAAGATATAACATTAAGAATTAAGAAGAACAGTTAACATAAAATTAGTTTGATATATGTGATAAATAAATCATCACATCTTGTATAAATAAATCATCACAAAAGTTGATACGAAATTAATTAATCACTCTAGATTGTTAAGACCATCAGGTCACAGCATATTCAAGAATCAGAAGCTAGATGTCACTTCATTCCGTTCACTGTTGACAGTACTGTAGTTGGTTCCTTTTTGTTTAATTAAAATTTAAACAAAGGACTCGAGGAGCCGAGGATCGAACAACTTAAAACGACACAGTGGACACGTCGGTTTTCGCCTAATCCAATCGAAGATACAAACACCATGGAATATATGCGAACATGGCAACTGTATAGCTAGCTTGCCTTCCTGCATAACCCTGATACAAATCGGACAGCAACATGGCTCTTTTCTGTCTTGTTCGCAGCTCTCCTCCTTCACCATAACCGATTTCAGACCGAAACAGTCGGTTCTGTACCTCTGCAAATAGAATATTACCTTTTTGCCTATCAATTCCGCCCCCACATCATCCTTATTCTCCTCAAACCAATCTTCCAAGGGCTTTTTTGGCTTCTTTACACGTGCGCGACCACTGTTATACTCTTCCAATGTAAGTTTCTCATATTTCACTATGTGTAACTCCATCCTCCCTACCCCTTGCTGGCTAGCGCAAATACGTGCAACATCCAATAAACGAGACACAGCTTCATCCACGCTTACTCTAGTTTGTTGATCGGTCGGCCACACCCGACTCCAGTGAATGTTCTCCAATGGGAAGGGGATCTCCTGGTGTTGGATCACCTTGAGAAGTAATTCGCGTTGTTGAGATTTAGACATGGAGCAGAAGTTGGCGCGAGAGACATCGGTGACAGTATTTTCCCTTGACCAAAGAGACGTTCGCAGGTTCTTGAACATGGTTGTGGGCGATGGATCGTAAGAAATCTGGCTGATTGAAACCTTAACGTCGATGGTAAGGTCCTCGGTCTGTGGGCGCCTTGGGTGGAATGTTTGAGAGGCGTAAATACGAACATAGCAGTCTTTGGTTGAGGTTGCCATTGTTGTTGTGTGATTAATCAATCAAGTCAGATAATTTGTGTTTCTGTGTAACAATTGTTATGGTATTAATTCTCAACTCTTGTTACTCTCTCTCTATATAAATCAAAGTCCGTCCCTAATTCGGAAATAGGAATTTACATATATGGTAATTAAGTTAATGTTGCTCTGGCAGTATCATCTCCCATTAATTATTAAACATTGCTTCATTCCCTCCCTAATAAATAAGGTGAATTCTAATAGGAATTAATATGGTAAACATTAAACATTAATTTAAGCCAGGTGTCAGGTGTGTTATAACCATTATACTGCGAGAAGTCCCGAATTCAAAATACATGAACGACAGAAGAAAATAAAAGAAAAAAGAGAAAGAGATGAGATTAAAAGAAAAAGGGTATAACTATCAGTACATTACATTTTGGATCGAACTTTATCGATTAGTTCTCTTCTGAGAATTTTCCCTGAGGCTGACTTTGGCACGGTGTTGATGAATGTAACTCTTCTCAATTTCTTATAAGGTGCAACCTGAAAACAAAAGCATCAAACGTTAGCTCTTGTGAGAACTAGAGGACGGAAAAAATTAATCTAGTATCTCGTTGTCTTGTTGACCCGGAGCTATTACATAACGAAGAAATGGCCTGGTTTTCATTAAAAAAGGTTTCCAAGTATGCATTACCTGATCTGCAATAAACTTCTTGATATCTTCTTCTGTTAATGAGCTAGTAGGGGACCGGACAACGTATGCAGCTGGGACTTCACCAGCCTCCGCATCAGGAAACCTAGACCAAGATAAACAGAAAGTTCAATTATTAATTTAGACAGAATCTTCTGCGATTTGAGATTTGAACAAAGAACTAACTATAGTCTGTGCAAAGTGACTTACGGGATGACCACAGCATCCAATATCTCAGGGTGAGATACTAACAGCCCTTCAAGTTCAGCTGGAGCAACCTACGAAGAACAAAACTACGATTATCACTACAAATACGACAAATTCAAAGTTTTGAATATAAACAACACAGAACATAAAATGTGGTACATGAATTAGATATCAAGTCTTCACATGGAAGACACTTAAAGCGCCTTCTGATCTCACACTACCACAGCCAAATAACACATAAGACATAATAATATCAATTCATTATGAGGTCTGAGGGAGAGAATATTGGATAGTCATCATTAATGATTAAAAAAAATCAAAGTTAAACATCATTTTAAATTACTGAGCAGGATCAGAAACTACAGCCAGTTGGAAAATCAGATGTGTTACTATAACAATGTATACTATGAATACGAATGGATTCAGTTTAACTTGTTAACACGATAGGTGGCTTACCTGATATCCTTTGTATTTTATAAGCTCTTTAATCCGGTCAACAACAAACAGCTGACCATCTTCATCAAAGTATCCGAGATCACCGGTATGCACCCATCCCTGCTTATCTATAGTAAGCTTGGTCGCCTGCGGATTGTTGAAGTATCCTGTAAAATAAATGAAACGGTGACACAAAGAATAGTTGCATAATAATTTCAATGGGTATGTAAATATGGCCATGTTGAGATATTAATGGTAATTCAAACATCCACATACTTACATATCCCACAACATAAAGACTCTAATAAGAATCCAGTAAGAAAATAAAACTACTATCTGTGGAATAAAAGGAAGATAGAACATCAGGAAGAATAAACTTGATAACATAAGTTAGTTTGATATGTGATAGAAAATAGGGCACCCCACTAAATGCACAAATAACTCAACTACAGCACTTTCGAAATCATAAAATACGGAGGCCACAGTTGCCACTAATTACCAACTAACAGATACCATCCTCCTGTTTAACTCTGCATGTGGAATAACATGGCACTTTTCTAGAAATTGTACTTTGTCTCCTTATAGTCACATGTTAGCATAAAAAACAACTAAAGATAAATTTCTGTTGAGGTATCTAAGATCAGCAAATTACTAAATAACAGCATCTCTTATCCAAAAATTGAAAAAGAGTTACTATCTGTGATCCTGTGTCAATGATACCATTTATGATCTACTGATGTCTCTCTAAGACAAACAATGTTTTCAGACCATTCTACGTATGAAAAACGAAAAAAGCGTACCTGGCATCATGTTAGGTCCTCGTACCCATATTTCCCCTAACTGGCCAGGAGGAAGGGGCTTCAATTTATCAACACTAACTATTTGACATTCCATTCCCGGGGCAAGTATTCCGGCAGAACCAGAATGACGAGGTCCTGAGTATTGGTTTTCAAGTGAGATAATTCCACAGGTTTCAGTCATTCCGTAACCCTGAAATTAAAGGAACATTTTGATTTTAAAAACAAAAAGAGATGTAACATTAAAGGTGAAGCACATCTTCAAATTGGAGCCATAATGTTGTAGCAAAATCTACTCAAATTGAGATTGTCTGATCAAATTTCCTGCAGTGTGTAAAAAAGTAAGAATGAACTATAGATGATTTAAAGAAAACTTACTGGTTTCACTTAAATTCATCAATTACCAAGGATCTTATAATTAAGTCAGCATAAATTACATATTTCATGTTGTATTTGCTCCAAGTACAGGAAACTCATATTAAAGTGCAATGTTCTGCACACAGTAAATCGTAGAATAATCACACCGGACCACATATTTCGTAGAACACGTTACTATCTTGCCATGGTATCAATACGAAGGCTGCATAAATACATAAATATCACAGATTTATAGAGCATATTAACAAAATTCATATAACCATATGGCCTAATTAATTGCACATGACAAAAAAAAGGAAATTACTTGTAAAACAACAGCCTCAGGGAAATTCTTTGCACACTCCTGCATCAACTCTTTACCAAGCGGGGCAGCCCCGGATCCAATCTGCCTCAACGAAGACATATCATACTTCTTAACCAAGCTACTTTTCGCCAAAGCCAATACAATGGGCGGCACAACCCACATATGAGTGGCCCTATACTTCTCCACAGTCTTCAATATCATCTCAAAATCAACCACAGACATGGACACAACAGAATTCCCACGCTGCAGCTGCGAGTACATAAGCACCGAGAGTCCAAACACATGAAACATAGGCAGAAAACACACGAAAACGTTGTGCCCTTCGCCAGCCGTTTCCTGATCAGACGTGACCATCAACGACGCAGCAATGAAATTCCTATGAGTAAGCATTACACCCTTACTGAGCCCCGTAGTGCCCGAAGAGTAGAGCAATACAGCAGTATCATTCTGATTAACCTTAACACTAGTATCAAGATCAAAAGAGCCTTCATTGTTCACCAGCTCATGGAATGTCTTAACTAAAGGTATTTTCCCAACAGGTAAAGAAACAGAATCATTCCCATTACCCAAAAGAATAACAGGCAAGCCTAGATCCTTAACCTTAGGCAACAGTTCCTTAACGGTAATAACTAACTTAGAGTTAGAGTCCTGGACCTGTTTAGTCAACTCACCAACAGTGTAAACAGGGTTGACAGTGGTGGCAATGGCTCCCATGGCGACGATTCCGAAGAAACAGAGCGGGAAGTGGACTGAATTAGGGGCGAAGATCAAAACGACGTCGTTTCTCTTGACGCCGAGCTGGATGAGGCCCTGAGCGACCTTGGAGACGGATGACTTGAAATCGGAGAAGGTTAGTGTTTGTCCGGTGTGTGAGTCGATGAGAGCTGGGCGGTCGGAGAAGGAGGAGATGTTGCGGAAGAGGAATGAGACCATGGAGAGGTTTGGATTGGTTGGGAGGAACAATGGCGGGCGGAGAGAACGGTGGATTCCGTCACGGCCGTAGCCTGATTTCTCCATGGCTGTGGTTTTTACGAATGGAGGAGATGTGCGTGAGTTGAAGTTTGTTTGATGGAGTGATGGAATGAAAGAGCTTGCTTGGGAGACTAATTATTAATGGCGGATAAGAGTGGCAGGATTTTTGGAACTCAGCCGGGAGTGAAAAGGATCTAGAAGGTGATGGATGACAATGAAACAGTCATTCATAAGTTGATGAATGTTGACTTTAATCTAATCGGCAGATTTTTGACTTTTAGTACAAATTAGACAACTACTGACTTTTATCTCCGGGTACTACTTGTATAATCTTGTACTACATAAAATACTAAAGTACATAAACTTGTTGGGCATGACGAGGCATTATGATTTATAAAGCAATTTAAATTTAAATTTAAATTTGGAAAAATCAACAAAATTAAATGAGGACCTTGCATATAAATTGAGTATAACTGTATAAGTATGTGTTTGGAATTGATTTAGAAAGCTAATTTTAATTTACTTCAACTCGAAGTGTGGGTGTTTGAAATTTTAATTAAATGAAAAAAACATTTTAAGTTGGTACAACAAAATTTGTAATGAATTTGTAATGTTTAAACTGAGGGTGAAGTTTGATGAAAAATTTAAGAAATTATGCCACAGCATGCTTTTAGAAACCAAAGCACCCTTTAGGTATATTTTCAACTTTGACAATTAATGCTTTGTTTTAGGAAAATATATAATACGGAGTACAAATTAGCAAATAAAACAAACATGCAACTATTCTGCCTCAAAAGTACAAAAGCATTTTTGTGCATCCTCATCCATGATCCATGTTTAAGTAAGAAAACTAAGGTGATGTTTACCCAACTAATAGTAGTGGAAACTTTGACGAGGATATATAATAAACCAATAATATATTATTGTTTAATATAATTGGACCAAATTATTTAATGTGTGTATAATTTAAGTTAGACTGGGTACTGGGGGATGATTTATTGACAGATTTATTGCAAATGCAAGTTGTAGACTACCATTTTTATAATTTTTGTTGTGGTTTCCGTGTGTGAAAAACATGTTTTTCTATCCCGTCCAAAAAACTTGTGGTATGTGATGTGATCCTTAAGTTGAACATACATACAAAAACCATTGGTAATATAATATAGGCTGTCGGTAGTATAGATCAGAGCGAAAAGATGCGCAACGGTTGAAATGGAATCTCAGCAAACTACCAAGTTCCGGTTTGTTGGTAGCAGAGAGAACCGGAAGAAACTGGCTGGTTCTCCAGGTTCCTGAAGCGTCGAACTGGGCGGTTCTATACCTTATTGGTCAGAGGTGGTGCTCTAGTTAATACTAATACAAGCAACAAACTCCAATTAGTTGCAGCTTGCTCTAATCTAGAGCTTTTTTTTTATTATTATTTTTTTTAAATGCTCGGTATGTTTATAATTGTTGAACATAATGAATCAAAAATACATATAATTAGCTTGTACAAAATAGGAAATGCAAAGAAATAACGAAATAAAAAGAACTCTCTTCTTGTTTCACAAAACACATTTGCATGAAGATTGAATTCGAGGCCTGCACGGACGCAGTCTCCTTAAAGCAAAATACGCCCTCTCACTACGGTGCTTGAGACGTTGAGCGGCTGCTTCCCAAGATACAACGAATTCCGAGATCACTTAGCCGCACAAGCTAGCAATCTCCAGCGAACGAAAACTAATGCCTGGATTATGCACAAGGGGAGAAGAAGATAATAGAATAGGGAGGGTTTTTCTCTTCTTCTATTTCTTTGGATATCTTTCTTACATGTCTTACATCTCATATATCTTGTATATGTTCTATATCTTTACATGTAAGTGAGACCTCTTTATATATGTGATCATGGAGTATGTAACTTCCAAGTCCTTAAGTGCCTTTCATGTCATCTCATAAGTGTCCATCAATATAAAATATTTGGAGCATTATGGATGACAACAAATGTCATGTGAATGACAACAAATGTCATGTTAAATATTTGTAACTCCCATGAGTTACAAAAGCTAACATGGGTCAACATCCTTCTAGAAGCTCTTGAGAGGTTGAACCAGCAAAATCTCGGTTTGGTTCACATTCCATGTTCGAGGGTCGCGATCCACTCGTACACAAGTCCTCTAGTTTCGTGTACCAATCTGATCAGGATTGTACTCAACTCATCTAGCTACACCACTTGGACACCAAGTAGTAACTAGTAGATTATAAACTAGAGACTTCACTTTATCTCAAGCAATGTGGGACACACCCACACAACCTTCTTACTTTAAGCACTTATTTCTCACTAACCCAAAGTCCATTATGGGTATCTAATATATCCATTCGAAACTCATACGAAGTAGCTTTCGGATATATATTACTTTATCTTAATTACTCAATAATTAAGAAATGGTCTCCAAATAAATAAACCACAAAAGGTATTATTTATTTATCATTTTTCTTCATATTTTCCAACAATCCCCCACATGAAGAAAACTTCATGGCACAATCCAACGATTGATACCTGCATAGGATAGGTAGGTGTCGCCACCTTTGAACCTTCCCTTTTAAAATATACACCTTCTTTACTGGCTAACAGTAGACAGCGATGTCCTTGAACTGATCTGCCGTTTGTGTAAATGATAGTGCATACTACACAGATACTTCTCTAGCATCATTCTGTTCTCATGGTTGTGTTCATTTTGGCCGTGAAACACCGTTTTGGTTCTGCGAGAGTTTACAAGAATTTGGGATCTAATTCTTGTTGAAGCGGCCCTCACTTCACTCTAACATAGGTGATTCTCTTTTCCATGTAACTATATTACCAATAGGAATCATTAAAACCCTTGCGGTTAACCTCTTTACCTTGAGTCTCTATATAGGTGAAACCCACACAGTGAACTCCTTCCTTGATGCAATTAGGTTGTCCCTTTTGAACCTAAATCTTGGGATCTCCAGTCAACTAGGTTGGGTTTTTCCTTCGCATCAACAGTTGGTCAACGTCTTCAATCCCATTCCAAGAAGACTTTGCCACCATCTCATGACATAAAACTATAGTTAGTGTACGGATCCGCTTTATTATCTTTAGACCTCACAAGCCTAGCAAGATAATTTCAGTCATGAGAATTTGTGTAACGGGCTTATGTCTAGACTTACCGTTATACAAATTACTTTGATCTCTACCAATTACAAAATTTGTTGTACAATGCAAACTTGTTGCTTGGCACAAGTTTAGGCCAACATGGAAGACTCATATAAATAGCAACTCGGCTTTCTTTGCACCTAAGTCCAACACAATGGACTTTACTTCCATCATGGATCTTCTATAACATCTTGTTCATAGAATTTTCAAGAAATTTCTCACCCCCACAGGTGAAGACATTATCCATTAGTGGATTTACAATTCTTGGAACTCGTGATCCAGTTTGCATCTACATATCTTTATCGCACAACTTGCTATTTTGAACACTTTAGCCCACAAGCCCGATAAAATCTCAAGTACTTTGGTACTTCTCGTTATAGTCTTTCGCAACTCACTTCGGGATTTTTCATGTGACGGCTTAGTTCACTCACAACAAAGGCCAAACCATGTCTTGTGCAATTTTATCAAGTCCAACAAGCTTTCACCTTTTCTAGAGTATTCAACACATGAGATACTCCTTGACCAATGTTCTTAGCAAGATATACATTTTAACCAAAGATGTTCTAGTCACTTCATGACTATCCTTGTTAAAATTCTCCATAACCTCAACCACATGGTGAGATTAGCTCAACAACACCCATCGGTTGTTTATAGAATATCAATCCCCAAGGATTGCTTCAACTAGACCGAAGTCCTACATATGAAATCTATATATCAACGTATCCTTCGTAGCTTTGATCATCATGTCATTACTAATGATAGTCAAATCGTTTACATAAAGGTATAAAATGGGATAGCCACTTTTCAACTCTTTCATGTAAAATTACTTATCATTTTCATAAATGACAAACTCCTTTCCATCATGGCATTAGGATTTCATATGCCACTAATTTTGTTTCAAGCCACATAAAGACTTGACCAATTTACAAATCTTCTTTTCAAGTTCACGTACAAGAAGGTCTATGGTCTTGCCATACAAATCTCTTCTTCTAAATTATCATTTAGAGAAACCATCTATACATCCAATTCAATTGCCCAAAGTAGCAATTATCTTTCATATGGATGTTACTCTTGACACAATCAAATTGAGTCACTATGGTCTCAACCATCTTTAGCAGTAAACTAGTATCGCTTTATGTTTATCAATAGTTCAACTTGTTTCAATTTCCCTTGAAAGACATACTTGGAAACTAGTAGTTTTCTTCCTTGAGGAAGATCCAATAGCCTTCGAGTATGAATTTCTCAAAATTGAATTACTTCCACTATTGATAGTTAATTTTTTTTTTTTTTTTTTTTTTTTTTACAACAAAGTTTTTCAACCAAGGTCTCAACCTTTTTCGCAACTTTGAGGTTCACTCTCTAGCATGTAAGTCAAGAACTTAGGATCAAACCACTGTTTCAATTCTTGCTTATTTTCTATGTTTCATTCTAACCATGTATGTCACACCATGTGACCATTTAGAAAAATATTTTGTAACATCTTCTAAATTCATGTGGAACCACATCCACCAAGAATGAAACTTTATTCATTATCATATTCTTGTGCACATCTATAACCATAGATTTCACCACCAAGAACTGATAAACAATATTTCTATATGCATATCCAAGTAAAATGCACTCAACAATTTCAAGTCCTTACTTAACCTTTAAAGGTAAAGGAACCACACATTCCTACACTCACAAGTGTATCTCAAAGTGATTTTATCTTTTCATGCCTTGGCATGTAACTTACCCCCACATTTCTCGAATCATGGGAGAAGTATGGCATTTCATAATTCTTTCAAGACATTATTTCTTTCAAATGCCATTTTGGATGAAGGGGCTAAGGAGCATTAGTCGCATATTTTATGCAACTAAGTGCATAAATATAATCAAATGGCGAATCAACTTCCAAACCACGATTACTCCTATCACTTAACCTTCTTGTTATGTTTCTCAACATCCTTTTTATAGAGAACAACTTCTCCATAATTTCATTTTTACTCTTTAGAAGATGACCGTAGTGTCATCATCTACAAAAGTAATAACATTTTTTTACTACCACACATATTAAACCACACACACATGTATGATTTAAACCAAAGTGTTTTATTTTCTTTCCAACACAATGAAAAGAATAATTATTCAACAACATACATTCACATGTGTGAATCAAATCAAGTTGTTCCACTGCTCCTTTCAACACATTAAAAGGAACTTGACAACTTTCCTTTGCCACATTTTTCACACTTGGATGTGATCTCTATGTGCAATGATATTGAACATTTCAAGTTAATCATTATACTCAAAATATTTAACATGTCCAAATCTTTCATTTCCAAAAGCATAAAGCAATTAGAAATTCATAGCTTTTACATTAGCTTTGTTGCTAACATCATCACATTGATATTGAACATGCCTTTAGCAAAATAATCTTGGCCAACATAGTTATCATTAATGGTCAAAGTGATCTTTAAGAGACTCAAACAAAATACATATGTCATACTTGATTAGGAGAGAATAAATTCTTCATAATCTTATAGACACACAATACTTTGTAAAAACCAACTTTAGCCAAGATGTCATTTCAAAATCTTGATGCCATAAAAATCTCAATTCTCTATGCACAAAGTTTTTCCAACAACCTCAATTTCGTCCAATTGAGAAAACATAGTTTTGTCAAAATACAAATGTCTAGTAGCACTAGTTCCAATGAACCACCTCTTGGTGTTCAACATCAAAAGGTTCACCTTATGTAAAACAATACATAGGTTTCACAATCTCATGGCCTTTGCCAATCCAATGTTAAACTCACACTCAAGAACTACACAAGCATCTATGGTGAGATAACACATGAGACCCAACATGGTCAAATGTTCATCATTTGTTAAACTCATCCACAAGAGCTACAAAAGCTTCTATGATGAGATAACTCACAAGATCCAACATGATCAAGTGCCCATAATTTTTTTTTGAATTCACAAGTCATCTTGATGTATGAACACATTCTCACATGGTATAATAATCAACATAACCATATTGTCACTTCTCATTTGGAACTCACAAGAATACTTTAACAAGAATTCCACAACATGAACAAAAGTTCAACAAAACTTTTCCAAATAGTGACAACAACAAAAGCTAAAATGTAATCTCATGCCTTGTAATTCCAAAAGAATTTTGCAACAACAAACAACAATCAACAAAACAATACCAAAATCCATTTACATGGCAATTACAACATGCATACTAGTTAATCTAAGTTTCACAAGAAACTTCATCTACTAGATTACATTTTATAAAAACTTTTAAACGCATTATACCAAATGAATCATGCTAAGCACCAATCAAAACATACCATCAAGACTTGTAAATAAAAACTCAAACAAATAACCAAAACAAGAAATACTTACTTGACATCCATTCAAGATTTTTTTCCCCAACCTTTGTGTTTGCCTATTGAGATTAGAGTATTCATGACAATGATCCTTGCACCATGGATCAAACGAACCTTCTCAATCTCCATATTGATCCTTGCACTATGGATCAAATCAATCTTCCATAAATCATTCCGAGAATACTCCAAGTGTATATCGACAATGATTCTTTCGTCATTTCCTATCAAAGAAAACAAGCAAGTTAGTATTTTCGAATCAACAGGGATTAATCCACTCAAATCCAAGGATAAGAGAAGATTAACATTATTTTGCTTTAAGATTGTTGAACATAATGAATCAAAAATACATATAATTAGCTTGTACAAAATAGGAAATGCAAAGAAATAACGAAATAAAAAGAACTCTCTTCTTGTTTCACAAAACACATTTGCATGAAGATTGAATTCGAGGCCTGCACGGACGCAGTCTCCTTAAAGCAAAATACGCCCTCTCACTACGGTGCTTGAGACGTTGAGCGGCTGCTTCCCAAGATACAACGAATTCCGAGATCACTTAGTCGCACAAGCTAGCAATCTCCAGCGAACGAAAACTAATGCCTGGATTATGCACAAGGGGAGAAGAAGATAATAGAATAGGGAGGGTTTTTCTCTTCTTCTATTTCTTTGGATATCTTTCTTACATGTCTTACATCTCATATATCTTGTATATGTTCTATATCTTTACATGTAAGTGAGACCTCTTTATATATGTGAGCATGGAGTATGTAATTTCCAAGTCCTTAAGTGCCTTTCATGTCATCTCATATATAAGTGTCCATCAATATAAAATATTTGGAGCATTATGGATGACAACAAATGTCATGTGAATGACAACAAATGTCATGTTAAATATTTGTAACTCCCATGAGTTACAAAAGCTAACATGGGTCAACATCCTTCTAGAAGGTCTTGAGAGGTTGAACCAGCAAAACCTCGGTTTGGTTCACATTCCATGTTCGAGGGTCGCGATCCACTCGTACACAAGTCCTCTAGTTTCGTGTACCAATCTGATCAGGATTGTACTCAACTCATCTAGCTACACCACTTGGACACCAAGTAGTAACTAGTAGATTATAAACTAGAGACTTCACTTTATCTCAAGCAATGTGGGACACACCCACACAACCTTCTTACTTTAAGCACTTATTTCTCACTAACCCAAAGTCCATTATGGGTATCTAATATATCCATTCGAAACTCATACGAAGTAGCTTTCGGATATATATTACTTTATCTTAATTACTCAATAATTAAGAAATGGTCTCCAAATAAATAAACCACAAAAGGTATTATTTATTTATCATTTTTCTTCATATTTTCCAACAATAAGTTCAGAACCTTACAACCAAATTAACCAAACCAAAGAGCCTAACAACTGGAAATTCTTGAATCACCACATAGAAGCAGAATACAAAAGAGCAGCAAAAGCATTCGGTGAATCTTCCCTTACCAACAAAACTTGAATCCCAAAGCAAAAGTAGTTGTAAATTGTAATTAGAGCTCAGCTCTTGATCTACTAATTAGAAATCGCTAGTTTATAGTTGTAATGGGATTTGTTCCCTATCATTCAAATTTATGTACTTCTTATATAATTGTAAGGGTCTTTTTTAGTGAATCGGGAGACGCACTAAGCTTAACCACTAAATCGTGTACAAAATTCGAGTAACAATGTCATTACTAAGTCACCATAGTCTCTATGTAAATCCAACTATAAATTCTACTCAGGTGCACAGTTGATCTTCCTCTACTTCAAAAGTTCCTTCCGTACCTGATATCAACAAAAGCACGTGTGGAAGTGTTGTTATGCCGGTTTGCCTTAGGTCAAACCAGATTGAGACTTTACTTGAAGGAGCTTGATTATCCTTGTCTTGGTAGTAATTAATGTGAATAGTGAATACCTGATGATCTGACTTTGGATTTGGTGCCCTTGTATAGGTATTGGTCATTTGTAAGTCGTATCCTCCTTCTTCCACATGTCCTTTGTAGGCCCAACATTGACTTTTATGGGCTTCAGCCCAAGCCCATCTAGATGTAACTTCCATAATCCTCTTAGTCATTTTAGTGTTCCTTGGCTTGAACCTTCCCTAGTTTGAATCTTACTTGGCTCTTACTTTACCTCCAAAGTTAATTTCTACAAAAGATACCAAATACCAAATGTCATAAATAATAAATAAGTGAGATAAGGAATAATGCACCTTGCATCTGTTCTCTCGGATCTCTAATCCTCCGCTGCTCTTCCTTCCCTTGTATATTCCTGACAACACTTAAAATAAAGAAGTCAAGTAATCAAGAGGCGGAATAAAGGAGATAGGGAACATCTGACCTACTTATGTGGACATGAGGCGCTTTCTCCCCTACTGCTTTGGTCCTGATCTTCTTCTTGACTAAAATCTCCGGACCATGGAACAATCCAAGTGTGATTTCATGGTCCTTTGTGAATTTTACCTTGAAGCTGAGGATCATTCAAGATAGGGATGATTTAGAGACGGGGATGAACTTGAGATACTTAACAAGTCGTAGTACTCCTTAGTTCGTAATGGAGCATACTATACGAACTAGATATATTTTAATATCAACAATAATTCATAATATTCATAATTTAGTTTTAATTTATAAATACAAAAAAATGTGATTATGATTGTTATGTTTGTGGAAAGTGCTAGTTTGTAATGGTATTTGTTTTCTACGCGTGTGATCGATGTGTTTAGATTTGATATTTTAATTTTCTACTTACATACATTAATTTAATTTTAATTTGTGAACACGACAAACATAATTACGATTGTTATGCGAGTGTACATTTAATATATCTACATCTCAATTAGTTGTAAATGATTTTATACAATATCCTCCTGGCTCTAATATCACTTGTGACCCTATGGCATGTCTAATTGGTGTGGTATTGTTCACTTTGGACAAAGGGATATCTCATTAATCAACATGCATATTATTAAAAGTATCACTAAATTAATACATGGTAAAATACTATATTACATTGTTCTTTTTTTTTTAATAATCGAACCATTACAATTTTGACAAGTAGCATTACAAAGCTAGTAATAAATTATAAATAATTCCGCACTTGACGATAATTGAACTTATGACCTCTAGTGTCATGACACCTCAGTCTAACCAATTGAGCTAGACCTCATTGGTACTATATTACATTATTCACGTTGTGTGCTTTTGGTGTTAAAAGTCTGCTCGTGTATGTTAGGAGCCTCCTTTTCTCTGTCCCTGAAAAATTTGCTTGGACTTTCACGTTTTGTTTAATTTGTTTAATGTTGTTTTGTAAGTATAAATTATATACCCACGAATTCCTTTTTGATGGACGAATGTAAAGGCATCCTTAGAATTAATTGTAAGAATCAAACCATAAAAAAGCACCAAGTGACCAAGGAACTGTGAATTGCCTTAATTAGTTTTGATTTTTGGTGGTTTTTGTCTTCAGATTAATTAACTTAATGAAAGAAAAGAAAACGGTGGAGTCTTGGTCCTCTTGGAGAATCAGTATTGGATTGGAGGCTTGGAGCCCAGTCCTTCCACTAGGTAGATCTGTCCCATTCATTTACCGTGAGGTCTGGTCCAAACTTTACTGAAGCGATGACTCTGATGTGGGCCGAAGGTTGGAGCCCATAAACACATAAATCACAGATTGCCCCATAAGAAAATTATTATGTGTTCGATATTTAATTTACTGTGGAAGTATTTGTAAACCTTTATTTATGTTTTAGTTTTTCAAATTAATTCATTTAAAAGATGTACAATGTTGAAAATTTAATTTAAAGAACAGCACGATAGTATCGAAACAAAAAATATGGAAATATGTAAAGCATGCAGAGTCGGGCAATGCACTATTTCCTTAAAACTCCATTCGCCCTGGACGTGGTGCTTACAATATTAAGACAAACAAACAACCTCCCAAAATAAAATTGCAGTGAAGACCGTTTACAAGCATTGGAATTATGAACTTCAGTTGGACTACAACAATATGAAAAATAAGTTTTTTTGGTTTAAAATAGATGAGGGGAAGGAAGATAGCAGATTACAATATGATTATGCAACACTCTGAAAGAGATTTATTTATACTAACCAAGTGGTACGAACGAACATGTGAGAGTGGACAGATGCAACGAAAAGACACAACTTTCTGTTCAACATACACTTTTTGTTTCTCCAATTTGCTGAGCGGATAGGATTTTCGAAGTAGAAAAGTTCAGAAAAGTTTATTCGTAAACTATTGGACTGTCCCGTTGGGCTTTCTAGGCTATTTTTATAAGTTCATCATCAACGTGTTTGAAATTGCAATATGCCTTCAATGCATGTATAACAACCTCATAAATGATCACCAACCAACAATTGTTGGCTCAAGAAGGGACTTGAGTTCACTTAAGTAAGATGTTAGGTCGAGTCTTGTGGATGTAAAAAACACCGCTATGAAAACCGCTCGGCTGGATTAGTCGTCAAAGCGGATACCAGTATAAATCAGAAGAAAAAAAACCTCACGGATGATCTCATATTAAACATTTCCACTAATAGTAATACATGATGTGCAAGATAAATTAAATCACACTTTTAGCTAGGCATATTATCTTCATTTGAAAAACCATTTAGTTCAGTTTATATTTGCCTAGTACTCGTATTATTCAGTGTTGTGTCAGATAAAAAGACAAACCGACCCTTAGTCTTGGGTGTGGATATTGTTCATCCCATCTCACCCCTTTGTATAATATTGATCTTTCTGTGCCCGTATTAAAATTCAATTTTTTTTAAATTTTTTTTCTCCAAAAGTCATCATACAATATGACAATGCAAGATCATATTTTAATTCATTTTCTTTTTTTAAATGGCCAATTTATGATCAACTCTACTTCTATACTAATTTTACACTACTCTTATCCACCTTATATATAACTCCAAATATTCTAAGCCCCTTTATGACACTACCGGAGTTCAAACTCCCGACCTCTCCTTAACTTCAACACCATTACCACTCCACCACCCTTATATAACTCCTAGATCATATTTTCATTTATTTGTGGTTTGGGTTTCCAAAATTAAGTACATAAGGCTAATCTATATTTCTTTTGTATAACTTCAATCCAACTTTTTTATATTCTTCTTTTTTTTCTTCCAAAGTTTTGGTCCATAGGACCGAATTGCCAAAAACTGCCTGGAGCTATAGAGCATAGACTCCTAAATATTGCCAAAAGATCAAGGTGTCTCTTATGTCTCCCTTCAACAAACAAAAGTTTTACTCATTCCAGCTAGCTAGCTAGTCTGGGATATCTTGAGTTTTCCTGTGTCCTTTTCCGTCAAGATTCAAGATAAAAAAGATCATAAACTATACTATAAAGAAGAAAATGAAACTATACAAAGATTTGACATTACTTGAACTCCTTTCCTAGATATGTAGAGTCTAATGCTACAAATTAATATTGCTACTATACTATATAGTAGAAAAGTATACAAGTAGATAGAACTTTTAAATGTGATTCTAGATTAGATAGTGCGTACTTGTTCAAAGTGAGCTAGCTATCTATCTTTCTAGTCTATGATCTTGTGTATAAAAAACATACAGCAGGCTTCATGTGGTGAAGGATTCTTCGATCAAATCTATAATATATTCATACTACATTAATTTATTACTTTTTACAACTTGTAGTATTATTTTCTCTATGAGGCTTATTAATTAATATGAATTTTTTAGATTAATATTTTTCAATTTTGACCCCAATTAATCTTAAACTATAATGATAAAGTATGTAACGAAATTATATTATGAAAAATTTAGGTTATATATTTTTATAATATAATTTCGTTAAATACTTTATCATTATAGTTTAATACTAGTAATTGAGTCAAAGTTGAAAACTGTTGACCGAAAAAGGTCAAATTAGGAAGCTTATGAGAGAACTTAAGAAACACCGATACGGATACGGATGTGACACGGATACACCGATATGTCAAAATCTATAAAGTTAAGATACAGATACGTGACTGATATGTTTAATTTTTTAATATTTTATAATATATCTACTATGCCAATTATTTCAATTTTTAAAATTTCTAACTAGTTATTCTAATGAAGAATAAAAAAGTAAATAATTAAATACTATTTAGTTATACATCACAAACCATGTCAAATTATGATCAACAACATGACTAAAGGGGATAAATACATATCGGAGACGAATTGGGGTGAATCGGATATCGGATACACATGAGAACGGATTGATTACTATTGGTCTACACATAGATTATTAATGGATTATTAACTACTAGAGTTAAGGCTTTCACCGGGGAAGCAATGAAATTTCATGCTCCTTCATTTCGACAACCTTCAAAAGCTCTTTCCGTCCTTTTCAAAGTTTGACAACATGATCTTATATATAAATTAGAAATTAATAGATTGAAAATTGAAGAATAAGCCCTTTAATTAGCTTCATATGTCAGATTTGTCATTGTTTCCACAACTTTTGACCTTTTATGTTCACTAGAAGAAAAGACATTCCTGGAAAAAATTTCACCTGCTCCCAACAGATCTAGTATTAACGTGATTAATTAAGATATGGTCATTCATCTGATCAGTAGTAATATTACTGTCAAGACTCAAGAGATCGATAAGAATGTTTTACCGGTAACCGATCCTAAGATTAACACACACGCATCTCCTTGTTATTCTGTTAATTTCTTCTTATAGTAACATGTTGATGTTACGTTATTTTTAGACGTTTAGTATATAATTAGCTAGCTAGATAGTACTACTTATTCGTCATGGTTGTTAGAAATAACGAGGAGATATTAAATTTTAAGATGTACTTCTACTACTAATAATGTAGTATTAACAACATATAATATGTGCATGGCTGGCCTGGCAGATGCAGTACAGATTAAAATTAAAATTGGATTGAAAATTGATGTTGAATTGCGCATGGTCTGACATCAGATCTTGAGAAAGAAATTTACAATAATTTTTGTAATGACAGATGACTGCATGTTTTCCCGATAAGGATTCTCTGTGTAAATTTTTTTTGTTTGTATATAATACTAGCTCCATGCCACTGAATAAGGGGAGTAATAATTTCACTGCTGTGTTTCTATCTTGTCGTACTGCCTTACTTTGTAAGTGAACAACCTAAGTACATTTTCAGACATATTACAGACATGGACTATATTAATTGCACGAACTACTACTTGAATTCACTGAAAATTGTCACGAACGAGCAGAAACGACGAGCAGAAATTTTGTTCAGGTTTGATTAAAGCCAAAAATGTTGATGAACGAACTACTACAATTCACTATAGATTGTAATACTAGTCAATAAACAAGACCGGTAACTTTACTAATCAGTATTCCCAAATTCTCAATTGATTTTATCGGTTGAAAACATTAACTATACTAACTTTTAAGTTATACTCATATGTTCTGTAAATAAGAGTGTCTTTGGTTACAACTAGGTATTTTGTGTCTTCAACTCTGATTAGGTAATGCCATATGGTAATTAGATAAATATATACCATGTTTGGTTGACCCCGAAGAAAAAAAAAAATATATATATATATATATATATATATGGTTGATATTTGGAATAAAATGAAGGATAGATGAATATATAGTAAATGACAAATGCATTTTAGGGACATTTTAATGCCGGGAGTTATAAGATGGTCCGGTGGAAGGGAGATGGGGTGGTGAAGACGAGATGTAGGGTTCGACCCTAGCGGAGACGTAAGACGATTTAGGTGTGGAAATATAAGGTGGTATAGGATATTGTATAATATTAGTGTAGGAGTAGTTGTAATATTGGTCGTCTAAAAAAAGAAATTCCCTTTCGGTGGCCCACAGGAGGAAAATTCTCCACTAGCTTAGTGTATGAGTAAGTTGTAGTAGACCATATGGTACAAAATCATCCATATCACTTTAAGAAGGTGATATGGTTGGTTTTAGACTAAATGGCTATGAATTGCTCGTAAACTAGGTCTAGGGAAGAATTGTTCAACAGATACCCAAATCGTGAAACACCTTCAGAGGATCAAGGTGAACTATCAAATTGGGCATACATGATGGTTGGGCTAAGCATAAAAGCCATTCGCCCGACCCACCCGCGCAAACCGTCCGCCTCTAACCCGCTCGCGACGGCTTACTTCTTGTTATACTCGCCTGCGGTTGAAACAATGTTTACCCGCGACAAGTCGGGTGGGTGGTGGCGTGACGGTTGCAAACCGCCATCACCCACCCACCTCCATAGTATATATATATATATATATTTTTATTACTTCTACTTAATAATAATAAGTTACCCATAGTATATAATGTTTTTAATATTTATTACTCATAGACTATTGTAATCTCTATATTTAAAATTTATTTTCATTTTGGACATGTACCATTGATAGATATGTATCAGTTGTTTGCATTGAACTTCGTTACTTCTAGTTTGCTTGTTAATCGATTGTTAATCGATTGTGATTTCTATTGAGTTTGGATATTACTAACCCCCTGCCATCCGCATACGCATTTTTGCAACCCACCCGCGATGGTTTGAGTATTTTTCTCACCCACCGCGGTTTGTAAATAAACTCACCCGCATATGGTGGGTCAACTTATTTTTGTTATAAACCCGACTACACCCGCCCACGCTCACCCCTGGATGATGTCATACCTACTTTTACTTTTCCGGTTCCTAATTAGTATTTGAAATAAGCAACCCATCATGGGTAACCCGTGAGAATTAAGATAGCTAGGCCCCCCAATTACCCATTAAACCAAACACACCCTAAGGTTAACATCTAGAAGGAAATATATCGTGAGATGATTAGTAAGATTCGAAACATAAAATCGGAAGAATAATTCTTCCCTAACTAGATTCGGTTTACTACTGATTTCATAGACATGGGATTCGGTTTATCAGTGCAAATATTTGTGTGACCAGTGTAATAATGAATGACGTGGTATATTTTCGGTCCCAAAGTTTATGAAAAACTCATAAACTAATTCCATATAAAGAAAAAAAAATCTGTACAATGTGGTTGTATACGGGGAAGTGAGTGTATGAAGATGGAGCGCGAGAATGTGTAGCAATAAAAGTAATTAAGGGTGAGTAGAGTCAATAGTTTGACTATTTCTTCTTCCCGGCTTTCGGTGCTTATATAATTACAACAAATGGTCTCCCAGGATAAAACTATATATTTTAAGACGAGGAGCAGTAAAAGTAGTTGAATCGGGCGAACTTAATTAATTTGAATATAAATGAGTGCAAATTAAAGAGAGCAAAAGGGAGAAGTACATTCAAGTGTAGTTGATTAAATGAATCCATCCCATATTTATACTTTAATCGCATCCTTTCTCATGTATTACATCCTTTTTTCAAAGTGTGTTAAAACTTTCATCCAACTATTACAAGTTGAATGGATAACAACTTGGAAAAAAGTTCAGGAAACCGCCAAAACTGTGAAGGAATGCATCCATCCACTATGCCCGCCACGGCGGGCGCCAAACTCAAGACATTGTCTAGAGTTCCTGGATAGCGCCTTGTGGTGGCATGTGGCGCTCGCCCTTGTCTTAGGACCAAACTTGATTTTTGGTCGTGATTCCGAGTGACGGTTTCGTTTTTTCATAACTCGCCCTCTAACTTGAATGACTAAACTCGTTCATGTATTTATCGACATACAAAGTGCACCAATCACCCTTTCATCATGTGGGAATTTTAGTGATTAAACACGTTTACTGACGTTTACTGATACCCGTTTTAACAAACATAGATACATAATCATGGAAAGTTTGTTTTAATTAAACACATTAAATTCAAATGAATAATATATTGAACAAATTGAAATTTCATATGTTTTACTAAAGTTTCAAACAAAAATATTTCCTAAATCACAATAATATGGTTCTTGGGGAGTTTGGTTGGTGGAATAACGAACCAGAAAATATTAGGAAAAACATAGATTAGTTTAAAAAGAAGCATGAAAACAAAGTATCAACTGCCAAATGAAAAACAAGACCAGAGATTCGTACGTGGATGCTCATGAATAATTTATCACTTAACTATCCCTGTCTCAAAAAATGAATCAAAAGCTTCTAGTGGTGTTTCATTCCATGATTAAACTCCAACTTAGCTGGATATCATGTAGTATCAAAGTCTATTTCAGTTTCACAATAGTTTCTTGAAAATTGACAACTTTTTACATGTATATATATAATATTGTGTAATTTTCTAGAAGATTTCTTCTTCACTTGAAGTCAATGCCGAAAAGGAAGCATATTGGGATATACTTTAATCCTTAGCATTGCAATTGTAGTGTGAGTTGGTATTGTGAGAGAATTAATATAAATAAATTGCGTTTTATATGGGATCTTGTAAGCTAGAGCATTGTTAGGGCACCTCGGGGCAGAGCGTACATCGGGCTTGGACATTTGAAAAAGATAATGTAAGTGTGGATTTTTCTGGCCTAAGTTCAAACATCAGCTGAACTATAACTTGTCTTAGTTTTTACTCTACTTCGACTTGCTGTCAACTGTCACCCTTAACCTATTTATTGATCTTATCTTTTCTAACACAATAACTGGTTACACAGATGTATTTATTTATGTGTGCATGACGTTTTACTTAATAGGAACTGTCATAACAAGGAAAGACGTGAAGGAAAAGAAAAACACAGATTCATTGAAGAAGCCGACTTTGAAGAGAACTCTGAAAAGGAAAATGATTCTTATTGAAGTTGTGATTACCTTGTGAAGATTGAAGCGTCCAAGTTCAAGTCGGAATTGAAGAGAAGACCTGTTAGTAGTCGAACATAGTTTTCCAACACTATAAATACTACAAGATCGGCATACAAGAGACACACACCTCAAAGCAATTCTTCTACAACCTGAGAGCTTTACTTCGTTCTTTCTTTAATTGTTTGTTTAGAGTCTTTATACTAGTTTATATTCTAGATCTCTCTAACAGTGTATTGAGAGTATAGAATAGGCAGATGGCGACTTTGCATCATCATTAGGTGACTAGTGTTGTTTTTAGAAGAGAGAGATTGTATGTTCAAGTCATTGTATGAACAAGATTGATCTTAGTGATTTTTCGCCTTGACTGGGCATCGAGTAGCTATTCAAAGCTGCTTGAAAATTTGGCAAACACAACTTCTATTTACTTTCCGCTGCACGTTAACTTTGATATACATATCTGTGTATTGCTTACTTTGTTCTGCAGGTCTAACAATACAGAACTGCAAGATTGATCTCACAGTTAGAGTAACGTTTAGCTCAACTGTGACGTACAAGCGGTTTAATTTGTTTTAAAATCAAGTTATATCGATCCTACATTCTTTTAGATAAGGAAGATAAGGGCGTTAGATGTCTCTTTTGTTGGCTTGCAATGGAAAAGCAAGTCGGTGACTTGATTACCACCGAAGAAATCGGCAAGGATTAGTGTCTCGAACCTCCCAAGTTTAGTAGTTGAGGGGGTAGTACATGTGTTACCTCATGAATACAATATGGATTTTTAAGGGCTATTTATAGTAGTTAATGAGACATGGACCAATCTCTCGAAAATTCAGACATCTTTTTTTAATGACAGACACGTATTCAGTGTAAATGATAGACACATGCACCAATACCTAGGAGTCAGCCTGGTGTGGTCGGTCACTTCCTTGCACTTTGACTCAGCCACAAGACAATACCCAACCACATGGGCGGATCTAGAACTTGAAGTTAGGGTGGCGAAATTACATATATAGTGCTAAAAAATATCGATAAGGGTCCATATCTGTATAGTACTACGCAAGTGTCCCTAATAACAAAAGCATACCTACTAGATTATCAATTACATTTTAGTACAAGAATTTGACTTTTTGAAGATCTATCGCGCTCTAAGCACTGCTCCATTATTGGATTTTTTCTTATCCAAACAACCCTTATGTTTCTTAAAAAAAAAAAATAATAATAAGTTAAAAAAAAAACTTTAAATAAATAAAAAAATATTTTCATCTTATTCTCCGGAGCTCCGGTAACTGGACAAAGCAAGCTCCGATTTGGAGCTTGCTCCTGGACGGAGCAAAGCTCCATTAATGGAGCTTGCTCCGTCAAGCTCCGATTTGGAGCTTGCTCCCTGGACGGAGCAAGCTCTGATCTGGAGCTTGCTCCGTCGATCGGAGCAAGCTCCATTTCAACTCGTCGTCGATCTGGAGCAAGCTCCATTAATAGAGCTTGCTCCAGTTGTCCATCTCCGACGACTGAAAAGTCGCCGGAGCAAGCTCCGGTACCGGAGAAAAAGAAGAAGAATTGAGAAGGAAAAGAAAAAAAAAGGAAAGGAAAAAAATAAGGAAAGAAAAAGGAAAAGAAAAAAAATTATAAATTAGTTAAGGATAAGGCTTGTTTGGTTGGAGTGTTTTGAGGGGGTGATATTTTTGTAAATATGGGAAAGTTAACGTTTTTTGTACCAATATGTAATTGATAATCTAGTAGGTATGTTTTTGAGATAATGGTCACTAGCATGGTACTAATGTGTTAATAAGTGATATCCATAATATTACCTATAACAACTTTCTTTTCAAGATGTGGGGGGGGTGGGGGGGGGGGGGGGGGGGGCGAACACCCCACAATATGCCCACCCCTGATTTCTTCCCTACCCGACCATCTGTATATGATACTAAATGTATACGAATTTTAGTAAAACTAAATTTGGAGATCTTTACGGAGACCCTCAAGCTCCACGGATTATTATTGTAATTTTGATAGATTAGACGTTCTGGAGTACGAACTATCTGCCCACTCTCCGTTCAAACGGTTCTGTCCACCTCGCGCCTCCCCCACCAAGTAGAGTAGTAAAGAGCCTTTTGCAACTTGCCGGCTTTCAGTCGACCCCGATGAATAAGGTCTGGTCCCATAAAGGGGAGAGAGATCTTATTCACCATAGACCGGAACATCAATAGAAGAACTAATAAGACCAGAACAGGACATCAAATACGGGGATGTCATCTTTATTAATCAACTTAACATATTAGGGCAACACCCTTAGACACACTTATACAAAAGTCTAGAAAGAAGGAAGTTCTAAAAACAAAAATTATCTGCCCTATCTCCTCTATCTATAGGGAGTATTATAGTAAACCCTAAATTTCACTAGATTCGGTCCCATATTTAGTGAAACACATGTTCTCTTCAAAATTTCGGTGTTACACGATTTTGATTTTTTTTCCGCTAGTCATCCTAAATAAACCTCAGCGAATAGTATCACTGCACAGTTAACTAGCATTACAATTACATGATAGCAATGGATAAGAACCTTAATTAGAAGTTTTTCTCTTAGAAAACCAAACTATTCGTACATGTTCAACTCCAAGCCTAACTAAAAATTGACGCAATTATATCTTAAATGTACGGAACAAGAAAATGTAACAAGCTAGGTTGCTTGCTATGCCAAGAGACCCTATAATACAAAAACTAATGACATGTACATATGATATTAACTAATCAGAGAGCTAGCTGGACAAAGAAATTTCAGCTTACCTAAGATGAAAGTGCTAAGCGAAGAGTCAACTCTTAATGGGACATACCCTGTGAAAATTAATACTACAACAACACTAATCTGTGTTATGATCATTGATTTCTTAAGACATTGGTCAATCATGAACCAATCACTAAGGGACCATCTTGTTAGTGTACCCAACAACGATTTTTCTACTTAGATAGCAGTTTAATACTCCAAATTCACATGCACGTACAGTAAGCTTTCTCTTGTCTTATTATTGCATGGCTTTATTATTGTATTGCTTTCTTCTAATATGACTAAGATTTTTTTGATGATTTTTTTCTGTCCTTTTCCAACTTTTATTTAGCCACCATGTTGTAGTAGTATATGGAGATTGTAAACTTCGTGACCAGTATTGTAATGTTTCCTGTTTGAATATTGCCGATTTGTGTACTGACTTGTTCAATAATTAAATAAAGCTTGTTTACTAGCTTAGCATCTATTAGGATAACGAATTATTGAAGAAGCAATGATCAGTTTACAAGATTTGAATTTTGAATCAATACTAGTCTTTCTAAAAACAATATTTTGTGATGTATAGTCTCCAATCACATTATTTGAACGTAGACCGTCTAATGGAACGTATAATACTAAGAATTAATGACTTTTCACCTAATTTATGTTTCATTTTTGCTTATGGTATCTTCTATACCTGCAACGTAATGGATCGAAAACTTGAACTCGAAATCATGTTTATCAATCAAAATTCCAACTAAAAAACATGTATGTAAATGATTTTGCACACACACATATATATCATTGAGATTGAATTGCCCTGCAATTACAACTCATTTTCACATTGCTGATTAGTGTAAAATGATACTACCAACTATTATCAAGAATTATTATTATTATTATTATTATTATTATTATTATTATTATTATTATTATTATTATTATTATTATTATTATTATTATTTGTTTTTGGGTTCCTTGTGCATATCATCTTTCATCTTGGAAATTGGTTGTACTGACTGTGTGCAGAGACAATTGAACTGAACTGTACACAAAAACAACATTAACACAAACATGAACTTGACCTTCCAAAAAGAAAATGCAGAATGGAAAGAAAAATAATAGCCTTACTACATTAATCATGCCCTGCCAATAAAAAACAAAAGGCTTTCTCTTCCATTGCACAAAATCCCATACACTGATCATCTTTTTTCTTTCAATATCCAATCCCACCAAAAATCCATGCCCCTTCAAATCTCTCCTCCTGAAAATCAGTCCAATCATCAATAGTAGTACATTTCCCTCTCATGTGTCTTGTTCTCATTGTGATGATCATTAAACAACAACACATTGCTAACATTGTTGTTATTATTACCAACATTGCCACTAGTACTAACCAAGTTCTTAACCTCCTCAAGATCATACTGTAATTGAGTGTTAGTGCATCCCATCATGTTAATTCCATGCTTCTCCTGATGATGATCATGATCAAGATATGAGGTGGTACTAGTAGCAAACAAGGGATCCACATTATTGTGAATTCCAGTACTACCCTTCATGTTCCCATTGTAGTAAAGCATGAACTTTTGTTGGTTCTCTGGCATCAATCCATTTGCAACATATCCCATTTCTTCTTGCTTGATGGCATGATGATCCTTTCCATAGCTTATACTCCCATCAGATGATGAACAACTTGGCTCATTTCCACCAAACATTAGCATGTTGTTATTGTTGTTGGTGTCTTTTAGTGGGTTGTAAGTACTATATTGCAAAATGTCCATCATGCCCTCCTGGTTTTGTGGGGTGTAATTGTAAGGCATTGGAAGGGTGTTGTTTGTGTTGCTGGGGTTGAAAAGGTAACTTTGTGGGGCTGAAGTGATGGAATCCATGGCAGAGAGGGATTTTGAGGCTTGTGAGTAGAATGAAGTGTACAAGTTTGAGAGGGTAGAAAGGGAATTATGAAATTGAGAGCCTGAAAATGGCATGGAATTGTACTTCCCTTGCATAGTTGGGATGTGATTCATTCCCATGAGCTTCTTCTTGAGCTTGGTGTTCCAGTAGTTCTTGATATCGTTATCGGTCCGGCCTGGTAGCTGAGCAGCAATGATTGACCACCTACAAAGATTAATACAATTAATACAACCCAAAAATAGATGCTAAACTGAAGTTCAAAATGTTCTATAAGAACAAAAGTTCTCATCGTTTTGGTAACTATAAATGCTATGTGCCTGATTTGGTATTGATTTATGAACTAAACTTGTCATGCATGCAAGAAATTTTCTACTAGTGGAAACCTTTTTGAGAAAATACAAATTTCCACCAGTTTCTTGATCTTTATCCATATCCAACAGTTTCCTTTTTTAGTTGGTTTTTGCTGTCTTTTGCAGCAAACTAACAGTTCAAGTTTCACAAAACATACCCAAAAACAGAAAATTTAAAAGAAACTGAACAACAAAATAGAATCATGAAATTAAGTCATTACCTGCTTCCAATGCTTGCATAGAGAGTACATATGATTCTGTCTTCATCATCAGAAAATTCACCATGTTTGATATTAGGCCTCAAATAATTCAGCCACCTCAGTCTACAACTCTTACCACATCTTTTCAGACCTAGTATAATCATTCAACATCACATGAACAACACATAAGATAAAGAAGAAGAAAAGAAGTAAAATACTAACAAATTACATGAACAAATGGAAGAGTTTATATATAGGCATGAAATTATGTACATACTTACCAGCTTTCTGAGGGAGTGCAATCCAGTTACCACCAGTGCCATATTTCTCAATGAAGTCTTTGAGTTTTGCATCTTCTTCAGGAGACCAAGGTCCCTTCTTGACATTAGCCTTATCACAACAAGGAGCTCTCCCCATGTTTTTTTTTCTCTCTCTCTAGAAGAAAAAGAAGAAGAAGAACATGAGTATGTGATTGTGCTGGCTAGCTGTTTGGGAAACTTTGTGCGTCTCTTTGTGTTGTATATATATGATATGTATTATGCTAATAGTCTCATTTTGACTTGCTGTTGTGTTTGGTATGGTTTATTGGGCCTTTTATTGGAAAAAAAAAGAGAGAGAGACTTGAGAAAAAGTAAATAGTCATTGATTTATTAGTATATTAGTTAAGTTAAATAGTGTTATGTGAGTTTTCATAAGGCTAATCAAGTCAATGGTGTAGGCAATTCATATGATGATATGACACTATTAGACATTACTAAACTGTTATTGGAGGGTCATAAATTATAAACTACTGCGAATACTGTACAGCAGTGTTATAGTATTGTATAGGATTGTGCTACGTGCAATGATTTGTGCCAAGTTTCTTCCTTGTTTTTCAAGATTCCAATAGATTAACACTCTGTTTACGCTGATTATTTACAAATCTCGAGGTGGATTAGTACATTCTAGCTATAGCTAATTACATGTCTGGCTTGCATTTTATTAATCGATGAAATCTCGAGCTCGTCATCTTCTTATTTTGTTATTTAATTAGTTATTTAATTATTTAGTCGAGTCTTGGCCATAGTTAGTAATAAGGCCTATTAGTCTTTTCTTAGCCCGTAAGTTAGTTTCTTAGGTAGCAAGTCAGTATTCTACTATTTAAGCATTGTAAGACTTTCATTATTTTCATGTTATGGAGAATTGAATTTAGAGTCTAGTGAATTCGACCTTGTTAGGCTTCGTTGTTGTCTTGTTAGGCGGCCATCTCGTCAAACGTTAAAGTACCAGAGATTGCGATGTGCCTTTGCACAGAAGGAGTCGACCGTGAGCAATAGTTGGTGATCCAACTGATTGTCTCGACCACGCCAGGTTATTTCTATGCTTTCGCAGTAGGCCTTAGTGGTGATTATGTGCTTTGTTGTTCTGTTTATCTGTTTACTTGCTGTGAATATGAATAGGATCTATGGGTTCTTGTGGTCCTTTGTTCATCTTTATGGATATGGTTTCCGGGTTCCATCATTTATTCATTCAGTTAAGGTTAACCAAGTCATGAAAAGTTGGATAATTTTGATCCCATCCGAGTTGACTATAGGTAAATTATATTGCAGGTGTATATAGGAGTGTGTCTTAAGCTATATAGTATATATGTGGAATCAATTAAATGTGGAACAAAGACATTTGCGTTAACATAAGCATAACATCTAACATCTATGTGGTGTTGTTCGACGATTGATAGCTGATACGGTAATTGTACGTAGTTCATCAGTCATGCACTTCATTTTTTTTAAAGTTACAACTTTTCTAACCAGTCACCTTACAGGCAACAAACATAATGAAACTATATTATTTTGATCAAATGAATGAGATATATGTGTCTAGTAAGAACACGCCAAACATACTTGATGAAGTATGACAAGATTGAAGGAGTCGATAGACGGTGTTTAAGGTATAAGAACGATATCTACTGTTCTACTTCTACACATGTTTGTATATCTTTATAATGTAATTTTATTAATTTTTGTAAAAAGTAATTTTAAATTAGTATGTGGTCAGGTCATACATACCTTTTTAAAAGATGAACAAAACAAATTGAATAAACTTGTGTTGCCGTAATTTGAAAGAGTTTCTGGTTCCAACTTTCCTTCCAAATTGGGATGTACGTATATACTCCAATTAGTACATACTCCTACTACGAACCAGAGTTGACCGTTTTACAAGATCTCTCTTTAGGTTAAAAATCGTTTACATGGGTTTACGTACCTTATGTTAAGTACGTAGTCCAAAAATTGATTAATTTGACCCGGCCGAGAATAGAGATTATAGTCACTCATACCACGAGTTAAGACTTCTTAAGAACTCTTCTGTGTTCTCATATACGGAGTACTACTTGTGTTCCAGATCATACTTGTTGCACCATTTTGACATTTTTGGGCGTTCGTTAGAGTTGTACCATTTCATTTATATGTCATATTTGAATATGGTTATAATAATTTTATATTCCATCACCACATTTTTGTGGTCACAAATCCTCCATAGAGTAAAAGCATCACCCACTATCAATATCATTTAATATTTAATTATTCTCCTTATTATTCCGTAAATTAATACTATACTACTTATTAACAAATGTTCATTGTCATGTTCTTCGAAGTCATATTAATGTACACGGTGATTAAAAGTTAAAACCAGACGTTTTTCATATTTGAAAGAGTTGAAAGAAACAGTGAAGTTATAACTAAAGTGATCGAATAGTAAAAAAAAAATACTAGGAAGGATAGTAGTAGTAATAATGGTAGTGTATCCATGGGTTTGTACTGTTTATAGGATTTGGAAAGTGACTATTCGAAGAGAAATGAATAATCATCCTCATCATCATGTTTGTATGCATAGTGTTGTTTTTCACCAGGAGGTTTCATTTCATTATTTTGATCAGGTGCCTATCGGATTGACTTATCGATGCTTGCTAGCTTTTTTGTATTGTGTCGATTTGTCATAGCTGCTTCAGACTACAACTTAGTACTAGTAGTATATAGTAGTAGTAGTAGATTTTTGTTTGTTTAGACTAAAGTTGCAAGTATGGAGTAATTAATTATGGTCATTATACACTGTGAAACCAAGTTGCTTAGCAGCTTATCATTATCATATCTGCACCTAGGCCGCCTAGTTCTTTCACTACTTAATTACTACACACTTGTTTCATACTTTCATTAATTAATTTAAGTAAACTAGTAGCTTCTTAATTAATTGTTTGTGAACCACTCGATAATCAAACCAAGTGTAGTTGAATAGTTTATTCAGTCCTAGTTTATTTAACACAAAATTAATAATTTTTCAAATTAAGTACAACAAGCATTTTTTGCTTCTTATTATGCTGAAAACTCTCCCACCAAGCTGGACGAAGGAACTAATCAAAGAGATGTATATGACAAAAGTGTAGAAACAGAGGCGCATTAGTTAACAAATCGATTCATACGGTGTAAACTAGCTTGCCCTTGAGTCGGCTTGGACAAGGAGGTGTCTCCATATAGGGGAAAATGGCATCAACATCTTCCCCCCTATTAACTTAGACTTTCAGCTAACTCATGAATGACGAGAGTTCTGAATACATCTTGCCAGGCCGGTTTACATCTAGCTTACCTCAGAGTGAGTCCTCTTGAGTTATAATATAGCTCATGCCTTGACATCCATAGTGAAACCATGGATCATCTAACATGTCAATATCGGTTTTCCCTCAAGTTGGGTCTCTCGTCTCGAGCTAGCCTATAGATCATACCACCTTACCAGTCCTGTCCCCAAATTCTCCTTTAAATACTAATCTACCAGATCATTTATGAAGTACACATTTATTATATCAAGGAATATTATTAAGTGGCCATCTACCTTTCTGATGGGGTGTGATTTCCCATGGATCGTCAACGCTTTTTCGAGATGGAATAGACGAACTGTTTCACAAACTCTCTTCCGCTCGGGAGGAAGTACTGCTTTTTTTTTTTTTTGAAACGGCTAAAAATTTATTAATAAAACGAGTATAAGAAATACTCGCGACACTACAACCAAAACCGGGAGAACAACTGAACCGGCAAGAGCAACTCGAGAAAGAAAACAACCAACAAAGTCTTCAGCAACACGCCTCCAATAGGCAACTACCACAACTAACAGTACTCTAAACAAGTGGAGAACAGAAGGTAGATCTGGTTAACAAGGCCTAATACAAGGGAAAAGAAACTCCAGTGGCCGAGAGCCTTGTAGACAGCGGCCTATTCTCCCCAAAGCTTCACATGAAGTAAGTGTGAAGATGCAATCCATGGCATCACATAACCACCGGCGATCACCCGGTTAAGAAGGGACTCCTCTCTCTAAGAATGCAATTTCTTTACCAAGATCAAAAACAAGGATGTGGCAACCAGTTTAAAATAATTTTCCTATAATCCACCTAACGCCGGTTTCCTTAACGTGGTAGATTTATAGTCTATTCCTTGCACACCCTCGAGCAACAAACCAACATGAAACTATGATCGATCCAAACCGAAACCGACCCATATAAACTCGTGTGGTCACACTCCTACACCCTATGTAAGTACTGCTTCCAATGTGACTTCGAGCTTCATGATATATGAGACTTCTTCTTCACGTGGCTGGTATGATATCCTAGAGTTACTAAATAAGTAGTGCACTCCTGAAAAATACACTGGGGATTAGTGAAATATATCCAGTTTTTCCCGTATAGTCTATGATACGGGAAGCTGATGATCAACATTGTAAGTATTGTTGATCGTAGTAGCGATAGAGGTACACAGGTTGTGACAGATGGAACCTAAACCCTTATAATTGTTCTTCTTCTTGACCTGCCTTTCGTTAATGTTGAGTAGCCCGGAGGTGAAGCCTGTCAATGGTGTAGATTTTAAGGAGGTGTAGCCAATCCAGGGGTGTGATCGGTCTGGAGGTGTAACCGGTCCGGAGGTGTGAGCAGTCTGAAGGTGTGATCATAATTTGTCCCTAGACGCATTTAGATGGACTGAACATATTTTAATGTCATCAATTTACTTGAGCGACACAGTAAAGTCCACCCTAATTTGTTCAAAGCAAGCTAAAGCCAATCATAAGTGTTGACCAACCCACTTGTTGCAGGTATTCAGACATATAGGAACTCAAATGATCTATACATGGACATATTTTGCTAACATCATCGAAAAGCGGCAAAGTTCATTACTTAAACAACGTTTTACAAACTACAGTATAATAAGAAATACACTCCACCCAAATTGAATGAGATACTAAATGAATATTAAAAAATTAAGTATTAAAGTAATATAATAATTCTGTTGATTTATCCAATTTATTGACCTACCAATTAAATTTAATCCGTTGATCTTGCTTATCCAATTTCAATCTGGTGCATACATGTGTCATTAGTTAATTAAAAGATGTAGGGTTCGAATCATGTTGGCGTGATTTTTCTCCATTATTTTTATTATTATTTTTATTGAAGGTGTTTGGTTCGAATCTTGTTGGCGTGATTTTTCTCTATTATTTGTATCATTATTTTAGTTGAAGGTGTTGGGTTCGAATTTTATTGACGTAATTTTTTTATTTTTTATTTATTCTCTTCTTAAATTTTTATTTTTTAACATAAAGTTGTATGACGTATTATATTTAATTTTAAAAGTAACCATGATATGTTCTTATAAAAAAAAGACATACTTCCTCCGTCCAATAATAAATGTAACACTTGATTTTGTTGACTTTTTCGATGGTCATTTTGACTTTAAATTATTCTTAAACCATACGATAAAAATAACTAAAAACATCATAGTATGAAACTAGAATGTTTATATGAAGCACTTGACAATATATTCATCTGATGAAGAATACCAATTAACATGCGAAAAAGATGCATTGCAAATTTTGAAGTTGAATGTTTTCAAAGTCTAGAGATGTATCTGATGGTTATTAACTCATCGGAAAAATACTTTTATTATGTCTAATATAGTTCAATTCAAAACTATTAATTGCATAACTACAAAAACTTTATGCATTTATAGCACACCATTTATATTAAGTTTAATTACTCAATTAGTTATTTTTTTATTACGTTTGAAGTCATTATGTGAAGATTATATATTCAATCCATTTATTTCAATATATTATTTAATAAAACAATAAGGTTTTACAAGATTACGCTTCACACGCTACCGTGTGACGCGGTTACTACTAGTATGTAATAAGACTATCTTTATAATAATATATATAAGATAAATTACTGACGTTGTACCTCTGGTGACTGGTGTTGATAAGCAGCCATGAAGTTTATGGTAAAAGTCTGACTCTACTAAAACTTCAAGAAGGTTTGAAATCTATTCAGTTTAAAATGAAATTGCATGACACACAAATAAGTAGGAACCAATTGACCTACAATCCTGCATTATGTGAACACGTAGGAGTAGAAGAGAAAACACTATCACTTGTAGCCAATATACAAATATACAATACACCAAAAATATTTTTATGTCTACAAAATCCATAATCAAATCCTTCGTCCTTGTCTTTTCTAGTGAGACATCGAATCTCTCATTTAAAAAAAAAAAACATATTCAATCAAACCAGATGGGTATACTTAAAAGGGTATCTTGATGATAAATACACTATACTAAATAGTAATTATTGAGGTCCAAATAGTATGTATGTATTAGTGAACTTGTAAAATAATAGATAGGACAAGTGTCCTCATTTGACTTTGGGACAGGCTAAGATGAGGACTTGTGTTTTGTTGCTTAATCTTAACTTAATCAATCAAATGGTTGGCGAACAATAAGGTTGAAAATTGAAATAACCTATTTACACTTACATATTTCTGGAATTGTTTATAAGTCTGTTACTTAACTAACTCATATCAACCAAGTCAATGTTAGTCTTGACGATAACTCTATTATTACTTCTCTTTGCAAATTATTCACAATTTTAATTTTCTTAGAGGTGAAGGATAAATGGCGCAATAATCAACGTTCACTGTAGGTGGCAAAGTCGCGTTTCTCTAATATGTACATGAGCTGATCGGTCGACTTCGTTATTGTTTTTTTAAACAACAAAAACTTTTATTACTCAAAGAGCATCAGAAATGCTCCATACCATTTACAAGGAAAACGACAAAGCATACTTCGGATTAATACAACCCATGACACACGAAAGTCACCAAACATGCAACCCATTAACTTTAACTTATACAACTTCTACCCCTCATCTTTACAAAACTTATAACTTGACTTCGTTATTGTTAATTTGTAGTGATAAAACTTATAATAGGACATGTTAAGTTGTCATCCTGATGGATACCGGAGATCATGGCCAGGCCTTGCAGTGAAGAGAGCTCGTCGAGGAGGCCCACACAGCCGGGAGGTCGACTAGGGCACCGGCGGTGGAGGCGGCTAGGGATATATTTTCCTTAGTTGTCGTCTTTTAATTTATTTGCTTTTCTTAGGTGTTTTGATTAATTAAACATTTTATTAGGTTTAGTTATGTTATATCTATTTATTAGTTTGACTTAATCGACAAGTTAGGGTTAGAGATTATTCTCTAAAATATGACTTTAACTGGGTTTAACCCGTAACTTAGTGGGCTAGGCTTGTCTTTTCAATTCCTTTAAATACCAATGTAAGACATTCATTATTTTCATTCCAGTCAATAAACTCGTGAGTTCATCTCTAGATTGCAGCCTTGTGTCTTTACTAAACTTTGCGTGAAGGAGGATTGTACAACTACACCGTTGTTACTGGTGAGATAGCAGCAAGAAGGAATATTACTTTTTAGTGACTTTCTTCGCCTAACCGTGATCGTGTTAGGAAATCGTTACTTTTCCGCAAATCCGGGTAATTCTCTGTTTTTCTTTCTTTTCTATTTCTTGTCTTGCTACTATCCATCACATCCACGTAGAGACTGAATATATATTGAGTAATAAGACTTTATTAGAGTGTTTGGGAGTGGAGTTTTGATTTTGATGTGATTTTGAAGTGTTAAATTTACACTACAAAATCAAAAAGTCAGTCTTAAAATTCAGTCCCAAACATCAGGTATATCATTCAATTGAATAAATTCAAAGTAAACTGATATAAACTAAATTTGATTCTAATATAAATTTTAAATAATTAATTTTGAACTGAACTGAACCGAATTCAAAATTTAATTTATTTTTATTCAGATGAATCAAACTCACTCTTGAATTTTAGAAACTTATTTAAGTTGATAAATTTACATTTATCCTCTTGCAAAATTCTTGTTGAAGATTGAGAAGAAAGTGTGAAACATCCAGATTGACATTATTAAAATAAATTTGTTTTACGTTGATTTGTGCAGAAATATATCAGAAGAATCGCCAATTAATGGTTTGATGTTAGATTCAGTAAGCTTTCTTGGCTTTTCTATGACAATTGCAATGCCCCGCAACTAACCGCAACTAATCGACCAAAGAACTACTGTCGGTGCGATTACTCTTGGACTGCTATTCGGAATAATATATTGCTGCTCCACAGGTCAACAAGTGTTCTAATCCGCGCACTTTGTCATCACTCGTGCACGCACCGAAAATTTCCCAATAGGTACACATCCTAAAATTGTTACAAAGTACGCACACTTAACTATGGTAATATCTCAAGCCCAGTGAAAATATATTGTTGAACTTATATATATCAATGACTGAATTTATAAAATAATACAAATTAATCATTTTCTTATGTGTATTTAATTAAATCTTATTTATATTAAAAAATCGATGTAGTACTATTAAGAGTTACAAGTGGATCAATGTTTTAGAGTTATGAGGGGTGCAGGAGAGGAGTTGGAGTGGTGAAGAAGATATGCGGGGTACGATCATTGTCGTAGATATAAGGTGGTTTAGGTGTGGAGGTATAAAGTGGTGTTAAGATATTTGTATAAAATCAGTGTTGTAGTTGTTATAATATTTGCCGTTAAAAAGATATTTAAGGTTTACCAGAGTTATGTATTTAGTTGTTTAAAAAAAAAAAGAGTTATGTATAAGTGAAATTCTTATAATAATCAATTTAATTTTGAATTAGTAGATATTAGGAAAAATCACACTATCAGTATTCAGTAATCACCTAATTGTTTTGGCACATTCCCACAATGAGATTTATTTACTCATTTTCAACTGAAACTTTTTTTAAAATTTTTTATAACTTGCTCAATATATGTTGTCTATGATTCTTCACATGTATGATATTTATATAGGTTAGCAATGATTATGCATGATTTTTAGACGTATTAAATTGGTATCACGAAGCTCTTTCTAATTTTTATAATATTAGTGCATATTGCTTTCGCCCCACGACATGCATTTGAGTGCATATTGTCTTTCGCCCCACGACATATTAGTACTTGGAGTAGTATTTTATATTTATATCAATTTATAATTATATGAGAACAAAAGATGGCAAGAAAGAAACAGTAACGACGCGGTTAAAAACTGGAGGTATAAATGAAAAGAAGAATAGCGATCATGATTGCCAATAGATATTGTAGATAATAGACTACAAATTTCGAAGTGATGTGAAGTAAAAAAGAAAATAAATAAAGAAAATATAAGATGACAAATTGGAGTCGACAAGAAAAGTCAAAAAAGAGAAGCTTTAGCAACTGGGATTCGATTGGATTGTGGATTGGACTGATGGCAATGCCAATAATTTTGACGTCACTAGCTTCCACTAATACGTTAACATCACTTCTTCCATGGCCGGCTTAATTAGTGTGTATGTGGTGCGAATTTATCAGACAAATTATCATTTGATTTTATTTATTTCCCCTTTTCACCATAATAAGTTTATTTAGTAAGGGGAGTGCGGACGTCCAGGGCTCCAGGCCAACCCCTGGCTTCTACATTGATCAACCATTATTATTATTGTTAGCGATAATAACGGAGCAGAAGTTGTTATTGTGATAACCACTAAAAAAATATATAAATTAATGTGACTTAATAATTTTTGCTCTAACATTATTACTCGCCTTTTAATTTTTTAATATTCAGTTTTTAACTTTCAATTAACATAACATATTCTCACCAATCAAATCTAGAAAATTTTGCTTGGACTAATGTAATGATCCAAAAATTAAAGTTTCACATTAGTTCGAATTAAGAAGTTTTAGCATAATCTTCAATTTACGGCAATTAAGAGACATGAACCGAGGCTTCTGATTACCCAAAAAAGAAAACCGAGGCTTCTGTTAAATTCACGGCCCAACTTGTGACCCAATTCAAATTATCAAGTCCAACTTCATTTTGATCTCTCAACCCAAGTATTTCAATAATGAAGCCCAACTCATCCTTCTAAATGAAAAGTCCACACTTAATTAAGCTAGTCCAGCATCAGGCTAGGCTCTGTTCTTTTCGTTAAAATTGATTATTTTAAATTCAATGTAGATCAGTTCAGTTCAAATACATTAAGTTCAGTCCAGTTCAGTCCAGATTTGCCTAATAGTATTTTGTACTACAAATAAGTTCAGTTCAGATCAGACCAGTTCAGTTCAGACGAAGAGAACAAAGCCTTAGTCAGAAAAGAGCGTACTTCATTGTTCACCAACTTCCGGTATAACCTCAACCCTTGCTGGCTGCTGCCTTCCACACGTTGAGAGAGGGAGGACCAGGTTTTGCTCGGAATAAGGAAATGAAGGACGAGGCTTTGCTGGTGAAGCTAATAATGATTGTACCCTCGTTTTACTAGTGTGCAGGACATGGTTATACTATTAGAGTGTTTGGAACTGAATTTTGGGGGTTGATTTTTAATTTTAAAGTGTAAATTTACACTAGAAAATGAAAAATATAGTCTCAAAATCCAGTCTCTTACTGAACTCGTTATGTTTTAGCTCGTTAGGTCTGTCAATTTGTGTACATTATACTTAAATCTTAATCTGATTCAATTGCCCTCATGTGTGCAATTTCTCAATTTGTGTGGTAGCACTACAGTATCCTTACATAGTTGACTAATTTGCAATTTTGTACCCTTCAAGTAAAATTAGTATCCATAACACTTACCTTTTCTTTCTTTATTATTTATTATTATGAAACTACATTCACTACTGGTTTAGTGACACTTTTAATGACCGATAGAAATTTGGTCTTTAAAAGGCTGGTGGCTAGAAATTTAGCGATCAAATACCAATAGGTTCTTAGATAAAATAGCGATCAATTATAGACGAATAAAACGTTGACCAAGACCACGAAGTTTAGCGACGACTAAACCAGTCTGGCCAAAGTCAAAATACTGGTCAATTAGCGATGAATCTATTTGTCGCTATTTGACTTTGACCAGTCAACTGAATTTAGCAACATAGTCCATATTTTGTTCGTTTTGGGTGTTTGTTTGTTGCATTTGTGTTCTGTTGTGGTCAGCGCATTGTGCCCAACATGCCAATTTTGCACTCCAGGTGGTTTTGGTCTAGATGTGTTTCTCTTTATGGTTGAAAATAGGTCGTTGTAACAATTCTAAGATGCTTTTCATTTTTCTTGTGTATTTTTAAGAGTATTTCTCATACTCATCGTAAGACTTTGTTATTTGGATAAATTTTTTGTCATGCCACCTATTATATCAAATATATCAACCATCAACATTACAAATGTAGACCAATTAGAAGAGTTAACTTCATATTGGCCCCTGCTAGATGACGATTTTGCATCCGCTCCCTCGTAAGCCAACAATTACATCTAGGCCCAAATAAATAGATTTCCGTTGACAAAAAACTAGGCACTATTCACACAACTCAAGCCAAACATGGCCTTAATAATTTTATTTTCGTTTCCCTTTTTTTTATCTCTTAATTTCTTTTTCCTTTTGTTGTGACCCAGCTTGTACTAGCAAATTAATCAATCCAATAATATAAAGAACAGGCACAAAATAGAGTCTGAATATAGATTTAAATAACTGGAATAAGGTTGAATACAAATACCAACTGGCCGGACGTCGGAGAACGGTGGCAACCTGCAGAAATCCGGCAATAGCAATAAGGGACTGAATCTGGACAAAAGATTAGATAAGGATGTATTAGAGTGTGAGAGGAAATACCTCAACAAACTCCACAAGGTTCATTGCATCTTCTCTGCTTGCTTATATCACATGGGAGAAGATAATTGCCAGCTGTGAGTTGCTACCACCGGTTCTGCCTGTCCTAACAACCTTTTTACTAATAAAACTAACTGCAGTGAAACCACATAAACTACAGCAGTGAAAACAAAGTTACTGCTTACTAAACTACGAAATAGAAAACGTAAAAGACTTTAAGACACGCTTCCCACACAACATTAAAACCCAACACAACATTACTCTCTCCTCAGCTTTGTCTTGTCCTCAAGACAAATTAAAGTTTGGATATTGTCTGGATAAGGCCTCTTCCCTCTCCCAAGTCGCTGCAGCCGCCGGGAAACCAGCCCAGTGGATGAGGAACTCAACTGCGTGGCGATTGCGTAGAGGAACCAGACGTCTGTCAAGTACTGCCTGTGGGTAAGTCATCGGAACTCCATCGCTGTTTAATTCTGGAAGTTGAGAAATGGGGGTAAATCTTGTTTTGATCTTCTTTTTAACAGGGACACATGGAAGACATCGTGCATTTTGGTATGGCGTTTGAGCAAGGTGTTGCCAGATTTGAAAGGTTGCATTTTTATGAATACCCAGTCTCCGACAACGAACTCACGTTCATATCTATGCAAATCAGCGTAAGTTTTCATCCTTTGTTGTGCCAATTCCATATTTTCCTTGAGAATTTGGAGCATTTGCTGTCTATCTTGAATCAAGCCTTGAGCAGCTGTACCGGTTACTTGCAGATAAGGACCAAGAGATAATTGAGGAGGGGAGTAACCATACAAGGCCTGGAAAGGAGACATCTTGATGGCACTATGGGTACACGAATTATACCACCACTCCGCAAGAGGTAACCACTGTACCCATTTCTTTGGCTTAGTATGTATCATACAACGCAAATACGTTTCCAAACACCTGTTAAGCCGTTCTGTCTGACCATCGCTTTGTGGATGATGTGCCGTACTCATGTTAAGTTTTGTGCCCAACAACTTAAAGAATTCTTTCCAAAAAGCACTTTGAAAAACCACATCACGATCACTCACAATAATCTCTGGAGCTCCATGTAATTTATGAATCTGTTCTAAGTAAATAAGAGCCAAGCTTTCAGCTGTGTAAGGATGTGATAAGGGAATGAAATGGGCGTACTTGGTGAGTCGATCGATTATGACCCATATTACTTCCTTACCTCCGGAGTTTGGTAGCCCTTCGATGAAGTCCATGGAAATTTGGGACCAAGGACTAGTAGGGACTGGAAGTGGTTGAAGAAGTCCCGAGTATGCAACAGATTCGTCTTTGCATTTTTTGCATATGTCACAAGACAAAATAAAATCTTCCAAATCCTTCTTCATACCCCTCCAATGAAATAAATTTTTGGCCCGTAGATAGCTGGTATGAATCCCTGAATGGCCCCCAATAGCACTTTCATGAATTGATTGCAAAATCTTAGTTCTGACATCTCCTGTTTCTCCAACTACCAATCTACCTTTGTATATTAAAATACCTTCTAACACTGTATAATCAGGTACCTGTTCCGGAGTGAGTATGCAAGTGGACAACATATCTTCGACAAAAGTATCTCCCTGGTAGCTCTGGAAAATCTCTTCCACCCACTGAGGTCTGATATGCGTGGACATAGCACACAAGGTAGAGTCATCTCCCTCTTGATCCTCCATGTACTCGTACTTTCTTGATAATGCATCAGCTACCAGATTTGTCTTTCCTTGCTTGTACTCAATCTCGAAATCATAACACATGAGTTTGTACAACCACTTTTGCTGCAACGAATTGGTGATTTTCTGTTCTTTTAAAAACTTCAAACTGATGTGGTCAGTTCGGATAATGAATTTTGAGCCTATAAGATAGCTGGACCATTTGCCCACTGCAGTCATTATAGCCAAAAGCTCCTTTTCATATGTAGATAAAGCTTGATTTCTGGGACACAAAGCTTGGCTAAAATAAGCAATTGGTCTCCCCTTTTGCATTAACACAACTCCTATACCACTTTGGCACGCATCAGTCTCTATTTCAAAGGGCAAGGAAAAATCGGGTAAAGCAAGGATGGGGGCTCTGACTAGCTGCTCCTTGAGCTGAATAAAGGCTTCTTCGGCTTCTTTGCTCCATTTGAAGTGTCCCTTCTTTGTCATCTCTGTTAAAGGTCGAGCCACTACCCCATATTTTGGAGAAAACCGCCTATAGTACCCGGTAAAACCAAGAAAACCCCTCAAAGCCTTCAAGGTTTTAGGTAAAGGCCAATCAACCACTGTTTGTATTTTTCCCGGGTCAGTTCCAACACCAGCCTCACTGATAATATACCCAAGATAATCCACTTGATTAATAGCAAAAGAGCACTTAGATCTTTTAGCGTACAACTCATGGTGCCTTAAAACTTGAAGAACTTGAGTGAGGTGTGAACAATGCTCCTTTAAAGTTTTGCTATAAATCAGAATATCATCAAAGAATACCAAAACACTCTTCCTCAAATAATTAGAGAAAATGCCATTCATGAGTTTTTGGAAAGTAGCTGGGGCATTGGTGAGTCCAAACGGCATAACATTAAACTCGTATTGACCATGATGTGTAACAAAAGCTGTTTTTGCTTTGTCACAGTCGCTCAGCCTGATCTGAAAGTATCCCTGCCGCAAGTCTAACTTGGAAAAAACAGTAGCTCCATGCAATTCAGAGAGCAAATCCTCGATCACCGGCATAGGAAACTTATCCTTGATAGTGATGTCATTCAACTTCCTATAATCAATGCACATCCTCCATGTGGAGTCTTTTTTCTTCACTAAAAGAACAGGTGACGCAAAAGGGCTGCAACTTGCGTTAATCAATCCTTGATTTAGCATGTCACTAACGAGTTTTTCTATTTCATCTTTCAAGGAGTGAGATACTCTGTAAGGCCGTTGTTGGATAGGTTGTGCCCCTTCCTTCAAATTAATGGCATGCTCGATGTGTCGAACTGGTGGCAGGGACGTGGATTCGGCAAAGACATCTTGGAATCTCTCCAATATTGCTGCAATGCACCCAGGTACTGCCGGTTGTTCTTTTTCTGCTGTAACTTGAAAGAGTTGAGCCATTAATCCATGAGATGACTTGTGCAAGAATTTTCGAATGCCCTTCCCACTGATCATGTTCAGGTTTGCGTCTTCCTTTTCTCCTTGTAATTGGACCTTCTTGCCTTGTTTAGTCACCACCAAACAGTTCTTCTTAAGTGAAAATGTAATTGGATCGTGCGTCCACATCCAATCATTTCCCAAGATGATATCACATCCCCCAAGTGGAATAATCCTTAATTCAGCTTCAAATTTAGTACCATTAGTGCTCCATTGGAATGAACTACACTTCTCCCTACTAATAGTTCGTTCTCCATTTGCTACAGTGATAATCCAAGGAGGAGTTGCCTCCACATACACATTTAATTCTGCAGCCGTGGCTCGGTTCAAATAACTGTGGGTGCTTCCGCTGTCCACCAATATAATTAGTTTCCTCCTGCCATGGAGTCCGGAAACCTTCAGTGAATTGGGAGTTTTACTCCCATGTAAGGCATGCAGGCTAATCTCTCCATTAGCAGGTAATTCTTCTTCGATTTCAGTTTCCTCCTGTTGGCTTGGTTGCTCTTCTTCATCTTCATTCATTAGCAACTGAAAAAGTTTAGCACACTTATGGCCATAAGTGTACTTTTCATTGCATGTGAAGCACAACCCCTTGGCCTTTCTTGCGTCATACTCTGCCTTGGAAAGCCTCCTGACGGGAACATTAGACTCCTTAGAAACATTGTTATAGCTATGAGAGTTGTTATTTTGATTGCTCCCCTGATTTGAGAGCCTGTAAGGAGCAGGAGAGTTTGTTGTTTTCTGGGTAAACTTGCCTTTCTTACTCCAAATTTCCAAAGTATTCTCCATAAGCCTTGCTTGATTCATGGCGCCAATCAGATTTGGTGGCTTAAACATTTGAACTGGGACCCTTATTTCTTCTTTAAGTCCCTTCAAAAAACAAGAAATGTAGAAGTCTTCAGAAATGGCCGGGTGTTTGGCACGCACTAGAGATTTCATCTCCTCGAATTGCTCGATATAACTTGCTACATCAGTCCTTTGAGCCAACTGAGTGAAATCCATAACAATGTCCTCCTGTCCCGGGACTAAGAACTTTTCCAGTAGCAAGTGGCAAAACACATCCCAGTTGATGTGAGGCCGTCCCTCAATGTACTCACACCACCATAAGTCAGCCGGTCCGGTTAGATAGTAGGAAGCATGTAGCACTTTACTGTTCTTGTCGATTTGGTTTACTTGAAAATAACGGTTGGCTTTCCTAATCCAGGAACGTGGATTTTCCCCTGAAAACTCCGGGAACTCAAGACGGTAGACAGGTAATTGTGGAGGTGGTAATGATAACTGTGTGTCTTGAGAATAATATGGGAGCTGGTACTGTGGTATTGGAGTCGAATAATTGTATTGTGGCTGCTGCAGAGCGGTTGGTTGCAGAGTGGGCCTTGGAGGAATTTGGGCGTTTTTCTGGCTTGTTTTATCACGGGAAGTAGTGGGGTTTCTTAAGGGAGGAGCAACATATGCATCTGTGTGGTTTTTATGGACAAGTATATCATCATTCTCATCATCGTCATCCTCAGATGCCGTTTCTCCATCTTTCCCTTTTCCATCGGTGGACTGGGCTTTGTGTGTTTGATGAAAAACAAGCAGTTGAGCCATTTGTTCAGAAAGCACGGAAATACTTTGATTAACAGCAGAAAATTTGAGATCCATAGAAGAATTCACATCAGCAAATTTAGAATCCACAGTACTATTAAGAGCAGTAAGATCTGAGTTAAATTTCAACTTAATAGCATCCAGAACATTACAGCAAGTAGTGATTTCATTATCATGCTTTTTTTGTATCTCCATCAATTCTCTAATACGAGCTTCCATGGTCACAAGCAGATTTCCGATAAATAACCTGGCTTTGATACCAATTGTTGTGACCCAGCTTGTACTAGCAAATTAATCAATCCAATAATATAAAGAACAGGCACAAAATAGAGTCTGAATATAGATTTAAATAACTGGAATAAGGTTGAATACAAATACCAACTGGCCGGACGTCGGAGAACGGTGGCAACCTGCAGAAATCCGGCAATAGCAATAAGGGATTGAATCTGGACAAAAGATTAGATAAGGATGTATTAGAGTGTGAGAGGAAATACCTCAACAAACTCCACAAGGTTCATTGCATCTTCTCTGCTTGCTTATATCACATGGGAGAAGATAATTGCCAGCTGTGAGTTGCTACCACCGGTTCTGCCTGTCCTAACAACCTTTTTACTAATAAAACTAACTGCAGTGAAACCACATAAACTACAGCAGTGAAAACAAAGTTACTGCTTACTAAACTACGAAATAGAAAACGTAAAAGACTTTAAGACACGCTTCCCACACAACATTAAAACCCAACACAACACCTTTTCTTTCCCCCCCCCCCCCCCAATTTTCTTCCCTGTCACTATTTCTCCGGTACTGGACCGCAGCTCCCACCGGAGTTTATACAACTCCAAATCGGAGCTTTACAACTCCGTCATGGAGCTCTACAGCTTCGGTTGGAGCTTATACAACTCCAAATCGGAGCTTTACAAACTCCGATATGGAGCTCTAGGTTCCTTTAATTTTTTTAAAAAGTTTTTTTGGGCTTATATTTTAAAATGTAAAGTTTGTTTGGTTTATTTTGCACTATAATTTGGGGCAATTCTGAAGTTTAGAAAAGTTTTATGCATTATGTTGAATTATTTTGTGTGAATTTGATAAAATTGAAAATATTTGAGGCAAATGTATAATTAATTAAAATTGGAGCTTTGTGGATTGTTTGAAATTTCAATATTTGAACATGGGCAAAATGGTTCTTTTCAGCTTTTAATTCACCAATTGTCAAGATCGTGAGATCGGATGTAATTACATCAATCTAGCTACGGAGGTAGTTAGATGCAACATCAAATCTAATGAGTACGCAAATTTAATAAGTGACTCTAAAAAGCGCCGAGATAAAAAATACCCTAATTAAAAATAATCAAGTCCTCGCCGAAAACCCAACCCATAATCTTTATATTCATGAGACACCTAGCCTAACCAATTAAGATTTTAAGTTATTTTTAAGGAATACTAGTAAGTTTTTTAAGTCTTTATTGATACCTTACAATTTTTCCATATTTCACAAATTGTAAACAAAGTCAACAACCTCTTAAACTAGTCCACTCTCTCAACCCAGTAAAACTTCAAATGAGATGGAGATGGTGATATGGATCATTATGGAGTGAAGAAAACAAAAAGAAAGCAAAGAAAGATGAAAACTGAAAGGCCTTGAATTTGGCTTGTAATGCTTTTGCTGAGAACAACTTTTTGTTTTTCTTCAACTCTCTCACTCACTCTCAAATCTCAAATGTCTCAACACTTGAAGAAATCAAACATGATGATGAACCAAACATTCACCATTGATCACAATCACCAACAAACTCAAAGACCCTTCTTAACCAAGAACGCCCTCATTATCATCACACTCATCCTCACAATCACAACCCATTATCTCCCCAAATCAAACGCTTCACCAAAGCCACCCCCAGTCCCAATTCTCCCAATCCCAACTTCACCCCAAATCTCATGGCAAATCACAGAAATGGCACTCTTCTTCCACTTTGGCACCAACACTTACACCAACTCAGAATGGGGCACAGGTCATGCTGACCCTTCTGTCTTCAACCCAACTGCATTCAACGCCTCACAGTGGGTTGAAGTGGCTAAGGATTCTGGGTTTTCCAGAGTTATTTTGACAGCAAAGCACCATGATGGGTTTTGTCTTTGGCCTTCAGAGTACACTGATTACTCTGTTAAGTCCAGTTCTTGGAAGAATGGGACTGGAGATGTGGTTAGAGAGCTTGCTGATGCTGCGAAGCGTTTCGGGGTGCAATTGGGGCTTTATCTATCCCCTTGGGATAGGCATGAGCCTTGTTATGGCAAGACAATTGATTACAATGAGTTTTATATGGGGCAGATGACTGAGTTGCTTACTAGGTCTGTAAAGAAACTGTTCTTACTTTTTATTGTTATTTTTTGGGCTTGAATGAATGCAGTTAAGTTTGCTATGGTGTGTGTTCAGTGAATTTTGATGTTTAGCAATCCTATGGATCATTTTCTTATTGCTTGTTGTAGTGTAACTAGTAATGCATGTGATTGATTGAATGACTGTCTTGGTGGTTTAGTTTGTGCATGTTACTTTGGTTATTTGCTGATTCAATTAGAAAGAATGTGAGACAAATGTTTAGTTGAATAGCTAATGGAGATGATGGTACATTTTATCTAGTCTAATAGTCATGAAATGCGTCGTCTTTGAGTTCTATTCTCCATTTAGTGGATAGTGGTTACTGGCATTGCTATATGAAGATAGGGGATTGTATATGGTTCATATGATGACATATTGGCATAACAACATGATCTTGGCTGTTGCTTTTCTTGTTGATTTTTCACATAATGGATGTGAACTTGTGTTTATCATTGATAATTAAGTGATTTGCTTTTATCATATATATGTTGGAGCAGATATGGTGAGTTAAGAGAAGTTTGGCTGGATGGTGCGAAAGGTGAGGGTGAGAAGGATATGGAGTACTTTTTTGATGATTGGTTTAGTCTTATTCATCAGTTACAACCTGGGGCAGTCATATTTTCTGATGCTGGTCCGGATACGAGATGGGTTGGGGATGAGGCTGGTGTTGCTGGGACTACGTGCTGGTCTCTTTTCAATCGCAGTAACTCATATATTGGTGATACTGATGCCGGGTGAGTCTGGTACTTTCTGCATTTGTAAGGTGTCAAATATGAATATGTCATTTACCTCTTTGTTTTAAGACGAAAATGAATAGGCTCTGTGGATATACTCTTAGAACCCCCTGGTCATGTCCAAACTCCTAATCATGTTCCAGTAGGTCATCACGAATCTATACCGCAAACTGTTTTATTGTTGGTAACAAATAGAGTATCTAACTCATCCCCTAAAACTGTATGTTATGCTTTTGGTCCTATAGGAAACAGATTACTCTGTCTCTAACGTGGGGAAGAAAATTTTATTTGGTAAAGTGATGCTGTACTTGGGATCAGATCATATCAGAATAAGCAAACCAATGAAAAAGAACAAGTTGTAAACTGTTGATATATTTTCAAGCAATCATCATATCCTACATATGATGGTCCATTAGCTTGAAATATTAGAATGGTGGGACATAAATAACTTAGCTTGCAAGATGAGAGAAGCAACTCATGCTCCATTATGTCCCCTCTTCTTTTTTGGCAGAAGCAGCTAGTTTAATGTGTGCAAGTGTAGTGCTTATCTATTAAAGTTAAACACAATGATACTACTTTCTTCAAGTTATGAGAACTTCAAATGGACCAGAAACCCAAAGCTATTTACTTGTGTCTAAGATGCTCCTGTGAATTGTTTGAAATTAATATCTGATTATTCCATTGTTCTTTAATGTGGTCTATATTCCTTCTATTTGCTACTAGTAATTAGCACTGTTTTGAATACAGTACTGGCAATCCTAATTCTCTGTACGGAGTAAGAGATCACATTTGGCTTATGATGAATCTTTAATTTTGGAAACTATTGTTGATTATTGGTTGATTATCCGTATATTTAAATGATGTGCATAAACTCTTTAATTTTTGTCAGATATTCTGGAGGTGGTGATCCTTATGGGCAAGACTGGATACCTGCAGAATGTGACGTGTCCATTCGACCTGGATGGTTTTGGCATGCATCAGAATTTCCAAAATCCGCATTAACGCTTCTTGATTTGTACTACAAATCAGTTGGTAGGAACTGTCTTCTTTTACTGAATGTACCTCCAAATTCTTCAGGTCTTATATCCCAGGAAGATATAAAAGTTCTTAAAGAATTTTCAGAGATGCGAAACTCCATATTTTCTCAGAATCTAGCAAAAAGCGCTTTGACGTCTGCTAGTTGTATACGAGGGGGTCCAAGTGAGTCCAGGTATAGCCCCCAAAATGTTGTCGAAGAAGGCATAATTTCATACTGGGCTCCTGGCAATGTAGCGTCAGACTGGACACTGTATTTAGATTTTCAAGAAGTTATTAGTTTCAATGTCTTGCTGGTGCAAGAACCGATCCATATGGGTCAGCGTATCATCAAATTTCATCTTGAATTCTTAAATGCGGGAGGCGAGTGGACTGAGGCTGCAGGTGGCACCACGGTGGGGTACAAAAGGCTGCTGTTCTTTTCTAATGTTACAACCAGTTGCTTGAGGTTTATCGTTGACAGAGCTCGAGCTGAGCCTCTGATTGCTTATTTGGGTGTATATATGGATCCTTTTTCCATCCCGGGTTCACATGTCTCTATGCTGAGATCTAAGTCTCACATCAATGGTAGTGATTCTCTTCATCCAATTCCAGTCACAGGTTACGGCTTAAGTTCCATGTAGCTTATTCGTATCTATCGCACTGATATAGGACATGGTCTTAATCCTTGAGTTTTTATCGATAAGTCGTATGTATCCTAGTATACTGACCTTGTAAATTGTGTATATCTTGTATATCCTTCATGGACACAGTTTGCTTGTTTTCTGAGCATTCCTCTGACTTATAAGTTATAAGCGATATCAGATGATGTTCAATATACTTGAAAAAACTGTTTTTGTACTCAAGATTCCGGTCTGTATCTTTATCTAGAAAGGGTGCTCGGAAGAAAACAGGTCAAAGAGATGTTATTGTTCACAAAATATGTTGAACTCGGCGAAAACAAGAGCATCATCAGGTGCTAGGTTTAGAGATGAGAAGCTGAAATTGTCCATACAAACAAACATGATGCCCTGCATTTTGCTACAATAATAGTAATGATGATCTGTTTTAAAGAGTCACAACAAAGAAAGAAACAACTCATTTCCGATTCTGTCTACATGACCGACATGGGCATCTCTGCACCCTCATGCTCTACATTCTACAAATAAGAACTCTCATATGTCTACGCTATCTTTACATCTCGAAGAAGCCGAGCAGCCATAGCTCCACACCTTCTCACTTCCCACTCACTCTGCGTTTTATTAGCAGGTGATGATTTACTTTCATCCTCAATTTGATCACTTTCGACGTCATCAACTTCGTTAGCAGTACTGCTACTGCCATCATCTTCATCTGCAGTCTGTGTGGTGGAATCATCAACTTTGACATCTACATTGTGGCAATTTATACTGTCTGAAGCCTTTGGGCTCATCATAAATAACTGTATGCTTGGATGTTGGTACTCTTTGTGCATCTAGTACAAAATTAAAAGAAAAAAAAAAATCAATGAGAAATGTACCAAAATGACTCGAGTTAGAAGTGAGTTGACAAATAGATGCACATCCTCACCTTTGCTTTAGGAACACATTTGACCTCGAAATTTTGCTTCCACAACTCAAGCATCCGCTCATGGACATTTGTGGAACGAAGTTCGTATCCCAACTGCAAAACATGTTTCAAATTCACTCTTCAGTTTCAGATTAGCAAAAAATTAACCTGGTTTTCGCAAAATTTCAAGTTGATACCATGATGACGGTTCTAGGTCCAGATAACGCATGTAATGTCTGCAGCAGAGGTTCAAGAAGATGCTCTGCATAAACCTAACATATGCAAGCAGAGCCCAGAGGAGAAAAACATGTGCTTAGAGAAGTCATCTCTGAATGATTTCCTAAGTGAAACATATATAATGAAGGAATGTACGACTCACAACATCAGTGCCAATGATATAATCAAATGGTGGACCAACAGCCCTTATATGATCTGCATCACCCCAGTTAAGTTCCGCAACCTCAATAGAGCCAAACGAATCTAAAGGGAAAAAAGACATGATATCAGTAAAATGGAAATTAGTATTATGTAGTTGCTTCAGCAATGCAGTACTGCTGGCTATAACAAAAGGTAATTGCTAATACAGATTGGAGAAAAAATAGCCATGAGATGTTTATGGCCTCTGAGATAAACTGTTAATGTAAAGATAGCAAAAAATCAAAGTCACCTGAACCAGGAGCCGCCATCTGCTGTATCCTTGAAGTATTACGTTCAACATTTCTCATAAGCAAAGGCAAAACCTCAGTTTGGTCTGTGGATACCACATCACACCCAAGTAGTGCCATGCCTGAAATATCCAAGCCATGATTGATCATTAAGTCCCCAACTAATCTGAAACCTTTCAGAATTATTCAACTGGTAAGTTCCACAATGAAACTTACCAAATCCAGCTACTCCACAACCTGCTCCGAGTTCAATTGCACGTTTTCCTTTCAATTTAGATGGGGAAAACCTTCCCCTTCTACAATTTTTTTCCTTCATAATCAACCCAAATATACTCAAGTCAGCTTATTTAAGTTATTTTCATACTACACAGATGCTATCGCTGAATATACAGCACAGCAAAAAACTAGAAGAATAGGGTACAGACTGTAGAAGCATTCGGAATTCAAAGAACCATGCCATCTCATTTTGGGGTAGCAAATGCATTTAGATGATTAACAAACTATCTCACAGCCTTTCTTCAAAAAATTTATCGACTTGCAGTATTCATACCGAGTTAGATCACAGCAGAGAACAAGGAAACTATTACCAAGTGACTAATAGTCTAAAATGTACAGGCACCTAGAGTCCTAGACCACACTAGAAATAATGATACTGTCCAACATAGCATAGTTTAATTATTATTTATAGCTACAATTATTTGGGTTGGCATTCAAGGAAAACTTAACACTGCACCAAATACAGTTCCATACATAACCCTTCATGTTTACCATGGAATACAAAAGTAATTTTCTCCCCCTTTCCTTTTAGCGTTTACATACTATACATCCAAATCATGCAAATTGTTACAAGAAGGTAACAGAAAAAGGTCCAAGTATTATTTACCAGAAACTTTGCAAAGACCATAGAAGCATCCCAGACAGTAGTTCCTAAATGCTTTGAATTTGGGTCCTGTCATTATTGAAGCAAAATTGTGACTGCCATGAGGCTACCAAAATCATATAGACAAACCGTATGATGATAAATCGTAAATGACCAGGGAATATGATATGGCTAATATAAGTTAAATACTGTTTTCCAAGATGTTATAGGAAAAAGATATATGATTGTTGTTCTTATCTCAATGTAGAGAATCTTTTTTTGTTTTTTTCACAATAATACGAGGTTCTTTAGTTTCAATTCTTTTCACCAAAAACTAGTGAGCTGTTAAATGCAAAAAATAAATCATGTAAAATGAAATGGAAAAATTGAAATAATTACAAGGTTTTAATATCGAGACAAGCAATTGATGTGATCTAAGAATTAGTGGATCCAACCAACAGTGTCTCAGATACAATATTGGAACTATTGAACAACTATAAGAATTAGATGAAACAAACTGGACAAATTGATCACGCTATACCTCTTATGTCAAAATAGAAATGATATGGAGACTATGTTAGCGTTTAACTCGTTTACATTCATTATACCTGTGTAAACTGGAGCTGATGCCCTAGAACTTCAAATAAAACAGCCGATGTGTTGGGAGAATTTAGTCTGGAACACAAAGAAGAAGAAGAATTATTTCGAAATACAGTTGTTAGCAATCACTGAAATGCAACACAGAAAAATATCATGGAAGTATGCTCCTCAATTAACTTTCTTTATCTTCTACGATAACAACGACATGCTATGAGCAGATAAGTTTATCACTGTTGACAATCACAATGTAGTCATTCATCATAGACCTTTTAATTAACTTAAGAATTACAGTCCGTAATAGTAATACAATCAGGCATCTATAAGATCAAAACAGTATTCAAGGAGAGATATAATTGGTCATTTCAAACATAAGATGAATAAATGTGAACGAAACTACACGTAAACAAGATACCGAGAATGCTAGTAGTACATTAGTAATATTAGTACCACAGTTAACTAATGTAAACACAAGGAGCATTATGACTCAGTTTACCTGTCTGCCTCCATTGGAATGTTTGCAACAACACTTCAATTCCAAGACTCTTTTGCTGCAATATACAGAACATGAGAAACATATAGACACCATAAGGTGATTTCTTATTTCATTCCCACTCTATTACTACAAGATAGTTACGACTTACGACCAAATATCATCCAAAAACCAAACAAGTGAATATATTCAGCAAAATCCAATAACATGGAAAAGTGAAAATCTTAAAAAACACCAACTGTAAGTCTTAACCAAACAGAGAGCTTGGACACATAAGAGTCAAGTAAGTGAGTATTAATTTAGCTAGTCGATTGGATTAAAGGTGGGATTTTTATCATTACAGCAAAGAAGAAAAAGGTTATAAGCATAATCATAAGCAAGCATTACTCCAAAACATTCAGTAAGCTTACCTCGATCAGCTGCAGTTCCACTAGTTCTCGTCTGGATTTAGGACTAAATTGGTATAAGTGGATTCAAATTTTAATCTTTGATTGTTTTTCTCACAACAAATTTCAAATCAAGATGATTTTAGGGATTCTAATTTGTATTCATCTTTGATTGATTATGTTTATGTGAAAAAGGTATGAAATTTATCTGGGCTTGGTCGGCCCATTTATCGCTCCTGGTCCATAGGCCCAATAACCTGAACGTAATAACAAGCCAGCTGGAGGAGTGTAGTGTAGGGTGATTTTTTGTTTACCGAAAGGCAATGAATATTTCTTGGTCAATGCGATGTAAGTGATTCTATGTATATTTCTTTTGGTCAGAATCTTGACTGTGTTTAACTTTAAGGATTTTTTGATATGTAAGTGATTTTTTGATATGTTGGAATTGGTTCGCAAATTTTGTAATTAACGACCAACAAATCTTATTCACGACTTGTAGGTATTGTAATTTGGGTTCGGTCCATGGATTTCTTGTTGTTCAAATCTTTTATGCTGGTTGATTTGTTTCATCTATAGCCTTTGATGCTGTTTGAATGTGATACTTTCAGTTGTTTATAACAATTTTGTCAACTAGTACTAGATATTACTGTGACCTGGGAATTCAAATTAAACCATCCTCGATCAGTGTAGGAACCACAAAATAATGCTGAAACACTATGGAAGCTTGCTTGTTTGGCATGTTCTCTTTCACAGAGGGCTGCTGCCTTGCAACCACCTCCTTAGCATTTCTACTGAATTCTTTGGTTGATCCATTGGAACCATGTGACCGGCATTATGGACTTTGAGGAAACTCAGAGGACCATAGCTTTTCTGTACACCAGCTTCCACCCCATCTACTGTAAATGGACTATTCGGAGCTGCTAAATACTCCTTTTGACCCGACCATTCCATGGCTTCTACCCATCTTGAGTTTCCTGAACAAATGACACAGCGGTTAGGCTATTCACAACTTGATTAATGAAGGGAAATAAATAATCAAATAAATAACAAAGCATATGTAATATACCTAGCCAGTTGCAAAGAAGATCAAACTCCCCAGCGTATATTAGTATCTTAACTCCATCTTGTAATAGTGCAGGGACACCAACTGCGGAATTCATAATCTTGTCTCTTGACATCGCAGTGACAACACTGATACTACATGAAACAAATGTGATGTTTCCAACACCCAAAGCTGCCTTAGCCGACTCTTGGTTGAGGAACTTTTCTGCGTTTGAGAAGTCATAGCATAAAGAACCTTCACATAGTTTGCGGATGTCGTAGTACTGGGGAATGAAGATCTTGTATGTTAATTTATTTGCAAGTATTGTTGAGGTAAAAATAAAAAAATAAAAATTTATTCTTGCATTTATCTAATATAGTAGTAGTATAATAGTAATTGTTTACTCACATTTAAGTGCTTTCTTGTGTAGGAAATGATTTCATCAATAATTGCTTCGCAGTTGCTATCCACCCAAGGGCAGGCTGTGGAACTACTATTGCCTGACATAAAAGCATCGATCTGGTTAGGCAAATAAACAAAACAGCAGGTTTTAATTAGGCTATTATATATCCCAGTTTACTGCTTAGGAAGTTCAGATACTGGGATGTTTAGGAAACAGGAGTTACTTTGACAGTCTTTTAACTCGGTTTCACATTTTGCAACCAAGTCGGCGACATACTCTGATTCATACTCGGGTTTGTCAATCAGTTTCATGTCCAGAGCATAATCAAGTTCAGACTTGTACTGGATTTCAGGATGTGTCCACCCGTTTCCAATAGCCAATCCCTATTTTCGAGACAGGCGTTAGAAACTCCTACACAAGATTGCCATAAGTAGATAAAACCAAAACATACATACTTTGAGGTTTATTGGTATCCCGGTTTTCTCTTTGTTCTTCTGCTGAATCTGAGTAGCAAATGCGGGTATGTAGTGCCCAGCATATGATTCTCCAGTGATGTAAAAGTCGTTCTTTGCGTACTGAGGATGCTCCTTAAAAAACTCCTGCAGTAATGTGAATGACCATCATGTCATGTCAGATAAAATCCTTTTTATGGAACGAATTTTGTTGGTTTAGAAACAGACCTGGAGGAAGTTGTAGAAGTCAAAACCGGCTTGTTCTGAGGTGCTGCGTATGTCACCAGTGCTATTAGAGTAACTGAAACCGGTTCCGGTCGGCTGGTCCACATATATAAGGTTTGATACCTGCCACAACATCTTGCACATTAGACTACTAGCAAAATAGTCTATTTACACCATTTTTCTTCTAGGATAGAAGAAACCTATGATTAAAACAGACTTTGTGTGCTGGACTGCCAAAGATTTCTGACAGACACCGCTATGTGATCAAATCATGAATCCTATATATTTTCTCTAGTCATATCTATTGTGATGATAATAGAATTGGCATTGCAAGTTGGAGAAAATAGTCGTACCGTGTCCCATCCATAGTCATTCCAGACAAGTGTTAAATTGTCTGTCAAGTGAAAAGGGCCATTTTCATAGAACAATGCCAATGAGCTACTGCATCCAGGTCCTCCAGTTAGCCATATCACAACAGGTACATCACTACTCTTGTTCCTCGATTCAAAGAAAAAATAGAACATCCTGCAGTGACAAAATCCATTATTATCTGTCCATGCATATATACAAATCCATTCTCGAAATTGACATGATTAGATCTGCGCAGAAATTGTTTAAATATATACCTTGCTCCTGTTGTGTTTGGAAGGCTATAGTAACCGGCATGGTGACCGAAGTCCTGGACAGTACCATTTGAATCATTGGCTAAGGAATTTGCTATGTTGGGGAATTGGAACTGCTTTTCGACGAGTCTTGGTGCAGTTTCTGCAGGGTCATCTTGTACGATGTTGGCGTCAAGTCCAGGGAACAAATTTAGTCCTCTGATCAATCTTTCAGCTTGTTTAGACGGCCTGGATGAAGATGGAAAATGGTTAAGGATTCTTGCTTTGGCAGAAAAGTCTGAGAAGATGAGAAGAGAAAGGAAAAAGTATGAGAAAGTTTGCATTTTCATCATCATCATTCTCAGCAGATTGGAATTTGAGAGTTTCATCAGATTATCTGCTTTAATTTATAGGAAATGGGAAGTCATTATCATCAATCAATGTAAGTTCATGTAAAGTGACAGTTACATATCTTGAAACTGAAATCACTCTTTTAAATTCTGAAATGTTTCTTGATTATATATGTTCTTTTTGACTAGTACTACTTTACTTAGAAATTAGAATATCTCTATAAATATATAGTACATGATACGTACATGATTGTAGATGGGAAATTCCTTTTAAGTACATCTTACCTTTAAGACAAAAACTTGTGTTGCAGGTTCTTGTGATTCTTGTAATCTTATATATTATGTACTATAATACGTGCCAGCTTGTTTAGAAGCACAGGTGTTGAAGCATATGCTGAATAAGCACAAACATTTATGGCTTTGCCTTTATTTAACAGAGTTGAATCAATCTGTTCTCATTCTTATCACCATCACTGTAGTCTGTAGTAAGCTACTACTTTCCATGTTTATTTTCCACTCCATATGCTTTTGTGATGTTTTGTTAGAATCTAATTTGATTTGATTTGGCTATTCTTGTAACAGATGGATACATTTCTATTCACCTCCGAATCGGTAACAGAAGGCCATCCAGACAAGCTATGCGATCAAATATCAGACGCTATCCTGGACGCCTGCCTGGAACAGGATCCCGACAGCAAAGTCGACTGCGAGACCTGTATAAACGGAAACACAGTCACTCTCTTGGGGGAGATCACCACCAAGGCCAAGACAGACTACGACAAGATTGTCCGTGAGACCTGCCGACGGATTGGATACACCTCCCCTGTGTTCAACCTGGATGCTGACAGTTGCAACATCATCGTCAACATCCAGCAGCAGAGCCCTGAGATTGCCGAAGTTGTGCACGGGAACCTGACAAAACGGCCTGATGAAATCGGGGCAGGAGATCAAGGACACATGTTTGGTTATGCGACGGATGAGACTCCTGAGTTTATGCCTTTGTCTCATGTCTTGGCTAGTAAGCTAGCTGCAAGACTAGCGCTGGTGAGGAAGAATGGGCCTTGCAACTGGTTGATGCCAAGTGGGAAGACTGAAGTTGTTGTCGAGTATAGAAAGGAAGGTGAGGGCCGTGGGGCCGTGGTACCGGTTAGGGTCCACACGGTCCTGATCTCTACTAAGCATGTTGATACGGTGACGAATGAGGAAATAGAGAAGGATTTGAAGGAGCACGTGGTTAAGGCAGTTGTGCCGTCTAAGTATCTTGATGATGAGACGATTTTGCGTTTTAATCCAGATGTGACGGGTGGGACCCATGAGGAGGCGGGGATGACAGGGCGTAGGATTATTGTGGACACGTATGGAGGGTGGGGTGGTCATGGGGGAGGTGCATTTTCGGGGAAGGACCCGACTAAGGTGCATAGGAGTGGGGCGTATGTAGCTAGGCAAGCTGCAAAGAGTGTTTTGGCGTCTGGGCTAGCACGGCGTTGTATCGTCCAAGTTTCTTATGCCATTGGGATATCAGAGCCATTATCTGTTCATGTGGACACTTATGGGACGGGGAGGATGGCGGATAAGGATATTTTGCGGCTGATTAAGGAGAAGTTTGATTTTCGTCCCGGGATGATTGCGGTTGATTTGGACCTTAAAAGAGGGGGCAATATGAGGTATCAGAAGACTGCAGCATATGGACATTTTGGCCGGGATGATCCTGATTTCACTTGGGAGACTGTTAAAATTCTCAAGCCTGAGTGATGAGCAAAATGAAATGGAAAGTGCTGTGTCCCTAGAAATATTGGTGATGCAACTCACAGAGTCTACTATTTTATTTTAAGTTAAGTTCATGTTTTAGGTTTATTATCAAATAGTCTTTCAATTCGTGGAACTTATTATCATGTAAGGTTTATGTTGAGAATGGAACGCGTGACCATTTTGAATGTTAAATCCAATCCGGGGTGGTTCCGACTACAAAATTCATGAACCTTGTATTATCTCAATTTTCTTAATTATGTATTGTTGGTTGTAAAATAAAAATGTCGCGGTCGATCCCTGGTCCCTCTCTAGAAGTGCTACTACTCTACTAACAGTATTTACCGTAGTTTCCTTATAAGAATTTATCTCAAAATTGTTTTTAACTAATTCCCTATAATATTTTAAGTACGTATTTAACAATTTATTAAAATCAGATTTATTTTTAGTAATTTAACATAAATATACATAATAATTTTAATAACCACATAATTAAATATAATATATAAAAATTAATGATTTATACACTAAAAAAGTTTTAGGCATGTGCAGACTGTTGCCTTTTTTTTAGGTGATCCATACAAATTTTAAGGAATTTGATTTGATAACTTTTTAACACATATTTTGAATTTTTGTCAATATTTAACCAAAACACCATTTTAGGAAAACTGATGTGAATGCTCTAAAGAGGGAGAATTCAAGCCCCTGGCCTCTATGGACAAGATATTGACATCGTCCAAGTGGTTACTTATGGCCATCGATCAATTCCAAGAGAGAAAAAAGTTTATCAACTTGAGTTAGCTTATCAACTAGCCTTACTAAACAAAGTCTAAACGAGTGGTGGTCCTCATGCAGAAGGATTAATACGTTCTTTTAGCACATTCACTCTCAAAAGTACTAATTGAGGTTTGACTGAGGGTCTATACATAAAATGTGGTATCGCCTTCCCTCCCAACTAGTATAAATAGTTAGACTGCTGCCATCGGTCTGGCGTGGGGAGGCTGGCGTGGTGGACGCGGCGTCCACCAAAATCAGCCCCATTGGTGGTCGACGCCGGGGCGTCGACCACCAATAGTTCCGATTTCTCACGCCATGGGCGTTGCACGTCGGCTGGCGTGAGAAAAGGGACTGTTTCCTTTTTTGTTTTTTGGAAAGGCTGTGGAGCTGCCACGTGGCAGCTCCATAGCCTTTACTTTTTTTTTTTTTTTTTAAATTCAATTTAACTTCTAACGGCTAAAAACGGTTATAACTTAAAAAATAAAAATGCAAAAAATAAATAAAAATCACCAACGGCTCTAATTTTTCGAGATCTATAAATAGAGACCAATATTGGACATATTCCGAGCACCCCATCTCCATCTCCCATTTTTTTCTTAATTAAATTCAAAACACTCTAGATCTTCCCAAATCCACTCTAAACCTCCGACATGGATCGAAACCTATGACACCAAATGCAGATTGTCAGAGTTCGGGCTTCTTCGACCGGTCTGAAATAATTCCGTAGAAAGAAGAAAGACTTTCCAAGCAGACTCGATTTCCTTTAAAGTGGTTCCAAATGAAAAAACCGTTTCTCGTTTCCGTCAGTAATTTTACTGTCTGGCCCGGAACGCTCATGATCGATCCAACAAACAAACTGATCTGGGAAGCCTACTGTCTCCTGGGGTACCGACGTTCTATTCTATATTTGTTAGAACACCGAAATCTTGGTGACACCCAGGCTCGAATTGCTCATCTAGTACAATGGCTTGGTACCCACCCCAATTGCACGGTTTGCAATTATTCGAAATACGGCTCTTGCACATAGCAGATCCATACTCCGTAAGATCATGAACTGTTGCATCACACTCCACAACATGATAGTGGAGGATGAGCGAGACAGATACTTAAACTATGAGAAGGAGTTGGAGAGTCATATCAACAATTACGAAGATGATACAAGAAAGCATGTCGCGGAAGGCTGGAAAGATGAAATTTGCACTACAAGAAAAACTGGGTTTAGCGACGCTCCCATGCGTCGCTAAACAACTCCCCATGCGTCGCTAATCCCATTTGCGATCATTAGCGACGCATAGAAATTGCGTCGCTAAATGGCTGGTCGCTAAATAGCGAGGCGACGCATGGGCTTAGCGACGCATAACCATGCATCGCTAAATTAGCGACCCATGATCTATGGGTCTATGCGTCGCTAAATTGCTGGAGATTTTATTAAAAACAAATTCTCCTCTCCTCCTCCACCTTGTGTTTCTTGGGTTTCGAACCTAGGACAACCTTACCCAACACCTTACCAACCCAACACCCTTACCACTCGGCTACCAATACTTGTGATAATTCTAGTTTAAGTTTTAGATAATATAATTGCTCTCCACAATCACTTCTATATGTTTATATTTATACACCGGTTACATCTTTATACGGTTTGAGATATTTATATTACTAAGTGGACTATCAAAGCAATAGGTCACTAAATTTAAATTGTTTTTTATTTATTTCTTAACGGTTGAGTTACTTAGAGACTAATAGTTTATTTTTGAACGGTTGGGGTTACTTAGTTACGAACTTCAGTTTTGGTGTTATTTTATATTCTTTGTGCACTCCTTATTTTTTAAGTGTTTTTTCTTTTAGTTTTGTAAAATAGTGTCACGTTTTGATGTTTTGATGTTTTTTTTCTTTTAGTTTTGTGATTTTGAGTTTAAAATGCCGCATTTTAAATGCAAAGTGATGTTGTTGAAGTTTCTCGATCTCCGTGGATATGTTTGTGAGTGACCGTATTTCAATTTAAGTCTAGAATTGCATTTGGGAAAACTTAGCCTTACCTTAGAAACACATATTCAGAAGTTCGGATGAAGGTTTTGGAGTCGTTCAAGTGTGCAAGATTAGTGCAGTCTAGCCATTTCAGCCATAACTCCTTCATACGATATTGAATCGACCTCAAACAAACATCCACGTGTAGATAACTCAAAGAGATATCCAACGGTAGGTTATGCGCACAATTCCGATAACAGATGAACCCTATAGCTCAAGTTGAATGTGAGGAGACCTCCCTGAAAATTATGCAGTTTTAGCGACTCATAGCTGATGAGTCGCAATTTTAGCGACCTATAGGCCTATGGGTGGCTAAATTAGCATTTAGCGACCCATAGGCCATGGGTCGCAATTGTTTTTATTTTATTTTATAAGTTCATTTCTCATGTTTCTCTTTTATTTTTTTTTCAATTCTTTATTTTTATTTTTGTAATCTGGCCCATGATTTAGCGACCCATAGGCCTATGGGTCGCTAGCGACACATTACCATGCGTCGCTAAATTTAGCGACCAACCAATGGCTATGGGTCGCTAAATAGCGTCGCTAAATTCAGTTTTTCTTGTAGTGTTGGGTCAAGTATACAACATCTGCAATAAACTCCATCGATGATTACATGAAAATTCATTATGACATGCGTAACATAAACGTGCATCACAAACTGAGGTCAGACTTGATAGAACACATTTGGGCATTGCATTGAAGGGTCGTGCAAGAATCAATGAACGTGTGTTTTCTTTGTTTCATTTTAGTTTTCGACAATTTAAATTCCTGTTTGTGTGAGTTTGTTGCAATTTCTATTCCTGAACTTGTGTGTCTTAAATTTGAAATTTGTTGTACGACTTAGTAATAAATTTGTGGTTTGTTTTAATAATAATTATTATTTTCAATATTTTTTTTATCAATCTTATGTTTCATATAACAAAAAAAAACAAAAAACAAAAATAAAGAAAAATACCCACGCCCCGGCCACCATTGGGGGTGATCCACACGACGACGGGGCGCCGTCCCAAATGTCTAAAAAAGTACTACGACGCTCCGTCATCGTCCGTCACCATTGGGAGTAGTCTTAGGCTTAGCTGCAGGGGCGTCTCATAAATTTAGGAGGCACTGTGGCACTTTTTAAAAGGGGAGCCTTATAGTATTTTCTATGCTTCAATTATTTTATTTTAAAAGGAAATAGATAACTATTTTAAAAAATTTAAAAGAAACAATAATGGAGGGACGTCGTTGGAATGCATGATTTAAAAAGTCAAATCATATTTTTAAAATTACATTATTTGTTAGGAAAAGAATGGTCAAAATTTATAGTGTTGAGATAGTACCATGTATATATAGTAATTATTATTCGAGTATCACGTATATAGTAGCATGTTATATACTATTACTTATTATTTATACTATTATGTTCAGAAGAAAAGAAAAGACCTCTCCATTGAATTCTCATGGAAATCGATGAGCCAACAACGATAACTTGCACTGTGATTGCTATAGACCAAGATAAATTTGAACTGGGAGCTGCTCTGTATATATATGTCTCCATTATTCATCATCTATACACACCACATTCAAACTACATTCAAACTCTCTCTCTGCATTATTTACATCATTGTATTTATCAACTCTTTTCAACCCTCCCTCCTCCATGGCTAATCCTTCTTTTACTTTCCGAGTGAAAGACTATCTCACTCATGTGAGAGATTTCTTTCGATTTCTTTTTTGCATTCTGCCTTCACCCCCTCTTATGGCTCCTGATTCTGGTTCTGAGCACATGTATATCAGAAACAGGGTTGAGCTCTTCAACCTTGGCCAAATGTTCTATTTCGCGTTTGCCATTTTTGGTATACTTGGAGTCTTTTTTTTGGCTTCCAAATGCACCAAAAGTTCATCTACAAGTGGGCTCCTATTGGAGTTGCCACTTTAGTTTGTATTGTCTTCATCTCTCATCTTTATTCAAGCTGGTAGATACATGAGATTTATGCTTGAGGATGCGAATGGTGAGATTGAAGGCAACCGGAAATAATGTAGTTTGAATGTGGTGTGTATAGATGATGAATAATGGAGAGGTCTTTAAAAGAAACAATAATGGACGGACGTCGTTGGAATGCATGATTTAAAAAGTCAAATCATATTTTTAAAATTACATTATTTGTTAGGAAAAGAATGGTCAAAATTTATAGTGTTGAGATAGTACCATGTATATATAGTAATTATTATTCGAGTATCACATATATAGTAGCATGTTATATACTATTACTTATTATTTATACTATTATGTTCAGAAGAAGTGTGCAAAAAGTGTTGAAAAATTGATTCCCATTGTGTTGACGGTATATGTCACCCTGCAGTTTGTAGGTATAAGGTCGGTTGAAAAAGATATCTTAGTACTCTCTCAAGGATACTGACTCATCCATGACTCATATTCTAACAGAAATCAATCAGAATAGTAGTTACCATGTTATGCATTAATTCATATTTTAAGTATGTAATTTACCAAATGTGATGTTAAGGGATTGTTTTCTCAAAATCTGGTAAGTTTAGTTGACTTGAAACGGATTTGTTAAACCTAATACACATTAGGTATTAAATCTATGAGATATAGGAGGCCTTATGGTACTTTTTAAAAGGGGCTTTTATAATACATATATTTTTATACTTTAATTATTTTATTTTAAAAGAAAATAAATAACTATTTTTTAAAAGGGTTTAAAAGAATAAAATGATAATATACGTCGTCGGAAAGCATGAGTTAAAAAAGCAAATCATATTTTTAAAATTACATTATTTGTTATGAAAAGAACGATAAAAATAATATTACATATGCATAAGATAAAGACGTCGTTGGAAAGCATGAGTTTAAGAAAAGAAATCGTATTTTTAAAATTATATTATTTGTTATGAGAAAAAAATATATATATTGCAAATGCAAAACATAAACAATATTAAGGGCATCAAATCAAACATGTCATCTAGATTTGAACACCTCTTAAAACAAATAAATTTTGGAAGTGACAAACCATTATTAGGACAACTAATTTATTTGACACTTTTCCACACAAAATATATACTGCATACTATTACGTATTACTTATAACGAAGCTGAATTTGAGTCCTGAGATTTGGGCCCTGTTCAGTCGAGCTCAAGTTTAGTGTGAGCCCATGGTGAAAATCCCCAGAGAAATTAAAAGGAATAAAATAAAATACCTCTCCATTGAATTCTCATGGAAATCGATAAGCCAACAACTTGCAGTGTGATTGCTATAGATCAAGATAATCTCTATTACAGAGTTTGTTCCGTCTGTGAGAATACTCTTCCCGACGAAGCCTCAAATGATTGCAGATACTGCCACCGCAATAATAGTTGCAACCCTATTTCAAATGGCTCGAAGCGCCTATTTCGTGTTCTCGTAAGTTTTTACTCCTTTAATACCAACACCCCATTATTTTCTTGCTCTCCAGTTTCGCATGACTTGGCTTTGAGGCGTTTTGTGAATGTAGTACTAGTAGTGTTTTGTGTACTTAGGTTCTTGATTTTAGTGGAAAGGGCTAATTGTGGTAAATTCTTTGGTGCTATAGTTTTGATGGGGTTTTGAAAATTATAGAAAGCTATAAGTTTGTTAATTATTATAGATTATTCTTGTTTTGGTGAAGTATGGTGTTCATCAAATGCTGATTTTTATGTTTGCAGGTGTCAATAGCTACGGACACGAAGGTGTTTGTGGTGATAATGTTTGATAGGGCTGCAAGGGTGTTGTTTGGTTGCTCGGCTGATGAGTTTTTTGACTTCGCCAAGACTAGGCCTTATGCTGGTAGTACCTACTGTGCTGTTATTTTGTGAAGTTCCTTGCCAATTATCTTACTGTTGAACATTCGTTTCCTTCTCGACAAGATAATGGTTTCTTATCAGTAAGAAGGCACCTTGCATTGTGATGTTATTTTGTCATAGTCTATTATGGTATACAGACATGTGGCCACAAGGCTTCAATGTATTCTGGGGTGTTTGGGACATCTTAACTGAGCTAGCTGATATACCAACCTCACTGTAGATTTAGAACTCAAATGACCTTATGTGAAATTGGTGTACTATGCCTTGGTGCACTTACTGAGTTTCCTAAGTTTGGACTTTTTGGCCTAATGAGTTTCTTCCACTATACCTGGTATATTTTATTTGAAGTGATAGAATGCTATGTTATTTTGTTATGTTGTCATCTTTTTGCGCTGTAAGCTTGTGACTACTTATCCAACTCGATTTGGATGCTTTCTTAAGTAACTTCATTGACTAGAAAATGTAATTGCAGCAATGGCAGCTGGTCGGGTTCTGGAAGGAGAGATGCTGACGGTGACATTATCAAAGCCCAAGAATGTTAATGCTCAACATTTGCGCGTGACATCTGTTGTGCCTCTGCAGACTGGTTTTCAGCCTGTTATTCAGACCTTGAGAGAAGTATACCAAGTAAGAGGTGCTTCTTAATACAGTAGTATTTATCGTGTTACTTCTCAGTTAGATAGCAGCAGGGCATATGATTCAAATTTTAGATGTGCAATGTTCGACCTTGTAATCAACTATTCTAGTCGGGATAGTGTCAAGTTTTTAATTAGATATCACACCAGCATTGCAATTTTTGCATATGATATTGAATGAGTCTGAGGTTTCATTTGTGATTCTGAATTACAAGTTGGCATGGTTCCATAGTTAATTATATAGTATTCTTGAATCTAAATTGATCGAAGTTTATCTATTCTTGGTTGACCATAGACCAATCCATAGCAATCATGTTGACGTATTTGGAACTTGGAAGAGAGTGATTTTTTTCAGTATGGAATAAATTAACAGAGAAAGGAGCTAATATTGATGACTCGATTCCCAGCAATTCAGCACCCCTCTTGGCAAATATTTATTAATCTGGTTGTTTTGGCTAAATTAGATGTAGCATTATAGGAAGGGTAGATGTTCAAGAGAGAGTCTTGATTATTATTATTTATTTATTTATACTCGTGATGTAATTTCAACCACCTATTAGTGCAGCTGTGCAACATTTTTCTGTGATGTCACTAAAGAGAGTATGCCATCAAGACATGTAATTTTTTTTAATAATATTTGGAGATGCCAATCAAAGCATCCTACTATGTAGATACAAGAACTGTAAAAGTTTAGCTTAACCACTATCCACTCTTGGTTTTATGTTTGGGTACTTTTTACAGAGGGCTTCCTTGCAACCACCTCTTTAGCATTTCTAGTGAATTCTTCGGTTGATCCATTGGAACCAGGTGACCGGCACTATGGACTTTGAGAAAAGTCAGAGGACCATGGTTTTTTTGTAAACCAGCTTCCACACCATCCACCTTAAATGGGGTGGTTGGAGCTGCTACATAGTCCTGGTGTCCGGACCATTCCAGAGCTTCCACCCATCTTGAGTTCCCTGATCAAGTAAAAAAAACCATTAGGCTAGTTTCAAAATTTACTATTGAGAACTTAAACTTTGAAGCATACCTAGCCAGTTGCAAATAAGATCATACTCTCCAGCATATATTAGTATCTTAATTCCATCTTTCAGTAGTGCAGGGAGGCCAACTGCGTAGTTATTCATCCAGTCTCCCATTGCATCGTAAACTTCGGAACTGCATGAAACAAATTCTATGTCTCCAACACCCAAAGCTGTCTTCACTGACGCTTGGTTGAGGAAATTTTCTGCATTTGAGAAGTCATAGCACAAAGAACCGTAACATTGTTTCCGAATGTCGTAGAACTGGAACAAAGATATGATAGGTTAGTTTATTTGCAAATATTGTTGAGGTCAATTATAAATTTTCCCAAATAATTGTTAGCTTACATTAATACCACTTTTCACGGAAATAATTTCTTCGAAAATCGCCTGGCAAGTGCTCTGAGCCTGAGAGCAGGCTGTAGAACTGCTATTGGCTGCCATGAAAACTTATGGTTAAGCCAAACACAAACATATTAAACCAGTGAATAGTCAACATAAAATGAGTATTTTTTTATTTTTGCTATTATAATGGCTTAGCTGCTAAAAAGTGCTTATAGTTGATGTCATAGGAAACAGGAGTTACCATAACATTGTTTTATCTGGACTTCACATGTTGCTGCCATTTGCTTGAGCTTGTCATACTCGGACTTATCAACCAGTTTCATGTCATAAGCATAATCTGGATATGCTGGGTACTGGATTTGAGGATTTGTCAATCCATTCCCGATTGCTATTCCCTGATATGTATGACCAGTAAATAAGTTAAATGCTCATGCACAAAGACGAGGTTGCATATGTTGATAAACATTGGACACATACTTTAAGGTTTATTGGTATCCCAGCTTTAGCTTTGTTCTTCTGTTGAACCCGAGCAGCAAAAGCAGGAATGTAGTGCCCAGCATATGATTCACCGGTGATGTAAAAGTTGTTCTTTGCGTACTGTGGATGCTTCTCAAAAAATGCCTGGCATGTTGGTAATTGTTGTGTTAGATAAAATCTTATTGATGAAATGACCTTGTTAGATTTAGAAACAGACCTGCAGGAAGTCATAGAAGTCAAAGCCGGCTTGGTCGGAGCTGCTGCGTAGGTCATCACTACTAGAAGAATAACTGAAACCGGTCCCCGTTGGCTGGTCCACATATATAAGGTTTGATTCCTGCCACATCATGTCACACATCAAACTACTTGAAAAACAATATTTTCTGACAAGGATTTTCTGTATGTATATTCTCCCTGTCCATTCAGTGATGTTGAATGAATAAAACAATTTACATAACTTTATGCAATGATAGCAGAATATCGATAGAGACTTCTGTGATAGTCTTTTTGCCACTGGTAAAGATTTCTTATTGATACCATTATGTGATCATGAATCTCATATTGGTCATGGCTTCCTTATTCCATGGTGTATTTCAGTTTTTTGCATCAATACTGTGTCGTGTGTTGGCTTACATGAGGTACAGTTTTTTCGAAATTCATTCTCTAGTGGTGATAAAAATTGGCACATGAGTGGGAGAAAAGTAGTTATACCGTGTCCCACCCGTAGTCATTCCAGGCAAGAGACAGATCATCTGTCAAGTGAAAAGGGCCATTTTCGTAGAACAAAGCCAATGAGCCACTGCATCCTGGTCCTCCAGTTAACCATATCACAACAGGTACGTCACTACTTTTATTCCTCGATTCAAAGAAAAAATAGAACATCCTGCAACGACAAAAAACATTATTACCAGTCCATTGATACGTTATCCATTCTCGAAACTGACAAGATTTGATCTGAACAGAGTGAGTTTAAAAGTACCTGGCGCCTTTGGTGTGTGGAAGTCTATAGTAACCGGCATGGTGACCAAGATCCTGGACAGTACCATTGGACTCAGCAGCCAAAGACTTTCCTATGTTGGGAAACTGGAACTGCCTTTCAACAAGTCGTGGTGGTTCAGTTTCCACAGAGTTGTCTTGTACGATGTTGGCATCGAGTCCGGGGAACAAGTTGAATCCCCTGATCAGTCTTTCGGCTTGCTTCGACCGTCTGGATTGTGATGTTGAAGCTGGTGACTGGTCAAGGATTCTTGCTCTGGCAGAAAGGCTGAGAAGATGAGAAGAGAAAGGAGAAAACATGAGAAAGTTGGCATCTTGTTCATCATCAACATTGTTGGTAGATTGGAATTTGGTGGCTTAATCTCCTCTAATTTATAGCAAATGGGAAATACGTATCAATGTCTATTCATGTACTGTAGCATTCATTAAAAGGGGAAAGTTACAAAATTATGAAATGACAGTTGGTTCATTTCTTTAAAGAATGATTTATTTCTTTCAGATTCTGAAATATGTATACTTGTCACAATAAATTTAAATTCCTTTGTAATACATCATACCTTTATGTGAATTAAGTTTTTTTCCCTGTGCATAATTCTGATTTGTTTTCTTTTTCAATTAATATTAGAGACTCATGGGATGATTGATTTCCCATGTATGAATATTTGTTGGAATCAAGTTAAGAAATCATGGACCAGTTCACTACTGTGTAGTGTACGGAATCAATACATATACTTCATATATAAATGTGACTGGACAAATAAATACCAGTGATTTTTATAATAAATGTGAGACAACATGAATTCTGTAACAAAATTTGATTTGTCTATTTGTCCTCTATGAATTTATAAATTCACCTAGATTTTTTTTTCAATTTTTTTAAACTCGGGAATTGTCGCTACTTTTTTGGTATTGAATAAATTTTACAGAGTCACACGTAATAAACTGTAAATCACGTGAACCAAATTAAACCGCATAATTATGGCGGACTCTAGCTCAAAATGACATAATTACAATTTTTCTTTATGATGATTCAGTCAAATTTACTTATATTTCTTGACCAAAAACCATGAAAGAAATACCCTGTATGTTTCTGCTACTTGGTGTGTGTTCTGTTGAAAAAAAAAAAAAGCACAAAAATACAACAAAAAAAAAGACATTAAATCGTGTTTTCCCATTATAATGGATCAAATCATGCTTCAAACATGTAATCATACAAGTAATCCCCATTTTGATGGATCAGATCATGTTTCAATTGAAACCTCTAAAACCGGGGCAAAAGTCATACCATTAGGCACATAAACCTAATGCACCTTGGACGTCTTTAAAAAATTATAACTGGCTTTGAAAAGTATAAAGCATAGGCAACGTGGTTGGTGTCTTGTCGAAAATGACTACAGAGTCAACTCGATCATGGCCCTATATCATGTATTGTAGTACCACACTACTATGTATCATTTCGAGCCACAAGGTTTCGTATTAATCTCTTAATTCTGATCGTTCATTCATTAATTTTGACTACTTGAGTGTTTGAATTCACAATGTTCTTCGTTCCCGTTGCAGTTATGTTACAATTATCATCGTTGTGTGAACGTTTTTCTGGTTGCTAGCTTACTCAAGCTGTTATGAGCCCAGATTGCATGGTTATGTACTGTTTTACTGCAATGAGAGTTTTGGTATATTTAGTTCACTCTTGAAAACATAGAAACAAAATGCAACATAGAACTCAATAACTTTAACTTGATGAAAAAATTACAGCAATTTATCAGCACTGGCTGCTTTTCCAGTGTGCATCCAGAAAATGCATTCGATTTTTGTATAAGCAGGAGCACCGTTCGTTTATACAAGTATTTTCAGCTGTAGAAATCATCACATATGTGCAAGGTGATCAGCTGGCTGTGCCATATGAACCTTGCTTTGCATCCACCTCTGCAGCATTTCTAGAGAAGCCTTTGGCTGATCCATCGGAACCATATGTCCTGCGTTATGCACCTTCAGGAACGTTAGAGCTCCGTGGCTTTTCTGTAAACCTGCCTCAGCGCCATCTACTGAGAATGGAGTTGTGGGAGCTGCCACAAATTCCTTCTGTCCTGCCCATTCCATCGCATGAACCCATCTCGAATTTCCTGATAAACATTGCAAGAGTTGTTATTATTCATTGTTTCGACTTCAGTACATTCGAAATTCAGACACGGATGAAAAATGTCATTACCAAGCCAGTTGCATATCAGATCATATTCTCCAGCATATACCAGCAACTTGATTCCATCCTCTAGAAGGCTAGGAATTCCAACTTCAAGATTTCGCATCCAGTCAGTAATCATGGCCTCGTAAACTGTGGAACTGCATGAAACAAAGTCTATGTCGCCAACACCAAGAGCGTCTCTAACAGATTTCAGGTTCAGAAAATCTTCCATGTTTGAGAAGTCATAACATAGATCACCTTCACACTTCTTTCTAATATCGTAGTACTGCACAGGAAAGGTGAACAAAACGTTTACACAGTTAAATCACGTACATTTCACAGATATTCAAGGGGACCCTGACATGTTAGTTTTGTAATATTGCTTACATTCACTCCATGAGATACGCTCACTATGTGGTTGAAGATGGTGTTACAGGCCATGTATGCTGCGAGACAAGCAGATCCACCATCCGCACCTGAGGGCGTGTAAACAAAAAGATGAATATATAGTTCCAGTCCAGCACAAACCACAATGACATGAAATTAGAGTTTACCACAAAGCTTAATAGCCTGTTCACACCGCGTGACTGTCTTGCTTAAGTTTTCATGATCAGATTTCGTAATCAGTTTATTGTCCAGTGCATAGTCAGTGTATGCTTTGTACTGTATTTCCGGATTAGTGAGTCCATTTCCAATAGCAAATCCCTGAGAAACAAAGAAAACGGGCTTAAATTTGTACACAGACGGAGAACTATGACACAATTGAAGCAAGTAATTCTTTTAACTATCTACCTTAAGATTAATGTGAAGTCCCTCCTTGTTTTTGTTTCCTTGATTAACACGAGCAGCAAACGCAGGAATGTAGTGCCCAGCATATGACTCACCAGTTATGTAGAAATCATTCTTTGCAAACTGAGGGTGCTCCTTGAAGAAAGCCTGTATGTGCACATCGCAAAAATTGCTCTTAAATTGATGCTAACTCACATATACATAAACATGTTTACATAATCGAATATTATTACTGAACCAAAGGCAGTGGTGCAGAAACTGACCTGCAAGAAGTCGTAGAGATCATTGCTAACGCCCTCCTCATTGTGCCTAATGTCATCATCATCAGAACTATAGCTGAAACCAGTTCCAGTTGGTTGATCAACATACAGTAGGTTCGATATCTGCATCATGAGTTTGTACAAACTTAATACTCAAATTCATGAGTACAATAAAAGGCAATTAGGTGGGCTAACTGTGAAAAATTATTAGCTTGAGAGAGTTGTAGTACGTGTACCTTGTCCCATCCAAAATCATTCCATGCAAGGGACAGGTTCTTAGTAATGTGGAAGGGACCATTCTCATAAAACAAAGCCAGTTCACTACTGCACCCTGGTCCTCCTGTTAGCCATATTACTACAGGATCTGTACTCTGGTTCCTCGATTCGAAGAAAAAATAAAACATCCTGCAGTATCATCACATTCAGCTTATAAATTCTATTTTCACATTCAAGTTGCAGAATATTGCATATCCTTTTAATGATTACGCATATAGTCCTCAATTTCGCGTACATTCAATGTGGCGTGGGCCTGCCCATTTCACATTTATAGACATGTTATACTACCAAATACAAAAGTACCTATCAGTGAGTCATGTGTGGGCTCACGCTATTTCTACATCCTACATCGGCATAGTGCATTACGACAAATAAAAGGTGGTACAGAAAATCCTCGTTTTCTATGAACATCCACCGTGCGCATTCAATGTTTCTAAACCTTCCTATACATTTTTGTTAGTTTATTTCGCGTACACTCAACGTACCGTGGGATGGGATCGCACCAAGTAATGTGAAAGAGGAAAGTATGACATGACACTCACTGAATGTGGCCTAATCTAATACAAGGATTTGTAATTAAGATAGATTATATTATAAGCAACTAACAAATGAGATATAATTAGAGGCACTAATGAATAAAACAGTCACCAATTACTGCAATAGTTACACAACAACGCCCACTAACTTTAGTAGAATATAAACCAACTACCATAAAGACTATTGGCCAAATTGGGGACCTTATGCAGTAGAAGTAGTACTAAAGACAGTTGGGAACTTTGACTAGGTCATGACAAGAACTCATAATGTCACGCAAACATGAAACATAGTCCTAACTTGTAGAAAGAAAAAATATACCAACTATTATATTATAAAAAATAAATAAATAAATAAAGGAGAAAACGGACCTTGCATCTTTGGTGTGTTGCAACTTATAATAACCGGCATGATGTCCCAAGTCTTGAACGGAAGGGCCAGACTGTTTTTCAAGAAAAGGGAACTTAAACCGCTTTTCGACGATTCTAGATTCGCCAAACTCAGTCTCTGATTGTTGTCCATTGCCATGATTCACTTCATGCTGGGGGAAAAGGTTCATTCCTCGGATAAGTCTTTCGGCTTGAGATTGCGGAAACTTCATATTGGACACCAGATGGCTGTCGTCTGCAAGAGAAATGTTGGAGAAACAGAGGAAAAACAGAGCAAGTAGGAGGGAGAAAGATAAGAGAGAAGCCATTTTGATGAAGGAAATGTAGAATGGGAATGGGGTTATGTGTATGTGTGTATATATAGTATAGTTATAAATAGGAATGGCATTTGGTGTGAAGAGTAAAATCGTGGCATTGTAAATGCGCGTGTCTTTGTGTGTGTGTGAGAGAGGAGAGAGAGAATATGAATATGAATATGAATATGAAGAAGAAAGTGGGAAAATCGGAGAGCTTTTTAACGGTCTTTTGATTCCTTTTTTCTATTTTTATTACTTCCTTTTTTTACTTTTCTTTTTCTCCATTTCTAGGTTATCGTATGGATACGCATACGGATACGAAGATACAGATTAAAAAAGTATGAATACGTTATGACGTGAATACGTATATTTTTTAAATGATTTTATTTAATTTTATTACTTCATAGTATTAAAATGTACAATAAATTAATTCAACTCTAAACATTTCGATATATATTGGAAATAAACTAGAAATATGCCTATATAATTACAATTATGATACTGAGATAAATACATACAATATTTCATTAACCATAACATAACAAAGAAAATCACATCTATAAATGTAGATCATATAGTTATTAGAGTTAGTTTTATAATTTAATTTTGTTCTTAATTATATTTTACTCCCAGATTTAATTAGTCTCAATAAAATTGACATTTGATGTATTTGACATGCCATACAAATATATCCGATATGTGTGTCCGATTCTTAATTATTTATAAAATTGTCTGACATGACACGTGGCGTATCCGATACGTATTGCATCCTATGTTCATGTATTGGATATTGTATTGTATTAAAAGAATGGTGTATTCGTGCAACCTAGCTCGTTTTTCTTTTTTTGTGAAAACAAAAATTCATAAATGAGTTTGTTGAGTTGAAGAAACCAACTGAGAAAGGGAAAAGGTGAAGGTACAAAAATAGAATACCTGGTCTTTCTTTTCAAACAGGCAGGGTTTTAAATTTTTGAAAGGGAAATGCATTTTGCCTGAGGATACTTTGACGTTCAAAGTACTATGTATAATAACTATTGAACACGCAATACTAGTGTATCCGATATGTGTATCAAATTTTGAATTATTTACAATATAACCCAACACGTCATGTGGCATATTCAATATGTATCGCACCCTATATTCATATCTTCGACATGTATCTATTATATTATTATATTGTGTGAAAACTGATATATACGTGCCACCTAGCTTATTTTTCATTTTGCAAAAAACAAAAGGCAAAAATTCAGAAATGAGTTTGTTGAGTTGAGGAAACCAACTGAGGAAAGGGAAAAGGTGAAGGTACAAAAATACAATACCTGATCTTTCTTTTTAAACATGCAGGGTTTTAAATTTTTAAAAGGGACATGCATTTTGCCTGAGGATACTTTGAAGTTTAAAGTACCGTGTATAACCAAGAATTGAAGTAAATATTTAAAAAAGAAAAAAAGTGAAATCCTGTCAAATATACCGCAATTTGTAAAATTGATTATGATCGAATAATCTCATTCCGAGAGATATTGGGTTGTGTTAAAGTTTTCTTCCAGTGGACACCTTAGTGACATTATTAATTGCGCGATATTGAGTATTTTCCAAGTGAAGAACAAAAAAGTGTAGTGCAAGAATTTTATACTTCAGATTTGTAAAAGGAAAGAAAAAAAAATACATAATGTTGGCTGGAACTTGTTTAAAAAGTTACACTTTATTCGAATATTTTTTTTTTTTAATCGGCAAAGCGAGGAACAAAATAATGGTTCCCCATTTACCCCCGTGGATTCGAATATTCTTTTTAAAAGGTCATGGTATCACCAAACATTATTATAAAAGTTGTAATTTACCGATTTTTTCAGAATTAGCAAAATTTTCGTTTCTAGGAGTGACTTGCTCTTAGCATTCACAATTTTTTTAGAAAAACTTTTTTAGTTTTACACTAATTTATTATAACTGATTTCGCATGTGTTACATAAGCGACCAACTAGGTTAATTAGGCACCAGTCTGACTAGTTTTACACACATATAAGCGATAAACATGTTTTTTTAGGACTTTCTCATTAGCATTACTAACTACAAATTAAATGTTATCGGATTGAATTATAAGTAGGTGCGTTTCAATCTTCTTTTGTCTGATGGAGATCTGATTTTATCCGATAACTAGAGTCCGTATAGCAATAAGGTCATCTTTGTAAATACTTAATGAAAATGTTAGCGGTGTTAGTATAATCGAGTAAACTGCATGTTTAAAAAACATTTGGTAGTACAATGATATTGTAAAAATATCCGCATTTTTGCAACATTTTAAAAAGATTCCATTACAACTTGCTCTTTTTTCAAAGGAAAATTTGTTAGCTTTCATATTCCAATTTGCATCTTTGAAACAAAATTTGGCTGGTGGGTTTAGTTTTCCATAAAATTGATTAATTATTTTGATAAATCTGGATTTGTTTTTCTTATCTTGAAAGTTTGGTAATATGTACTAAAACAAATTGCTTAGTTATCTATAAGTTGCGTCGCGTTTGGGAAAATACTTTGTGAAATTTTTTCGTGACAAATGTTAGTGTCATGACAAAAGAGCATGTAACACATTCAATTGAAAATAAACCTATAATATTTTCACGGTAATTTTTACTTTTCATAAGTTGTTAACGTATATAAATATAATTGTAATACGTGACAAACCATACACCATACACCGTGAGAGGGGTTTAAAGTTTCGTTATGATTGATTGCTCATAACTTTCCAACCATTAGAAGGTAAACACTGATAATGAACTTGTAGGCCTATTACACACATTTATGATTCATTATGTCTTATACGAAGACACTCATCATAATTTGGGAAATGTATTACTCCATGCAAAGTCATGAATGTGGTTGGATTTTAAAGGTTGAAACTTAACAATCTAGATAAGACTATTGACAACCAAAGTTGGAAAGAAGTTGCTTGCAAGACATAGAAACCTTAAAAGTGTGTTATGACATCCATATTTTAACCGTGAAGCAACGGATTCTGATCTCATTCCATACTCTTTTCCCAATTTCCATGCCACTCATAATAAAAATCAACAAGTGTGTTTACTGGTTTGTGGCTGCCACCAAAAAATTGCTAAATATAAGTATCTATACTATGTATCAAGGTCACGCTTTCAAGCCTCATCAGTGATTAAATAGAAAGACTTGTTTATCTTTCTTTCATTTATATGTTTTAAGGTAGGTACAAATGTACAATATCTTACCCGGACTCCATAATGAACAGGTTAAGGTTATCACTTTCATCTTTTTGAATCTTATATTATCTTATCTAGTTGCATCGCCTACTATTAACAATAAAATAGCACAGTAACAAGATAATACGTATGCACCCATTAATTAAGTCCAACTCTAATGGCATATCACAAGTGGTTTAACTTGTTTCTCAAAAAGAAAAAGTGGTTTAACTTGTGCTTCTATGAGTTCTGTCTATCATTACATCATTAAACTTTTAATTTCAAGTTATACACCTTAAACAGACATGGGGTGGTGCTTTTGTTTCGACTATTAAAATTAAAATTGGGTATTCATCCTCCCTTGAAAGTTCTTACTAATTAGTGGAGAAAGTTCTCTAAACTACGAGTTTATAATCATCTTTCAAGTTGTTTCTCAAAAAGAAAAAAACTTTCAAGCTAGCAGTCTGGGACCTGTGGCACATTGATGCCGACATGACCATCGAATCTACACATGTACCATTCGATTACCACGTACTATTTACAAACACAAGAAATTAGTTTTCTGGATGTAGTTTTTGTGGAAACTAAGTAGAGGTGATGAATTTTAAACACCATAATGTAGCGCTGTGGAAACAAAGTAAAAAGTAAACTAGAAAACAACATAGTTGGTTTGGTTAATCTAAATCTAATCATAGGAGTAGGTACATGCTTTTGCTTCCTACCTATTATGTCCAACTTTCTTACTACATGATAGGATCATAGGATCGACAAAGTTAACGCATGAACTAGTAATAAGCAAATCTACTGTGCTAAAAAGCAAAAGAAACAACCACAGCATGCACAATTATAATGGTGATCCAACTGCAAGCAAAATATTAGCTTCATTATGATACTTTACAATCATACAACTACACATTTTATCATACATGAAAATGGCTTTCACCACCTAATACAAGATGTAGAGGTGGGAGGTAGAATACAGTCAAACTTTTTGACGTCTGGTTAAGAATATGAACCTCGTATTTGATTGATAGACTCATACAAGTCGATGGTGCCAGAAAAAGTAAAATCAAGATCGGACTTTGGCAAGGCGGGCTCTTATTGCTTCCAACTCCTCCTCATCATCGACAGCCTCCTAAAAATTAATGAAATTAGCACGTAAAATGTAAGATTTTGATAGGCAAGAGATATAAACAGTGCCATAGGGTCCAAAATAGGCCTAAGCCCTAGAGCATACCTCTTCTTCTTGTGCTGCCGGTTGCTTGAGTTTCTGTCTCCTGACAGCTTCAGGAAGCTGTGCAGCAGTTTCTCCAGCAATAGCTGTTAAAACCTTTTCAATTTCCTCCTCCGTCTCCTCTTCTATGTCTTCTGAATCAAGTGCATCATCAAGAGACTCGTTCATCATCTCTTCGATGATACCAGCCTGCAATGACATAATAGGCCTTAGTTACTACTCGTATTACAATTAGTATTGGCGAGTAAGAGATGTAGCATGGTCCTCCAGAAACATAGATACCTATCAAAAAAGACTGTCTATTCCTAAACTATTTCAAGTAAATAAGATTAAAAGGAAAAGCTTAATACGGTTTACAGTATTGGTCTGCAGAGGGTAAAGGATACAAGAGAAGTTTCATCGCCAGAAAGCAAGATCACCTTAGTCATTTCTTTACTGAATTCTTGCATGGTGACAGCCATTTGTGGAGCCTTCATGAGATTGTTGACAATCTTCATGACTTCCGCACTCTTGGACAAATGGCCCACAGTTCTTGCAATAGCTGATAATCATATTACAAAAAACACGTATATAAACATAGACATGTTGACATACAATAGAAACTTGCATAAGTGAGCACAAAATTCAAAGATGGCAAGACCCACAAAGGCGACCATTTTGTACGTGGGGGGGGGGGGACTTTTGGAAAACTTAGGCTCTTAATTAAGGTCCTGACTGTAATAAATTAAGGAGCGGTCCAACCACAATCACACAGTCCGTAGCAACCCTTCAATTCCGGGTCTGTCATATCAAATACACCCAATCTGGTAAATTTGACAGATTCATATCTCGCGAAAGTTGGGTAGGTATGCATAGATAATGAGTGATTATGAAATTTTTTACAGCCCCTGAGTTGCCACATTAGCTGAGCAAAGCAGAAATTAAACAGGTAAACTTCATATGCACTTCATCTTCTCTCACAATCCAAAGGCTGGAATACACAGAGAGAACTGGAAGTAGTACACTCAACATAAGAAACCACTGGCACAGCAGCAGCGGCGCTAGCTAAATAAAAATATCACCAAAGAAAAAAAATGGATATATGAAAGGGCATATTTGTCACCACGTTATTTAGTTAGTCTATGCATCCTTCATACTAAACACCATGACACATAATATAATCTCGCCTAATTTCTTATCTAATCTGATTTGCCATCAATTCCATCTATCATACTGAAGAGCTCCTAAATGCATTTTGACCATGGTTGCACATGGGGAGTGAAAGGTGTAGTCTTAAATTTGAAGTGGCGGCATTTAAACAAGCAGGCAAGTGTAACAGGTTATAATTTTCTATGCAGAACATCAAGTTGAATTATCCTCAAAACAGAAAATAATTTCAATTTATGCTTTACACAGTTACACCCACAGAATAAAAAGGAATACACCATACCTACACTCTCTCCGAGATGCATTGATATTGAATTCATCTGAGCCTTGTTTTCATAGAGACGGTTCACAGTTTTTCTAGATCTCACGATTTCTTTTGCAAGTGCCTATGATGATAAAGAATCAGCAAGATAATTTCAGATGACAAACTCGAACTGTTATATAATTAGATATCTTCAATAACTCAAAACACATCTTCAGGACTCCAACTACTGCTGTAACTAAATGCACTGACAATACAACATTTGAAATTATATAACATCATAGACGAAGAGTTAAAATGTGCAGCTGACAAAGATAGGAGTATTTAAGCAAGGTAAGCTAATGCAGTTCGATATCCTGGATAGATTAGGATATATGTCTCGGGTATAATTTACTATTTTGTTGCAAAATAACTTAGCAAGCGTATCCAGATTCAGAGAAATACTATGAACTGATCAACAGTCTTACAAATTGTTTGGTGACACTAATGCAAATCTCGAGCATGAACACCAAATAGACACACATCTGTGAAATGATACATAGGACATCTCTCTCTCTCTCTCTCTCTCTCTCTCTCCACATATATTTAACAACATATCACATAACTAACAGATGGAGGCTGGAGAGCCTTACTATTGACCAACTCCTAAGAGATGTAGGTTTGATGGTATAGGCATCTGAAAACATAGTTTCTCCAAATCTAAACGTAATCAAACCTCATCAAGAGCCTATAGGCTAAGAATATGGAAATACAGTTCGATGGTGGAAACATATTGCAAACACCATTTAGTACTTTCGAAATTTCACATTTCTTTAGTAGGAATTTAAGTCATATTTACTAAAGGAGCTTTATTTCAAGGGAAAGCACTTCCTCCGTCTTCACAGCTTGCAAGCTTGTTGTAGCTACTAAAAATGTGGAGTTTGAAACTACTGCTTCTACATATCATAAGGCACTTAATCTTGTTCGGCATAAAAGTAAAAAGTCCAAATCTTTCATCTCTATGGTTCTTTAACCAATCACTCCCTCTGATCACACAAGTCAAGTATAGAAACAAGAATTGCCCACTTCATAAGTTGAAAAGAGCTCTTCAAGAACAAAGTTTGCAACAGAACCTAAAGTAATTACAATATACAATTAACTTACAATAAAGCCCCAATCATCTTAAAAACATGAAAGCTTGACTAGAAAATGTAAAACAGAGTAAAAGTAAGAGACCTTAGCAGAAACCATGTCATTTCTCTTAGCTGCTTCTCTGATGGCTTTCTGGACACTCTTCTCTTCCTTCTCTATATCTGGTCGTCGTCAAAATCCATCACCAAACATAAACCCCAGTTCCTTAAAGATAGCAAAATATGCAGGAAATAGAGAAATAGAATAATGGAAAATGGAAATTGACCTCTGATCTGGCGTTCGATATTGCGACACTCTTGGCGGAGACGACGTTGCCAATCTCTTAGCAACTGTTGGGGATTTGGTTTGGGCTTCAATATATTCATCATCTTTTCCATCTTCTTCAATCGACTGTTGGTGATTGAGAGCGAGCAGAAATCTGTAAATTTGTTTGTTTTGCGTGAGATTTCTGCTTTGTGGAAGAGGAGGACGTCGATGAAAATTTGCGGAAAGTTTTGGGGGTCTAAAACTAAACTAAGATTCTTATTTTGTTAGGTGAAATGAAAGTTCATCTTTTACCAAATGGAGAGCCATCGTAACCGCAAATGTTTGGGCTCTCTGATTCCAGCCCATATTTACAAGTTTTACAACTCCAGTCCACAAACAGAAGCCCAAATATCATGAGAACCATTATCTATGGACGGGCACTTAACATTTGGACACTGATTAAGAAATGACCGACAAGAAGTAATCTTTTCTACGCAGGGGGGAAATTAGATTTATTGAACTCTGCCTTTTCTTCATTACTTATCCATCAAATTAGACTCTACTACGCCAAGTTGTTTACACCGATTCCTTGATGATGGTCTGCAGTATACACTGGAAGCCTATTCAATTATGTAGATTTGGTGCAACATTCAACATGACACGACTGATCATGTATGATTTTAGAAGTGGGATTGAGAAGACATCATGGTAAGGAGTTTGGAGTTTATGTTATTAACCTGTTCATATGATATTGCACTCTACTGTTATCAGTTAAGTAATTCATTCCATTGAATATTGCCATCACAATTCATCCAAGTCTACACGATTTTTGAGTTTGCTGATTGGTGAGTTTCAAGTTCAGAATTAGCTTGCTATTTTTTCTACATGGATTGGGGTCCAGGGATATCAGACATTTATATACATGATGACTAACAGTGCATATTGTTCTTTCACTTGCAGTCTTGGAAATAATGGTCTTTTATGTGATACAATATTATGGAACATTATGTAGTATTAAGTTAGCTTTGCATTAATACAAATATTATTTGGTGTTTGTTTGCATAGGACACGAGCACTCATCACATGCCCTTCAAGACGATACAACAAGTTCGATTCTAAAGGGCACTCTAGTTGAAGCCAATCAAACACTAGACCCCACACCTTTCGAGCAAAACTACATCACCTAAGGATATGCCAATTGATGTTTCCTCCTCCCCACACCCTTTATACGGGAACTCGAACACTCATAAACACCTCATCTTCCTTAAATTAACCTTAGTGGGAAAAAGGGGTGTTCGTATTCCGGAACCGGGCCGGATAGTTTCCAGCTTATACAAAGTGCTACTACCGGTCCGGATCCGGTAAAAAAACCAGAATAATTCGAAACCGGTCCGAAATGGTAAATTTGTATATATATATATATATATATATCTTTTTCCGATTTCTTTCCATCCCATGTAAATCTCTTAGTTTCTCTTTCTTTTTCATTTAGAATTCTAACACCGAAGTATCTCTTTTATAGGTTTTTAATAGTCTGTGTGGTCCCAAGGCTAGGAGTACTCACCATAAGTTGTTGAGTTTGGTTTGTGCCGTATAGTGTGTGGCGTGTGCATGTTAGCATGCATTTGATGCACATAAGTTAATTAACTTAATACATGCCAAATTGCCAATAGATCTTAATGCAAATAACTTAAATCTTGCTAGCTCTGTTTGATAGTTTCACAAAATTTCGGACCATGCGGTCCAAATCCAGAACCGAACCGGATTTCGGACTGGTCCGATATCTTGCCGGTTCAGTTTCCGGCTTAAGAAATTTAATAATTCTGGTTTTTGGTTCATTACAATTCCGGTCCGATTTTGGACCTGTGAACACCCCTAGTAGGAAGTCGGTTTTGGAGAGCCTTCCAAATAAAAGCATTGATCTTCAGTGGTACTAACTTTGACCAAATTTCATTTGTCCATCTTGCTAAATCTAGCACACTTTTATTAGTATCGAGTTCCCGTTATCCTTCACGTGTTGAATAACACCACTGTTTTGAAATTCCCTACCACCGAGCATCCTTAAAATTCTCACGGAAAAGTATATTCTCTACCTCTTCTTTCAATTTGAACTCCTCTTACTTTTTCCAAACAAAGATCTATCTTCTCAAATCCCCTCTTAACTTCCTCCTCCTTCCAAGAGCATCCTTCCATCCACTTTACAATCTTTGTGCTTTTCCAACAAAAAAAATCTTCGTTAATTATCTCATACCCCAACTATGAGTTTGCTATTATGGATTTTGGTCGGTTAAATTACTTTTTGGGACTCAAAGTTATGTACACAGATGATGAAACTATTCTTGAGTCAAACCAAATATGCACACGATGTTCGTGCTCAAGCCAACTACTTGGGTCGAAACCTGTTGCAACTCTTTGGTGGCCAATTCATATATTAGCAGTGATGGTCAGATCCTACCTTGTATAGGTCACTTGTTGGTGCTCTTGATCAATATTTCACCATCACCCGCCCCGACATTACATTTGCCGTAAAACAAAGTTAGCCAATTTATACAATCCCTCACGGTTGAGCAGTTCCAAGCAGTAAAACACATTCTTCGTTATGTCATTAGAACACTCATCATGGTTTGCATTTTTATCACAGCTCATTTCTCTCTTATAATATGTCAAATGGATTGAACGTCTTAAAAGGGATCACTTCTTTTGATATCACTTCCTTTTTTGTCATATTTTCATATTGATGATGGTATTTGTAAATTTTGTAGTATACCTGAATGTTACGAATGATAACCAAATACTCAAAGAGTCTTCAATGGTTGGACTTTCCTGACACACCCACCGGCATATATAATATATTCATGGCATTGTTATGTGACCACCTCCACCTTTACCATAAATGTGCGATCTTGCAGCTTCCATTCATAACCAAATGAAAGGCTAGTCAATAGTCTCATATATAGACATAGTCACCTACCAAATGATTTGTTACTTAAACTTGTTCAATGAGAAATTGTTACTAATTGCCTCTGGGAGGCACCTTGCAGCCTGCAACTGGTACTAAATATCTCATATATACTAGAAGTACTGAAGTAGTAATACAAAAATGCGGAACCATACAAAAATGAGTTGCCAAGAAAATGACAAAAACAAAAAGAAAATGCTCGTGTTTTGATGTGAAGATGTTGTATTCGCAAAAGATACGTATCTCCATGATGTACTACTCTGGTATTTTGATGGAAATGTAATTAATTACTACATCTTAGAAAGCTAAGTTGTTGATGTATTATTCATAAAAATTAATACGTAGGTCTAATTAGGAACGAACTAGCGCATAATTACTTTTAGAACAAAAAAGAAGATCACTAAGCTACTAGTAATATAAGAGAGAGTAAATTAAGAGTTGATTACTTGATTAATCACAATTAATTCACTGAACTCTAACATGGCATATCTCCTGGATTATTGTCGGAAGCAACTAAGTAGCGTGTGCTCAACATAATAAATAACACTGTATCATGTAGTGTGGGGATCTGTCTGCTTAATTTACTAATTTAGCATGCATAAGTGCATAACTATGTTTTCATTCATAATAATCTTTATTGCTAAACTATTTAGTATAGTGATGTTTTAACCCCCTAATTATTGATTATATTTGTTTCAACTATAAGTATAAGTATGGTTCCAAAATGCTAACTAGGTCAAAGCACCATACTTAATGTGTCGGGTCGGACTGATTTTCTTTTTATCCGGCCGCTTAGTTCTAGACTTCTAGCAACAAGGGACAACTAATTTTTTTTTTTTTTAAACGGCTAAACTTTCATTCATAAATTCGAGCATAAGCCATGCTCGTGAGAAAACAAACATCCAATACCATTACAACATCCAAACCGGAAAAAAAAAACATAAAAATAAAAAAGAAGCAAGGATAGTAAAAAAACAGAGAAGACAGCAGCGAGGTCTCCAAACTAAAAAACCGGCGCCAGAAGAAGCAGCCCTTGTCCACCAGCAAATCACAACACAAGCACAGAGAAGCCAAAAGACATCCTCCAAGATTGAAGTCCAAAGGACCAAAAGAGAAAAGGGAGAGACCTCCACAACCGAACACGAGCCAACAACTAATAAAATAGGCGAATTCTAACCGTCAACCTAATTAACAAATTTCTAACCGTCAAACTAATTATCAAATGGTTCCATTTGAACTTTGAAGTACTCCGTACTACTTAATAATACTTCAATTGGAGAAATCTTGGAGAAAATATGATCACCGGGACTTCCATTTCCAAATGAATTCGATTAATCGAAACCACCCAGTTTATGATAATCTTTCTCCATTAATTAATTCTATTTCATACTTAAAATTTTATAGATAAACAACAAATTAGAAAGCTATAAATGGGCCAAACTGATTACTCGTTAGTTTGTATTTTAGCTTAACATTATGTACATTTTAAATCATGTGTATATATCTAGAATAATTATTCGTTGAAGAAAACAAATTAGTAAGTTAAATTATGATAATGATCATGTCGGTAGATTGTTATCGAATCCATCTAAATCTTGTGTTTGTCATGTGAAATTGTGGTGATGCTATTGCTACATGTATGTGCATGAAAATTGATCAAAACTTATTATAGACGATGAGACGTTGATCCAATTCATCCTTAGTGTTATTATTGTTTAATATAATTACACGGACAGTTCAGTGTGGAACGTTGACATATAGTAGTATATCACATGTGGTATATATATATTGGAAATTTGCCCCTGCAAGTTTAATCTAATAGAAGTAGCGAGTAGCTAATATTGAATTTACAGTATTGATATTCAGCAATATATCAGTTTTCCGATTACCGACATGAAATAAATCTGAAACATGAAAATGTTCAAAACATATTATTCCGGTTGTAATATTGTCATCTAAACGAATGAATGCTATCCGCCTTATTTAGAGGCGGAACTAAGAATTAAAGTTATGGGATGAAGTTACATATATATTATTTTTTTGAAAGTTTGAGGTGAAAGGGGTTAAAAGTTGAAAAAATCTAAAAATTACCTTTAAAATTTTAATAAAATCATAAATTTTAGCAAAAAAAAAAAAAGATAATTGGGGGGCGGAGGCCCCGGCTGGCCCCTCGTTCCGCCCCTGGTCTTATTATTATATAGGAGTATATTAAACTCAGAATTAATCTAGCTGTGTGCATGTGCATAACCAATGGAGTAGAATATATATCTAACCTAATCAGTTAAAAAAGTAATCACTTGTGCAAAAATTATCAAGTAAGTCCAAAGGGATAAAGGACAAACGAAAAGATCCTGCGTAAAACAAAGTGAAAGTCAACTTTTCAGGTTCATGTCAAGGTAGTACCTAGAAGGTAGAAAGAGGTTTGGGAAATCTTTTGCGATGAAACTATATACCGTATGTAAAATTGTTGGAAAATTTAGATACCAGGTGGAGATCTATCGAAATGTATAAACTGAAAATTGAATGAATTAATAAATCTGCAGAGTTGAGGGATGACCTGGCCTCTCTCTTTAAGACATAATTCACTCTGCTACGGTGCTCACAGTTCAAGCGAATCGTCTCCCAAGATACAACTGCAGGTGAGTATGTATACTAACACTCGAAATACAAGACTTGGACTACTTCAATATGGTAGACAACCATTTTAGGAAGAAGAGAAGAAGGAAGAAACTTTTGGATGCTAGTGTGCAATTTCGAATTGCTTGTTTTCAAATCCAGGACATGGGGTTGTTATTTATAGTTTTGAAAGGTTGTAAGTGAAGGGGTGCAACTCTTGAGAATGTAATTTCTCGCTCCAGAATCTATCTATTAATGTTGCAACACAACCATTTATCAAAAGATGCAATGGTCTAGTGGAAAAGCCTCTAGCATTCTCCTGTAACTGAGAGTTCACGAGTTTGACACTTGTTTGTGTCAATTTTATGCACTTATTATTTTTACATCTTTTCAACTATCACACCTCTCACCAAGAGTGTTTATTCAAATAACCCCATAACAAAATACGAAGTATTATTTTTAATATTTTGCTCATTCCTTCTTAATTTTAGCTACTTCCAACTTTTAATCTTCAATAACTAGCACATCAACCAACACACTCCGAGCATTAATTACTCTTTCACTACGGAATTTTAGTAACAAATGTCGAGTGAATTCTACTATTTTAGTAGATTTATTCACGTTCAAGAAAATTCCAGTTCTAACGTGCGAGGCGCCTCTTTTTGTTAATTGTATATAGTCATAGACAGACCAACCATGGTTTGGCTAAAATTTCAACAAAAATATTTGCCTAGTAAGAAACGTTTTAGTTTTCAATAATAAAAGATTTAAACCGTAGCAAGTTGTAGAGAATGTCGAGTTAAATTGTTGGTGGTGGTTTAAAGGGATGGAAAGTTGAAGGAATCCGATAATTCGGGTCTCGGTTTCAATAACCAAGAATCTGTCTAATCTAGATGGATAGGGGCAATGGTGGTTTTGGTTTTGGGGTAAGGTTGGAGTCTCCTAGCTACTAACTTTAGTTCTTGTTTACTTTGGACAGGAAGGCTTTTGGCATTTGTCTTGAGCGTAATCTCTCTTTGCAGCAGTTTAAAGACAGGAAGGTGGTACAACTTACAAGGACTCTGGTGGTTTTTTAAGGAAATCTTCTCCTTTATTGTTATTGTTGGTACTCCAAAATGGTACCTCGCCAATTTAGGTACTCCAAAATGTCATCGTCCAATTTAGGTACTCCATAATAACACCATGTTCAATTCAAGCACTCCGGTCAATTTTTAACTTAGTCAAACCGGAAAACTCAATTTTGACTTTAAAAAATAAATGTAAATTAAATTTGGGACACGTGGTGTGTTTCTATTGGTTCTGGCTTCTTCTTTTAAAAAAAAAAAAAATTAAAATTATGTATAAAATTGTAAAAAAATTACTAAAAAAAAAAAAAAATCATCATATATTACGAAAATAAAGCAGAGTTCAAAGGTACTTAAGTTACAAACCGGACAGAATTAAAAGAGTCTAAAAACAGTAAATTGTTCAACCAATATGGGGAAGTATCCCACACAAAATGTAAAGAGTGACAAAAGGTTTGAGTTCTTCCAAACGTTTCTCTTCTCCCTTCATTGGCCAAGTGATCTGCGACTGAGTTAGTTTCGCTATAGACAAAACGGATCTGCACTTGTTCCATGTCCTGCAGCCTCTCAATAGCGTCCTGCGTAAGTACCTGATGCCTTAAGTGCGCTGCTCCCTCCCTATTCAAGCAAGAAACAAGATATTGTGAGTCAATCTGAATAATGAGTTTCTTTATGTTCATACCTGAACATAACTGTGTTCAGGGGCGAAACTATGTACACAATGACCCCGTGCAACACACGGGGTCAAATTTAAACAAAAAAAAAAATACTAGTATTATTAAGTTTTGAAGTTGGATACATGTTAATTTGTTTGGGCTAATCTATGGGCTATTTCTTCGGTTAAGAAGGTAACTATTTTAATTAGTTTATTTCTTTATTATTTTTGTATTTGTATAATTTTGTTTCTTTGTTCTTTAATTAGAAATTACTTTTAAATTACAATAATAAAATATTTAACGAAAGTATATAATGCTATCAAAGCTGCATTTTAGCTAAAATCTGGTGTCATATTTTTTATTTCTACTTTTTTATTTAATATATTATATCGTAAAATTTTTTTTTGAACTTTTTTAAATGGAACACACAGGTTGATAAAAATTTCTGGCTTCGCCCCTGACTGTGTTCCTAGCTTGAATGCATGACATTCAGCCGTATTTACATCAACATCTCCAAGAAAGGTAGTATATGCTCTTATAAAATCACCATTGTGGTTTCTTAGTATACAACCTGCTCCAGCACTCTTAGTAATAGGACAAACACCACCATCAATATTTAAACAGAAGAAGTCATGTTGTGGTGGTTCCCATTTAAAAAAATAAAAATTCATTTAAAAATTATTAATAAATATTAAAATATTAACAAATAATTATAAAGTGAAAAAAGATATTTTAATAAAAATAAAAAATTGAAAAAAATAATAGTAATATATAAAAAATGGGGAAAAAAACTAACTTAAAAAAAAATGAGAAATTTTAAAATTTTAGAAAATTACTGGAACACTTTGTGAACATCTTTGCAACACCTGAAGCTCGCATTTGTTCCCATATGGATGGTGGTTGCTAGTAACCACTAGTCTCAACTTTATTGTTTGGTCTCATAATATTTTTTTCTCATTTTTTATATATTACTATTATTTTTTCCAATTTTTTATCAAATTTTTTATTTTTATTAAAATATCTTTTATTTCATTTTATAACTATTTTTTAATTTTTTTAATATTTATTATTAATTTTTAAATGATTATATATTTTTTAGTAATTTTTACAATTTTAAACATAATTATAAGTTTTTTTCCAAAAAAAAAAAGCCAGGACCAATAGAAACACGCCACGTGTCCCGAATTTAATTTATATTTATTTTTTAAAGTTAAAATTGAGCTCCTCAGTTTGACTAATCTGAAAATTGACCGGAGTACCTAAATTGGACATGGTGTTTTATTGTGAAGTACCTAAATTGGACGATGACATTCTGGAGTACCAACGATAATTTTTTTCCTTTTTGGTGAGGCTAGGGTCATGGGTCATGATTATGGTAAGTAGACAAGGTTAAGGTTGGATTTTAAATTTTCATTTCTAGTGACAATCCAATGAATCATACCTTAGAGTTTGATTTTGGATATCTTGGGGCCCTTAAGTAAATAAAGTAAAAGATGTAGGCTTAAAAATCTCAAGGTAATTTTTCCTTACCATTTCACTTATTTTGTTTCTCGTCTCCTTCCTATGATCATACTTTAAATTGCATACCACTTACCGGTTTGTGAGCATATGGTGGAGGGATAGGATAATAATAGAGAGTGTCTATATATTATGTTAAAATAACACCTTAAATTTCTTGCCACTTTGATAGTGTCCTTTGTAACTCCGAAGTTTGGTTGAGGAGGCGAATCTCTTGTAAGTTTTTCTAGCATTTCTTATACACTTTTTATTAATAATAAAAAAAAGTTAGCCTTTAAAAAAATATTTATAGTCATACACCTCTTTGTTCCTGGAATCCTGCACAAATCACACAAATAGTTAACTGTGTGTATATTTAACCAATATATTACTCTTAAAATATATGATTAAAAATTGTGAAAAAATATAATGAAATTATATCAACTATAGTTTTGTGCTAACTATATTTTTTATACAAGTTTTTATCCATATATATCTTAGAAGTGATATGCGGATCAAATATATAGATATAGATGATCATTTGTGATGAGATGGGAGGGGTTTTAATGAGCCGAGTTGAGTGTGGATACTATCGAGCGAGCGTATGTTCGTCTTAATAAAATCGAGGCAATCTTAAACATGATCTTTATCGAATTTTAAAACTATGTGATCGTCAAAATCTCACACAGTTTTGATCTTGCTCATGACAATTGATGAAAAGCTAGATTAATGTAATTAACTATTCAAAATTACATATTGAGTTTAAGATAGATATTTTAACTATTTAATATGTTCACAAAATAAATAAATTTTTAAATATCATTATGTTCCTTAATCTTTTAAATATATATCCACAAATAATTATATGCATATATTTCAAATATATAATTATAAATACATAAATTATTATACTTATATATTTACTTGTGTATTAACGACCAAATCAAGTTCTTTCAAAGTGCTCATGACTTGATCGAAATCAAGTTCGGCTTGCTTGCGCTGAAACTCGTGTTGATCGAATATTCTTGTGAGCTTCTCACGGACAATTAAATTTGTTAATGATAGAATCTCAAGGGAATTAATCTACTTTTATATTGAGTTCTTCTACATTCCCCCATTTCAACTAGGCTCAATGCAGGTTGAACGAGTGGGGAATTTATAACATGCGGAGATGTACATAGTGGGATTTGATCTTCTTTTTTTAGCGAAGTGGAATTTGATCCTGAGACCTGGCATTGTAAAGTTTTTTGTAAGATGAAACAATTCCATCTCATTAACTGGCTCGAATGGGGAGATGTAGAAGGTAAGTTATTTAATTATCTAATTTTCCAATGCTTTCCAATGCTTCCTGCACGGGTAGAGTTTGAACCACTTATATTAAATTCATCTTGCAAACAACACCTCTACATAGAGAGGTGGCAAACTGGTGGTTCGGGTCGGATGATTTCGAGTGAGTGAGCTTTTTTCGGATGACTTCAGATCAGATCAAATCGGGTTGAATTTGAATGTGTTCGAATTTTGGGTCTTTGCACGGATTCGTGTGTTGTTCGGATTATAAATTTCAAAACATTCCACATCGGGTCAATATGGATCGGTCCAATCCAGATTCGGTGTTGATTGATTATTTAAACGTAAAATTATTTTTATAATGAAAATAATTATGTATTCCCTACAAATTTAATCCGGGTTATTTCGGATAGAAGGAGTTCGGGTGACATTTAATTCAGATCGGATGAACCTCGGATTGAATTTATTCAGGTGATTTCGAATTGGTTAATTCTGATAAAAAAATCGGGTGCTTTCGAATCGGATCATTCGGATTGGATCCATGTCAAAGTTCGAATGTTTGACCAAAATATTTGAAGTGATATTTCAAATTGGATCGGATTTCGGATGCGAATTGATTTTGTCAGGTCTACGTAGTATTTTTTTCTGAAACGTCAAATATTACAACTACTCCTACACTATACAAACTTGCTAAACCATCTTATTTCTCCATATGTAAACCAACCTTATAACTCTGCCACCGCCGGGGATCTAACCCTGCACCTCTCCTTCACTATAACTCCTTACCGCTGCACCACCTTATGACCCCTAGGTAAACCAACCTTATAACTCCGCCACCGCCAGGGATCGAACCCTGCACCTATCCTTCACTATCCCAAATATTTGAAGTGAGATTTCAAATTGGATCGCATTTCGGATGCGAATTGATTTTGTCAGGTCTACGTAGTATTTTTTTTTTTTGAAACGGCAAATATTACAACTACTCCTACACTATAAAAACTTCCTTAACCATCTTATTTCTCCATATCTAAACCAACATTATAACTCCGCCACCGCCGGGGATCGAACCCTGCACCTTTCCTTCACTATCCCAACTCCTTACCGCTGCACCACCTTATGACCCCTAGGTAAACCAACCTTATAACTCCGCCACCGCTGGGGATCGAACCCTGCACATCTCCTTCACTATCCCAACTCCTTACCGCTGCACCACCTTATGACCCCTAGGTAAACTAACCTTATAACTCCGCCACCGCCGGGGATCGAACCATGCACATCTCATTCACTATCCCAAATATTTGAAGTGAGATTTCAAATTGGATCGCATTTCGGATGCGAATTGATTTTGTAATTTTTTTTTAAACGTCAAATATTACAACTACTTCTACACTATACAAACTTCCTAAACCATCTTATTTCTCCATATCTAAACCAACCTTATAACTCCGCCACCGTCGGGGATCGAACCCTGCACCTTTCCTTCACTATCCCAACTCCTTACCGCTGCACCACCTTATGACCCCTAGGTAAACCAACCTTATAACTCCGCCATCGCCGGGGATCGAACCATGCACCTCTCCTTCACTATCTCATTCCTTACCGATGCACCACCTTATGACCCCTAGGTCTACGTAGTATTGAAGTAATAAAGATGTGTCGAATTGATGAAAATATGTGAAATTAAACCACAAATTGGTATTCCAGTCAACAGCCCTAGGGAGATTACATTGAATTGAAGCTGACAATACAAAACACATTTATGGAAAATTCGCTGGACACAGATTCCTCAAGGTAAGTGTCGGCAAGGAGAGTGTTAGTAAAATGGCCAAAACAATAACATTCTAATATTTCGGTCTAATTATGTGGGGCTTACCAGATAAGGACAAGCCATTTCCTAAATCCTCAGTTCATAAAATAAGACTTGTTGCTTCTAAAAGAGAAAAATGATACCCCAATAATTAATTGTAATCATTTCATATTTATATTATATAGCGTTTGCATAATTTGTACAAGCATAATTAGCTAGTTACGTTGCATGGGATTCGATTTGAAAGCTATTGCTCACCAAAACTTAATTGCTGAGCTTATTATATTCAGTTATATATCTAAATAAATAAATAATAATAGTACAAAATTTTCAACCAATAATGCATCCGTACAACATGCTATTGCGGGACGATTAGATGGATAAGTTTAATTTCATTATATCATATCTTCTTCTGCAATTTTATTCATCCACACATAAATCATTTTATGTCTTAACGGGGATTGCTACATCTCTCCTTCACCAGCCAACCTCTCTCCCATTGCACCAATTTATAACTGATACCCCTTATACATGTTGCAAGATGATATGAATTCCTACATTTGTTTTTCTTTTACTTTTTTCAAAGAATAAAATAATTGTTTCATATGTTTGTTTGTATGAGAGACTCTGCACTTGCATATGTTTTTTATTTCATTCTACATTTTCTTATTTTTGCTCACTGATCAGCTAATTAGTAATTACCCATAAACCATGTTTTAGATAATGGGTTTAAGGTAAGCATTCATAATTGTAATTTACTAGTTAATTAATTTGGGTGGGGAGTATATATATAGGATTTAAAAGAGTATCTCAATCTTAACCCTTTAACGTGGAGTCATGGTGAGCGGTAATGAATTGGGGTGCTGAAGAAGAGGTGCGGGGTTCGATCTCCAGCAGTGGCGGAGTTATAAGGTTGGTTTAGGTGTGAAGAAATAAAGTGGTTTAGGACGAAATTTGTATAACATTAGTATAGGAGTAGTTGTAATATTTGTCGTTTAAAAAAAAAAAAACTTAACCCTTTAACGTACTCCCACCCAAAATCTGAACACGGACTTGAATTTTTCCGGTTCGATTTGGACCATTTGGTTTTGATTTTTGGTTCCAGATATCCAATTCGTTTAGGCAGCTAGCTACAGGATGGCCCTACATTTTACCATGCATTCATCTGAAACATGTACTAGGGACGGATCCAGCCCTGGGCTCCAGCCCATGTTGCCCCCGCAAAAAATAAAGAAAATATAATTATATTAGAAATTGCAATTTTTGTGGACAAATTTTTTAAAGTAGGTAACATTTAGTCGACATGTAACATTTAACCGAAGTTGATTGGAATTTCTGGATCCGCCCCTGATGTGCTGTTGAGTGACCTGAAAATTGAAGCGATCTTAATGCATTTAGTTATCAGGTAGCTCTGCTGCTAAAGCTACGCAAAACTATAAACCTAACCCATATTGCCCAATTGATTTAAAATACTTAAAGAGTTACATTAAGAAATAAAATTACAGTAGTAGGTTAGATTAGCCGTTTTTAAAGAAAGAACCCATACTCCCCAAGTTTGCTTCCATCTTTACTACCACAGTACTACTACTACTCATTTATGATACGGTTTTGAAGCCGAGCCTTTCCAGCAATGGGGCTTAGGGACCGATATGATGATAAATAACCAAGAAACTTAATTAATACTTTCCCCCAATAGTATTTAATTTGATTATGTTTACTTTTTTTAGGTCGATTTGATCTTTTTTTTTTTAATTATTTTTATAATATAATTTTATTAGTTATTTTACAATATAATTTGAAAATAATATGAGATAAAATAAATATTAACATAAATAAATGAGAAATTTAAATATTTAATTATAGATGTTGATTATTAACATGAAGTCATGAACCATGAAAAGGGGGACGGTCCTAAAGTGAGAAGAAGTAATGATTCGATATTTTCATCTGAAAATTGAGTATTTTAAATTCAGTTCAGTTCAGATGCATTCAGTTCAGTTCAGTTTTGGCTAATAGTATTTTGTACTATAAATAAGTTCAGTTCAGTTCAGATTTGGCTAATAGTATTTTGTACTACAAATAAGTCCAGTTCTGTTCAATTCAGTTCAGATCCAGTCAGTTCAGTTCAGGTCAGATCAGTTCAGACTTTTTCAGATGAATATAACATCGACTAAAACATGCATTTCCCCCTTAAGGTAACAGTCTGAATTTGTAATGATCTGATCATCAACTCGCAGTACGTACGTAGTACTATGGATCATAAGTTCATAACAAACCTATAGTATATCCATATCCGTACATGTGTTTGTTCTGTTCTGTTGTTAAATCTGACACAAGGAAACTGATCATAACTCAAAATTAAATTGCATGCTGACGGGAAACAGAGAAAGGAGGGATATGCATACAAGCAAAGTATACTATGTGCCATTCTCAAAAATAAAAATCCAAAACAGCTAGATAATAGTACTAACATGCATCACTCCCATTCCTTCGTGATATATAGTGCCACAATTCACAAAAAAATCATGACCAAATTACAATATACTCGTATATCAATCGGCCATATTTCATTTTAACTCGCACAAGATCCCAAAGATTGAGATTCTTGACTCCTACCTGCAATGTAGATGTAGTTTATACATTTGATCGCGTAATAGACTACAATGGGTTATTTATCATTATTTTAATTTACTGCTACATGTAAATTGTATACACATCCCGGCCATGTCTGACATTCCACTAGCTAATTTACCAATAACATATATCTAGAGAATATAGCAGACTTACAAATCAACATACTGTATATTGTAATTAGTCACTAATGATAACATGGTAAAGTTTACCACTGAACCACCCACCTTGTTAGTGATGCCTCCTCACGACCAGCTGAACTTTTTACCAGGGTGATCATGATTTTGCACAAAATCAAGTCGAACTTGTTTGCAATCGTGCGTATTGATCATGTTCGAGTACAAACCAATCGTTCTCGCAAACAATTTGATTTGTTAGAGCAAGAATTGAGCTTACCTGGGGGCATAAGTACATAACATACATAATTGGTATCAAATCAGTGTGCACGAACTAGAAACTTATCGGACTGGGAAGACATGGAAATCCCATACCCAAGAAACATGCATATTGTGGAACTAACTTGGACCAATAAATTAAATGGCAATCTGAATCCGACCATACATTTATGTTGCATATACATGCTCTGAAGTCTGAGCAATAGAGTTAAATGGAGTACATTTTAAAAATTGGGTACTTTGTATGCAATTCCACATCATTTATTTTATATATTTTGTGGGACAAATTCAATGGTAGATGTGAGTGTGACGACATAAAAGACTATTTGAAGCAGGGGATAACATATAAATATAATAAATAAGTAGAAGATAAATCCAAATCCAAAATATAAAATAAAAAAGCAATCACATAATGCACCACTTTAAATCAGTCAAGAATTCCACTAGCTGTATAACGAGTGAACAATACAATTTTCGGTAGATAAAATTTAACGTTTTATTATTGAGTTGAGGCAGGGAAAATAAGTAGTATAGATAATTTACAGAGTACGTAGTAGTAAACTAATAATAACTAATAATTTTAATGCATTCAGCCTCAAAATGTTGAATATACTCAAGAGGCCACTTCAATGAGAATGCACCTGGTGCTTTTTACTTCAGATTTTACCTTATTAAGGTGTGATCATTTTGTTTATTTAACGACCATCGTGTTTAATTATGAACTATTATATGGAGATATATACTCATCTCATAAGTTAACAATGCAATTTTCAGTACACTATATCTTCACCCTTGCATGTATGAAAACTCAATTTCAATCAATAACCCAGCCATCTCCATGACTCCATGCCAATATTGCTCCAAAACAAGTATCCACAAGCACAGCCATATACTTTCTCTGTTACACTTTCCAAATTGAGCAACCCTATCCAACAAGTAATCTCATAAAACAATACAATAAAAATCAAGAATCTTCCAATCAATAAGATCCCAAAATCTAAATTTCTTGTAGTAGACCATACCACATTTATTTTTTCCCCTCATTTTTAACCTAGTGTAGCCCCCATCACACTTGCCTCATCCCTCCATTTTTCATCAAGTAGGTCCCGATAATCTTCTTATATATACCACCCTACAATCAAGTGCTATATACAACTCCATCCAACATTACCAATCCACAACACATTGGCTACAATCTTCTCAATGGCTCCTCTTGTTTTTGCTATGTTCTTCATTGTGTTGCTTCCTTTAAGGAATAATGCTCAGGGTCCACCTTCCCCTGGCTACTATCCCAGTTCAAGAATTGGCAGCATAGGGTTCAACCAAGGATATACCAATATTTGGGGTCCTCAAAACCAAAGGGTAGACCAAGGGGCACTCACAATTTGGCTTGACAGAAATTCAGGTACATGTTGTCCCAAATATGCTTCTAAAACATGCAACACTTTTGTTTATTCACAAGTATGGACAAAGTTTAATATACCTACATAATTCTAACCACAATGTTTATGAGTTACCTATTACAGGAAGCGGATTCAAATCACATAATCCATACTTGTCGGGTTTCTTTGGTGCGGATATCAAGCTCCAACCTGGCTATACCGCGGGTGTAATTACATCTTTTTATGTGAGAATGCAACATTTTACCATACACATTCGGTTTTCATTTGTTGTACTATTGTTCTTTTGTTATCATTTAGACATGAAAGCTTAATGATTTAAGTAAATGGCAGCTTACAAACTATGAAGCACATCCGGGATATCATGATGAGGTTGATATAGAGTTTCTCGGAACAACAAGGGACAAGCCTTATGTGCTACAAACAAATGTTTATATCAGAGGAAGTGGAGATGGTAATAACATTATCGGAAGAGAAATGAAATTTCACCTATGGTTCGACCCTACTCAAGATTTTCACAATTATGCCATACTATGGAATCCCAATGAAATCATGTGAGTACAAACTTAATTAATTATACCAAATGTTACTTACTTTACTTCTAACTATTCCTCTTTCATTTTCAAGAATCCCAATGTGATCCTGTGATTAAGCATATTTGTGCCTTAGCTAGCTACATTCTATAATCTATAATAGTGTTCCTACTTGCTAATCATTTCGTTTTCAAGATTTTGCTTTCGTTCCACTATTACTAGTAGTCCCTTTAATGAAGAAATAGTACTACTATACTATTTTGAGTTAAAACTTTCAAAAGAGTAACAAGTTTTGTCGGGTTGATTTTGTTTAACTCTATTAAGCCAGTATAGTAGTTGATTTTTATGTTTCATTCAATAAATGGTAGGCAATATGTCAATTGTCAATTATTTTGGAATAATTCTTTATCAACGTCACTAAGAAATTTGAAATACACAGATAGTGACCATGGCGTTATACAAGTGTGGCATTACTCTAGTTCATGTGACACATATATTTGGTTGGAGTATATTTTAATTCTGATAACACGATGAAATTATCAGTTCGTGTTGAAAAATTAATGTAAATGACAAAATTTAATACTTTATTATCAGTTTGAGTTTTTTTTTTGGAAACGTTTGTAACTTTTTAGTTTTTTTGACCGTACAAACTTTTGAAATTTTGCCACCATGCAATTCTTAGTACAATTAGGTACGACATGAGCATTATGTGAGACAGGAAAAGAAAATGACAAGCTGATGAAGCTACTAACTCGTGATAATTAAGGCTAAATAGCAAACAAAATTACTCGTCGTTCGTCCATTGGTTCATTTACTCATACGTGTTTTAATAATTTGGCCTCATTTATAAATAAAATTGCAGATTTTTTGTGGATGATGTGCCCATTAGACGGTACCCGAGGAAAAGTGATGCAACATTTCCCTTGAGGCCCATGTGGGTCCATGGGTCCATTTGGGATGCCTCTTCTTGGGCCACCGAGGGTGGTAAATACCGGGCAGACTATAGTTACCAACCCTTCGTAGGAAGGTACAAAAACTTCAAGATTAAAGGTTGTCGAGCCGGTGGAAAGGGGTATTGCCGCCCGGTTACTGGTTCGCCCTCTGGCTCGTATGGGCTGAGCTGGCAGCAGAGGGCGTCGATGTCGTGGGTTCAAAGCCGGTACATGTTTTACAACTACTGCCGGGACTCGCAACGGGACCATAGGCTCACACCCGAATGTTAAAAGAGTTTTCGAAATTTTGGTTAAAAGTGTATTTGGGATTTGGACTTATACGATTATATGGGAAGCTGCATTATTGTTGATATGGAGTGTCTTGAGATGGGCCAAAAAGCAGGTGAAGGCAAAGCGTCCAAGGCATGAAGTATATTTATTGATGGATTAATCAATGTTTTTTGTGGGGTTTACCTTTTTTTTTCTTTTTCTTTTTCGTGTTTTTTTGTTGAATAAATATATGGAATATATGTTAAAAGTGATATATACTGATGGAAATGTTGGGTGAGGGTGGGGATCAATTATTTTGTCATGGCATAAGATGTGTCTTGAAATGTTTGTGTATTATCTATTGATGAATTTGTGCCTATAAAAGAGATACTATAAATTAATGCTGCCTTGCATTTTGGGATTCTTGGGTAAAGTTTCACCTTTTAGTCTTTTACCTTGTCAAGATTAGATATGTAAAGTTTGTGGAGTGTGATATAATCTCCTAATGATAGCATACATGATTAACCATCTCTCAACCATGATGGAGAGTTGGATTATTTGTTTGAATAATTGCTATAAACCATTCATGTATCCTTAAGAAAAATTATTTTGAAAAAAAATAAATATCAAGGACAAGATATATGTGTATAGAAGGAGCTAAGTGTAAGTGTAGTAGGTAGTGCTGTTTAACGAGCCGAGCCGAGCCGAGTATTGCTGAGGCTCGGCTCGGCTCGTTAACGAAACGAGCCGAGCTTAACGAAGCGAGCCTGAAATCAGGCTCGAGCTCGAGCTCGTTAACAAACGAGCCGAGGCTCGGCTCGTTTAACGAAACGAGCTTAATTTTAGGCTCAAGCTCAGTTCATTCTGCTCGAGTTCGGTTCGTTTGTTAAAATACCATGAAAAATATGTTAAAATAGTAAATAAAATATAAAAAATTCAAGATTATGCATTACAATCAACTCTCAAATTATGAAATCATTAAAGTTTAACAAAATGCAAATATAAGCAATTCAAGCCAATAATCTAAAACTTAAATCATAACTTATAATACTAATACTACTCATAATCTACATGATAT